>JAJEJO010000123.1:623674-686998 GCA_020662805.1 Glaucomys volans | reverse complement strand
ATAGGGAAGGGAGGGGTGGGGGCGGGTGGGGGGTAAAATCAATAACAGAGTGTGTGACAGATATCATTGCCCTGTGTACATGCAAGAAAGCACAGATAGTGTGACTCTACTTTGTGTACAACCCTTGAAACAATAGCTGTACTCCATTTGTGTTCAATGATTCAATAAGTAAATAAAAAAAATTACATATTTCAGCCTGTAATTCCAGTGGCTCAAGGAGTTCAAAGCCAGCTTCAGCAACAGTGAGGCGCTAAGCAATTTAGTGAGACTCTGTCTCTAAATAAAATACAAAATAGGGCTGGAGATGTGGCTCAGTAGTTGAGTGCTGAAGTTCAATCCCCAGTACCAAAAAAGAAAAAAAATGCATATTTCAATGTAAATGTTTGCATAGGAATAAAACTCTTAAAAAGCAAATACATTAGCTGGACATGGTGGCATACGCCTATAATCCCACCAACTCAGGAGCTGAGTCCACAGGATCGCCAGTTCAAGGCGAGGCTCAGAAACTTAATGAGATCCTGTCTCAAAATAAAATAAAAAGTCTGGGGATGCAGGTGGTAGAGCATCCCCAGTATTGGGAGACCAGAGGTGGGAGGCAAACATATTAAAGATATAGGTTTGCTCTCAACAATTCAAAGACAGAGTGTCCATTGTCCTGCTTCTTCCTCTGTTAATTTCCTTTTCTCATTTTTAAGGGCTCATTACTAGCTCCACCAGCTGAGGGAGAGCATGATGAGATAGTTCAGTGCTGTCCTTTGAGATGCTCAGTCAGGTGTGGTCTGTGGAGAAACAAGAGAAGCTCAGGATAACAGTGTAGTCTACACACAGTTCCTAGAAACAGGAGGGGCTACCCATGCATGGGCAGACCCACCAGGAGGTGTCAGGAGGCACACAGGACAGGAGCAAGGGAACAGCCTAGGTCAGAGCCTTTATTAGAGATTTTGCAGGAAAGGAAAGGCCTGGCAGGGTAAAGAGTTAGGACTGGCTTGCCTGAATAGTTTTGTAGGACTAAGTTAAGAGGTGGTCTAGTTGCCCTGGAATGACTAAAGCAAAGGGATTTGCATCCTATGTGAATGGCTAGATAGAGGTTTAGCTCTATCTGGAGCCCATTCAGACAGCATCTCTCCTTGTTGTGACCCCAGCATCTCAGGCTTACATAATCTGGTTAGAAATCTCAAAGGAGAGACCACATGTCCATGCCAGCACCCACCCCGTTCCAGGAGGATAGAATAAGCCAACTGACCAGGTCCGAAAACATTCATCAACATGGATTGAAGGTGGGGGAAGACAGTCCCAAAAGTGTCACAAGAAAGTAACACTTATTGCCTGCCAACGTGTAGACAAGCACTCCCCTACAACAAGCAAACCCTGGTGCTCCTCTGACACACAGCATTCTCCTATGGCAGAGCCATGGGAAGGCAGCAAGTCTGAATTTATCCAAGTCATTCAGGCAAGTCACTCATGCTGTGGTCTCCAAAGTGGTCTGCTCCTCAGGGTGATGCTCAGAATGATGCTTTGGGATAAGGACAAAAACAATGTCATTGTTACAGATGACATTGTTTCTTTTTAAGTCTAAAACATAAAGAGACCATGTGTGGTAGTGCTTGCCTGTACTCCCAGGAGACTGAATTGGGAGGATCACAAGTTCAAGTCCAGCTTCTGCAATTTAGTAAGACCCTGCCTCAAAATAAAATATAAAAGAATTTGGGATGTAGCTCAGTGATAGAGTGCCCCTGGGTTCAATTCCCAGTACCACAAATAAACAAACTTTACTAACAGTTAACATATTGGCACAGGTGCTCTCCATATGGATTGGCCCAGTGCATTCCACCTGTGGTACAAGAAATCCCGTGGGAGAAGAGGGGGCATAAGAAATATGGAAGCACCGTTGTGCACACATGTATTCTCTGCTTACTTTGACATAAGACTTTTACATGTGATCTTTCAGTCTGTCTTCAATTTAATTATTTTTTGAAGATATCTTCAGCAGAATACTTGTCTAGCATGGGCAAGGCCCTGGGTTCAACTCCTGGTAAAAGAAAGGGGTGGGGGGAAGAAGGGGAGAAAGGAGAGGAATAGAAAAAAGTGGGCGTATCTTTAAACACCTTAATGAAAGGACTTGTATGAGGACGCTTACTGTGTCTTTGTTTGTGTGGTCCCTACCCTTGGGAGAGTGGAGAGGTAAAGGGTAGTAGAGGCAAATGTGAGTATGATGTGGTAGGGAGAAGCAATGGATTCAACAACCACAGAGCAACTTGGTGGATCTTCAAATCTAAGGCTAATGAAAGAGAGGCGGGTGGGAGGGAGACTAAATGTGATACGTAATCTAATAGCATTACACAAAGTAAAGATACTCAATGCAAAGTAATAGCACTCATTTTGCAAGAACACATAGGAAAAGACTTACCACTAGATAAATCATTCTAGGTAGCCACTAGAATGACTACCTAATGAAAGAGGGGATAAGAGTCAACAAATACCTGCCTACTACACATACTCGTATAAGAGAGAGAGACACAGGAAACCATTAAGACAATGTGCCATGGGCCCCAGAGAGTGATGAACTCATCCCACTGTAATGAGGTGTTAAAACTTCAGATTTAACTCTGGGCATGGTGGCATATGAGTATAATCCCAGTGTGTTACCTATTCAGTAGTTTAGAAAAGAGTAAGTTCCCTTCATTTCTCCCTTTAGTGTACTGTGATGTTTTAACAGTGAGAAAGAAATGACTTTTGAAAATAAATCTGTGCTATGGAGAGTGTATTAAAAAGAGGTATTAAAAAATAGAAATTTAAAAAAAGGAAGGAGCACAATACCTGAGAAGGGTCAGGAAGAGAGAGTGAGAGGGAAGGAGCTGGAGAGAGAAAACAACTGGCTTTGTGGATTTTGGTAGAGTCCCTGAGAGTTCAAGTCAGGCCCTAGATGATCGGATGCACCTGACCCCACTGTGGCCGGTTGTCAGTAACTGGGAGATGCCCTCTGGGCTGCAGCAGAGTGCTGCAGGCCTCCAGGGATTTAACCACCATAATGGACTTTGAAAAGGGAGACAGCTGAGCTGGGAAAGTCAGTTCTAGTCCCTGAGGATGACAGTGGGTTAGTTAAGGACTCCCTTGTCTCTGTCTGAACAACCAGCTTGGGAAGAAATCTCTTGCTGGAATCATTTGCCCATGTTTAGGGAGGGGGAGGTTGGACAGGTTTTTGTATGATGAACACCAGATGAATTCTAGGCCTTGCTTTACCCTGTTGAACATTCTCTCCACCTTGGAACCCACATACAAAATGAGCTGGCCAAGCTACCTCTTCTTGCTTCACAGGCATGTGGCAAATGCAACCAGCACTGCCACTTGCTGGCTTGTAACATTGAGCTAGTTTTTTAAAGTCTCTGAGCCTCAGTTTCCTCATGTGTAAAATGGGGGCAATAATTGTATCCTACCTCATTTAGTTGATAATTATCAACTAAAAATCAACTAAATGTCAATTTCTTTAATCTCTAGATTATCCACGTGAAGCTCTTAATACAGGGCCTGATTTACAGTTGGTACTCAATAAACATTTGCTAAATTTTTTGCTGCTAAGACGCTGAGCCATTTGGGAAAGCTCAATTGAGGACAATTAAGAGGCAATACAATATAAAGCCTGCTACTCAAGAGGTGGCCCCAACCAACAGCATTGGTACCTGTGAGACTTTGTTAGAAAAGCAATCCTGAGCCCTAACCAGGGCCCACTGAGCCTGTACCTGCTGTTTAACAAGATTCCCCAGGTGATCATACCCACATCAAAGTTCAAAAAGCACTAACACTACATCATGGTGACTACAGTTAATAATGTGTTGTAGGCAGTAGTTGAAAGTTGCTAACAGAATACATATTGAACATTCTCAACACACACACACACACACACACACACATGCACACATACACAAACACAGAAATGTTAAATAGCTGGATTTAGCCATTCCACAACGTGTACATCGTGTTACACACCATAAATATATACGGTTTTTTTACTCATCAATTAGACATAAATGTTTTAAAAAAGCTGCTGATAAATAGATACTGATGAATCTAACATTTATTAATTGTGTCACTTTGGGCAAGTTACTTACCATGCTGATTTATTTTGCCACCTGTAACAGCTTACCCAGAGGGCCGTGGGTCACAGTGGTTAAATGACTTAATAATGCACAGTGCACCCAACTTGGTGGCTCATGCCTATAATCTAAGTGGCTCAGGAGGTGGAGGCAGGAGGATCTCAAGTTCAAAGCCAGCCTCAGCAACTTAGTGAGGCCCTAAGTAACTTAGATAGATTCTATCTCAAAATAAAAAATGAAAAGGGCTGGGGATGTGGCTCAGTGGTTAAGCGCCCCTGGGTTCAATTCCTAGTACCTGGGGGAAAAGAAGTGCCTGAAATGGTAAGTGCTCTTCGGTGTTGGCTCCCTGTGCCCTCCAGCACCCTGGGCATGGCTCAACTGTCCGGTGTAACTGGACAGTTGCCTCACTGTTCCAAGTCTCAGTTTCCCTCTGGTTCAAATTGAAACAGTGCCTGGCTCCAGGGATGCTGAAGCACTGAGAGGTGTGCAGCGAGGCCCATGCTGAGCGGGTGCTCCAAAATATGCTTCAGCTTTATCAGTGGGCATACACTGACTAGCAGCCATTCTGTGAGCTTGAGTGTGTCCGTGTGCCACAGGGACCTCACACCTCTTGCTATTTGACCAATAGGCACAGGAATTCCCTGGGGCTAGAACTTGGGTGCCAGAGAAGACAGGACCCAAACCTGTTATTGGCAAAGGAAGAAGAGATGGGAGGCTAGTCCTGGGAGGCCAGACCCCTCCCAAGATAGCACCTGGATTCCCCACTGGACCCTAAGCTCCATGAGGTCAGGGCCTCTCTCTAGCGTGCCACAAGTTTATGTTGAGTCTAGCATTTCACCTGGCACAGGACAGCTGCATATTCTAGGTGCGTTGTGTGAAGAAGTAGGGAAGACTGTGGCTATTAACCTGTTTCCCAAAGGGAACCTGATTCCCTCTCCAGCCTTCATTCCCTGGGCTCTCCTTCTCCTTCTCTGTTTCCCTCCAGGATCCCTGTCACATCCTCCTCCCTAGGGTGCTGGAAATGGAATTCAGGGTCTCACATGTGCTTGGCAAGAGCTCTCTCACTGGCCTGCACCCCTACCCCTTCCCTGGGCTTTATACCTCTAAACTGCACTGTTAGGATGGAAGGAAAGACAACTCTGCTGCTCCTATCTTACTGTGGCCACTACCACCTATTTTCATGGCTTCTCCTGGTGAGCCTGGTGTCACCACAGGAAGGCCATGTAACGCATGAACAATCTCCCCAAATCCCAGGCTTGCCAGAACCCAGCTAGGCTCTCTCCATAAGGCTAGCAGAGAACCTCCCCTCTATTTCACCTAAATTGGTGTGCATGGAGAGGGGTGTTCCATTGCTTGGAGAAGAATCTTGTGCATTGAATCTAGTGCCACTGCAGAAATTGGGTATCATCTCTGCTGCCTCCCTCCTCAGGGTGGCAGTGGCTTCAGTGAGAAGGGCCTGGTGTGGGGTAGACCTGGGTCTGAACACTGGTACTTTCTTGCTTCCCATTTCACATTGCCTAATTATTTATTTCTCCTGAAACTGATTTCCTTGTTTACAAAATGAGGATAATAGAAACTTCCTTATGTAGGGTTGTCATGGGAATTGAAATGAAGCATGTTTCAGAGGTATCCAAGTGAGACACTTGAGAGAGTGAACAAGGGTGCTATGAGTAATGCCACAAGGGCCACAGGTGTGACCACTACTGGCCCTGCCGGCTGGTACCCTAATTAAAGGGCCAGGGCTGTGTGCTCAGTGATTCGTCGTATCATTTTTTAAATTTTTTAAATTTTTTTTTTTTTTTTTTTTTTTTGGTACTGGGGATTGAACCCAGGGGCACTCCACCACTGAGTCACATCCCCAGCCATATTTTGTATTTTATTTAGAGACAGGGTCTCACTGAATTGCTTAGGGCCTTGCTAAGTTGCTGAGGCTGGCTTTGAACTTGTGATCCTCCTGCCTCAGCCTCCCGAGTCTCTGGGATTACAGGCGTGCGCCGCCGCGCCCGGCTCATAGTATCATTTTGATGTTTGCTTAAGACTGTGATTTAGCAAATAAAGATGGTTTGAAATATCACATGCAATATACTTATACAAAAACATTATTCCCTGTTTATCTGAAAATCAAATTTTACTGGACATACTGCACACTGACAAGACTCTTTCAGAGCACTGGTCCTAAGAAGCTAGGTTACAGAGGTAAAATCAAGTTACAACTAATATCACCAAAGGGACTGTCTTCAAGAAACAAAGTGTTTATTTATTTTTAGTCCCCAGGAGTCATTGAGGTTATTTTCAAACTGGAATTAGGAGAAGGAGAGGAAGAAGGACCCTCCTCAGAAAGTGAGTGTTATGGTTTAGATGTGGGGTCCCCCCAGAACTCACATGTGAGACAATGCAA
Organism: Glaucomys volans; assembly: GCA_020662805.1. Lineage (NCBI taxonomy): Eukaryota > Metazoa > Chordata > Mammalia > Rodentia > Sciuridae > Glaucomys > Glaucomys volans. The sequence goes on along the minus strand of JAJEJO010000123.1, from coordinate 680,509 downwards.
GAAGGTTTGGAGGAGAAAAGATTGGGCTATAGCCTTAATCTAATCAGTAATTGATTCCCTGATGGAATTGACTGAGTGGTAATTGGAGGCAGGTGGGGTGTGGCTGGAGGAAGTGGTTCAATGAGGGTATGGTTTGGGGTATATATTTTGTATCTGGAGAATGGAGTCTCTCTCTCTCTCTCTCTGCTTCCTGATCATCATGTGAGCTGCTTCCCTCTACCACACTCTTCCGCCATGATGTTCTGCCTCGCTTGAGCACTGAGGAATGGAGCCGGCCTTCTATGGACTAAGACCTCTGAAACCATGAGCCCTCAAACTTTTCCTTCTCTACAGTTGTTCTGGTTGGGTCTGTAAGTCACAGCAGCGAAAAAGCTGACTAAAACAGTGAGGAAAACTGGGGGAAAGGCCTGGGGACTAAGAGATCTGCTGAGGACAGATCTGCAGGGTTGGAGGTTTACCTGAGGTTAAGGACCATGATGTCAGGGAAAGATTGCATGGGAAGCTGGGAGGCAGACAATGAGTTACATGTTTAGTGCCTTGAAAGAGGATGAGTTATTGGTCACTGATATTAAGGAACAGGTTGCCATCTCTCTTAAACCTGACCTTTGCAATGAGTTATTCACCTGCCAGGTTCAGAGACTTGCTGGGCAGAAACCTTAGCAAAGGAGACATCCTAGCAGGTCTTGTCTCCATCTGCTCCTTTTTACAGTTCAAAGGTGATTTGGTGCTTTCTCTCTTCTGTTGGCATGAGAAAAGATGGTATGAGGAGGGAGATGAAGCTTGGTCACCTACAATCAGGTCCCAGGAACATTCCAAGTGTGTGCAGGAAGGAGTAGTGAGTGGAGGCTCCATGAGATGGCTCCAAGGGTCAGAGGATACTCCTTTGGGGTGGGGGACTTGGTGGAGATCCTTCTCTTTGGGAGGAAGTGGTGTATTTAATGCAATTTAAGTATGAAGTGAGGGATGCAAGCACTTTGGGGTCCCTTGGCTCTTCTCAATGGGTCTATTCCCCCTTATTATCCACAGAAAATTGAGGGCTCTTCATCTCCTATAAATACTGCCTCCATGCCCAGCATCCTTATCCTTTGGAAGCCCTGGAGTGGGAGGGAGGGAATTCAACCTCAGTACCATCCTAAAATCAGATGGTCAGGCAGAACAGGCAATTTGAAAGCCTTTGAAAAAGTCAGGCAGGAGACAACCTCGAACACTTGTTCATCTATACTCAGGACAGGAGAAGCAGTGGAATGGAGTCCCTGGGTCTCTCTAAAACAGGCAGGGTCTTCACAACATACTCCCCTGCTGCCCACCCACCAAACTGCACATCTGGATCCAGAAACTAGAGGAAGAGGTAAAGGGTGGGCTTGAGGGCAGAACCCTGTCTTCCTCCCATCCTTTCTCTCCGTTGGATGGCAGCATTTCTTTTCATTTGATAACTCTCTCACTCAGGTTTGGGCACCAGTTTGTTTTCACCCTAGCCCTTGTCCCTAGAGGTCTGATTTCTTGGTCATTCTTACATCCTACAAGGCAATGAAGAGATGACCTATTCTGAGGCATTCTCGATGATTTGGACAGTCAATTCTTCATTGTGGACCTGTCCTGTACATTGTAGGACATTTCACAGCATTTCTGGCCTCTACCACTCTACCAGGTTGTAACAACCAAGTTATCTCTAGTGGAATCTCTCTGGTCTAGCTCATGGAAAGCCTTTGGAACTCAGCGATGACTCCCGGAGGCTCCAACATCTCCCTGTCAATCTCTAAGCAGCTCTGTTTCCTAATGTTTGCTCATTCCCCTAACCAAGGTCTGCACTTTAAAAATCTGTCAGTTTTGCAGAGCCAGGACCAATACAGAATTGTCCTTTAAAAATAAGGCTTTCCTTCAGAGAGACAGGTAAGGCCAGCTACTGTTCCTTCCTCCTATGGGGAGAAGGTGTGCTCTATGTGTTCAGGTTTACAAGGAGACCCTGCATGTACCCAAACTTGATGAGGGCCCAAGGAAGAGGAGAGGCAGGAAAGATAACCAAGGGCATTTGCTAGAACCCTGGATTCTAGGTCAGCTTCCCCGGCTGGCTGTCAGAGTGATTCAGGACAAGACTCTTATCTGCAGAGATAAGTAGCTTGCCCTGGTTCACACATTTCAGCCCCACTCTCTTGTTTGTAAGACTAAAGTCCTGAATTGGAAAAATCTGAGATTCTATTAGTGATCTAGACCAGTCAGTGGACCACTGGTGGTTGGTGAACTAGATTTGATTGTATTCAGTTGGGAAAAAAAAATCTTGATTCTGAGAGTATGATCTTCCTACTTTTTTTGTTTCATTCTTAGAATAAGATATTGGCAACTTCATATGAGTCCCTGAAAAAAAAATTTGAGATATTTTACATAAAATCCTACAGTTGGAGAATTACTGACTAGAATCTTGGTCATCCCACATGAGTGATGGGCAGATAGGTTTCTGGGCTGGAGAGAACATTCCCATGTAGCTGCATGACCAGGCACCCAAGGCAAACGCCTTTCATGACAGGCGGGATTTCTCTGATATCATGGATTCTAGCATGAATCTTTTCTTCCATTGGTAGCCTTATTATCCCACAGAAACTGATGAGAAAAATTCAACATGCATTTTGGCAGCAGCAAAAAATATCTACGTACTCCAGTCTTGACAAGCAGCTGAAAGATTATTCTCTATTAGAACCTGTTTTTTAATTAGCTGTGGAGCTCTGTTGCTTTTTGATTTGACTGAATTAAATTAAACTGAACGATTATGCATTTGAATGCTAAATAGACCAATGAAGACTGAGAGACAATGGAAAAACTATGGAATCAGATATGACTGCTGCCTTCAAAGGGGTTCACTCCATGAGACAAGAAAACCTGACTGGTGACGGGAAGACAGAGCAGAGGCATGATATGGCCTCAGTCTCAGTGTGCAGAGGCAGAGGTCACTGTTGACAGGAGACCAGCATTTTGAGCAAAAGCAGCATCAAATGAACCAGAACAATCTGGGAGCAGCAACTGTGTAATCACCCTAGAATACTTGATTCCTGGCACCCAGTAAATTCTCAATCAGTGTTGGGAAGATTAATTAAAGATTAGTGGAAGTGAATGTTCTGGCTAAAATAAGAGTTACTGAGCACTATGCTTTTCTTGGACGTAAGCTATTTAAGACAAGCTTTCAGTTTAAACAAGTTTTATGTGCATTAAGGGATGCTTTTCTGAATTTGAATTCACTAGTTGTAGTACTTATTGTTCAGCACAAGAGGGAGCTGCTGTCTATTTTATTTAAAACAGTAGTTCTCTAGATTTCCGGGTTCTCCTCAAACAATGGTATGGTGCCATTTAACCAGTGTTCCAAAAAATAGCCCACCAAAAAATTCTGTCATAATTCAACACAATTTTTGTCCAAGGAGCATTATTTTCTAAAATAAATTTCTCCTTAATTACATGACTCAGAGAAAAAAAATGACATTTTAAGTTTTTTATAAAAGGATACCCTAAGTGAGACTGGAGGGTTGTTTCAGTTGCTTAACCCAGGTTTTCCCAGGAACGGGAGCTATGTTTATCAAAATATCACAGGGCCTCATATGAGGGCAGCAAGGCTGAAATAACAGCCATTTCTAAGTGCCCAGCTTCTCATGCAGGTCAAAGTTTCTGTAAGATATTGGCAGAATTCAGGTTTCAAACCCAGGATGTGCAATTTTCTTTGCAAAGAGCTTCAAAGTATAGACAATGAAGTAGCTGGAATCAAGATCATCCGATATGCACAGCAGCTCAAACTTGGGGGGTGATTAGCAAGTACATACACCATTTCAAATGATTTCTTGCTTTGCTAAAGGATTCTCTACAGAACTTTTTGTGGTACTGAGAATTGAACCCAGTCGCACACCAGACTCTCTGCCATGAAGTGTACCCCCAGCTCGGGTTAAGCTTTGATATTCTGGTCAAGAGCGGGCAGAGAATGATGAGGGGCAGAGAATGATGAGGAGCATAGACATCTCGGGGTCAGATCCCAGCCCGGCTGCTTCTAGCTCTACTTTACTGGCAAGATGCTGGTCATATAGATGACTCAGCTTCTTCATCATAACATGGGGATGATGCTGACCACAGAGGGTTTTCTATTTGGTTGTTTTTTTAAAGACCAGGTCTCACTATGTTTCACAGGCTGGACTCAGACTGGGGTTCAGGTGATCCTCCTAACCTCAGCCTCCTGAGTAGCTGGGGCTGCAGGTGCACAATACGCTCCTGGCTCCCACGTGGCGTTTGTTACACATAGAGGACTCAGAACACTGCCTGACACAGTAAGAGGTGGTAGTGTTCTTTATAGCAGAACGATTACATTTAGGGAGATGCTGTCAAAGTATACTTTGAATCACTACGAACCAAATAAAGGTTTAAAAAGTGCCATGAGATGGGGTGATGAAATTATTCTGGAATCATACAGTGGTGATGGCTGCACAACCTGTGAGTATACTAAAAACCGCTGGAATGTACACATTTAAACGGTGACTTTTATGGTGTGTGAATTTTATCTCAATAAAAATGTACTGGAAGAATTTGAATTCAGCAAATATTTGTGGACACACAATAGGTACTGAACCCCCTCCTGGATTTGGTGGGGGATATAAAAGAAATTTAGGAAGTAATCCTTGCCCTGGAGGACATGATTTAGGGAGTGCCTGCAGAGGAAGGTGTCAGCCACCTTTCCCTGCTCACGGGGGAGGAAGTCGCTCTCCACATTCGTTACCCCCAGACTCAGAAGCGCTAAGTGACTTACCCAAGATCCCACAGGAAGTGGAAGGATGGGAAGCAGGAACCAGCACAAGTTCCACCAAACAGCCTTCTTCAGGTAGAGACAGTGTTGTTGAGGACAGAGGATTCAAATACATAAAGCAATTTGCGAAGTGGACATGTCAGGAGACCACCAGGCACAGTACATGTGGTAAGAAAGATCCAGAGGAACTCAGGCTCAGAGCAGCAGGGGGCCAAGAAGGTTTCCTGCAGGCAAAGGCCTTTGGGGATGGCCTTTTCCCTCCACAGGGTGAGGTTGAAGTTTTCCCTCCATAGGGTGGACGCGGTGAGAGCCGATTCGCTTGGGAATGTGTAAGAAGTGCTCACAGAACTAGAATGGTACATTCTGTCAGGTAGAGAGGCAATCACCGTAACAAACAGGAGCATGGAGGACTTTCAAGTTAAAATCAGAATCCACATCGAAACAGCTGAAACCACAGGCATTTGTTAGAAAGGTAGAATGTTCATGAGAGAGTTGAGAGGACTCTGGCGACAATTTGGTTACTTATTCATTCACATATTATTATTCAACAAATGATTTTTAGCACCTTCCTGACTAGTACCTGAGAATATTAATATAAATATAGTATAATATAATATAACATAATATAATTAATATAATATAATACTATGTTATATTTGTGCTTTCGAAAGATTCTAAGCTAGGACCTGAAATCAGAAACACAAGAAAATACTACAAAGTGATAAGTGGCCTACAGGGAAGGGCTACAGAAGAATGGAAGCAGACTGGAAAACTGTTACACTGAGGTTTAAGAGCTTCATTTTTCTGGCTAAGCAGCAGTACTATTAAAAGTTACCTTAGATTCACTTATCCAGGCCTTCACTGGTGGATAGAAAGGGAAGCAAGATTTGGTGAAGAGATGAGGGTCCCTCCTCATTCTGCGTCCCACTGTCCCTTTGGTAAAGATCCTTGAATGAGGGTTGAGCCACTTGTCTAAAAGCGGGTTTAAATTTGAATCAGGACGATATTCCTACTTTACCCTTCCAAACTGACTTCCCGAAGGGGAAAAAAATCTGTCAGTTTTGTTAGAGGAGAAAGCTAGACCCATTAAAGAACATTTTGGAGACAGAGAGAGAGAGGAGAGGAGAGAAGAGGTGAGTGGAGGGAAGGAGAGAGGAGGGGAGGGAAGGGAAAGAATCAGTCTCCACCAAGAGAAAGTCAGTTTCTCCACTTTCTCTAACATTCTGACCCAATCCACATCCAAGCACCATTTTCTTTTTTCTTTTTTTTTATTTTAATTTTTTAAAATTTTGATTCACTGTACACAGATGGGGTACAGCTTTCGTTTCTCTGATTGTACACGACGTAGAGTCACACCATTTGTGTAATCATACATGTACATGGGGTAATGATGTCTGTCTCATTCTCTTTCCTTCCCCCTGCCCCCTCCCCACCCCTCCTTTTCTTCTTTACTATACTCCCTCCTTCCACTCTTGACCCCCCCCCCCCTTATGTATGTATCATCATCCACTTATCAGAGAAATCATTTGGCCTTTGGAAAAGGCCAAAATGATTGCTGTTGGGGTTGCAAATTGCTACAGCCACTCTGGAAAGCACTATGGAGATTCCTAAGAAAACTTGGAATGCAACCACCATTTGACCCTGCTATCCCACTCCTTGGCCTATACCCAAAGGACTTAAAATCAGCATACTACAGTGACACAGCTACATCAATGTTTATAGCAGCTCAGTTCACAATAGCTAGATTATGGAACCAACCTAGATGCCCTTCAATATATGAGTGGATAAAGAAACTGTGGTATATATACACAATGGAATATTATTCAGCCATAAAGAATAATAAAATTATGATATTTGTAGGTAAATGGATGGAATTGGAGAACATAATGCTAAGTAAAATAAACCAATCCCAAGGGCCATTTACAAGGATAAGAAAGGAGCAGTTTGTAATTAAAAAAAAAAGAAAAAAATTTTATTATGTCAAAATACACATAATGTAAAATTTACCACTTTAACCCTTTAAGTATATAATTTAGTTGCATTACAAACATTCACAGCACTGAGCATTCATTACCACTATCCATCTTCAGAATTTTTTCATTATCTGAATTTTCATTTTTTCATTATCAGAATTTTTTCATTACCAACACCTGCCTCCCTCCTGCCCCTGGTAACCTCTAATCTCCTTGCTGTTCTCATGAATTCAATTCATGTAAGTGGAATCATACCATATTTACCCTTTCACATCTGGCATATTTCACTTAGTATGATGTTTATAAGGTTTATCTATGTTGGAGTATGTATCAAAATTTCATCCCTTTTTAAGGCTGAATAATATTCCATTGTGCATACATACATTTCCTTCATCCACCCATGTATTGATAGACACTTGGGTTGTTTTCTTCTTTTGGTTATTAACAATGCTGCTATGAACATCATCATCATACAAATATCTGTTCAAGCCCCGGTCTTCAATTCCTTCAGGTATATGCCTAGAAATGGAATATCTGGATCATATACTCATCCCTGTCACTTCTTGGGAGACCGCCCAGGTGTTTTGCATAGCAGCTGCACCACTGTACATTCCCACCAGCAACTGCAGAGGAGTGTGGGAGGAGTCCTGAACTTTGAGTTGAAAGAAGTCAAGTACCATTTCTAGCTCTTTCATTTTACTCCCCTCCCTTCCCAACTCTGGGTTTTGTTTGGCTGAGACAGTGTCTTGCTAAATTGCCCAGGTTGGCCTGGAGCTCACAATCCTCCTGCTTCAGCCTCCTGAATAGCTGGGACCACAGGCATGTGTAATCTGACTTCCAGCTCTGATCTTGAATAAGCTTGTTTGAGGGAATAATTTTAGATCTACAGAAGAGTTGCAGACAATGTAGAGAATTCCCAGTGCCCTCCACCCAGTCTCCCTTGATGTTGGCATAGTCATGGTTCATTTGTCAAAATGAAGCAGTCAAGATTGGTTGAGGGTTGGGGATATAGCTCAGGTGGTAGAGTGCTTGCCTTGCATGCACAGGCCCTGGGCTCAGTCCCCAGCACAACACACACACACACACACACACACACACACACACACAGATTGGCCCAATACCAGTAACCAGGTGGTAGACTCTGTACATATTTCACCAGGTTTCCACTTAGGATCTTTTCCTGTCCCGGAGTCCAGCCCAGGACCCCACATGAGCAGATATACTTCTGATTGGTTGAAGCACTATGGATGTTGTCATGACCCAGCCTCTTTTCTCTTGTGTTCTGTGGGGACCATACCAATGCCCCCTGATGCCCAAGGCCATGAGGTCCTTGGCCCAGGCCAGGCTGGAGGACTCCTGGCACTCCAGGACCTGCAGGCTGAGGATGCGGCGCCAGCACTGCTCTGATTGAGGGGTCTTTGGCTCTGGTGGGGCTCCGCTGTGCTCTTCTTGGGCAGTTGAAAAGCCCTTCTAGGGGCTGGTGGCCTGAAGTTTGGGGTGGGTCTGGAGGTTACCAGCCCAGACCTTTCCCTGGGCATTTGAAGGGTGGCAGCCTGCCACAGAGTAAGTAGAAAGCCAGGAGTTGTCTCAGCTGCTTTTCAATTCTCCAGGCTGGAGCAGGAGAGGCGGACTGAGGGCACAGGGAAGTTAGGAGACGAACCCAGCGTGCTCTCTCCACTCCTGGCTCCCGCTCGGGCTTCTTGGAAAGGTTTTCTGTGCCCTCAGCCTTTGTCCCATGCTGCTTCCTGGTTGGTGCTTGTAATAGCCTGAGTAGTGGCTCCAAAAAAAAACTGTGCAAGTCCTAACCCCGGGGCACTTGTGGATGACGTTATTTGGAACTATGGTCTTTGCAGATGTTAAGATCTTAGGATGAGAACATCCTAAGATTTAGGGTTGACCGTAATTCCAATGACAAGTGACCTCATAAGAGATAGGAAAGGGGAAGACACAGGCACATGGATGAAGGTCATGAAGGTGGAGGCTGAGGTTGGAGTATGCTGCCATAATCCCAAGAACACCAAGGGTTGCTGGTAGTCTTGGAAGCTGAGAGCAAAGCATGGAATGGATTCTTCCTCAGGACCTCCAGAAGGAATGAACCTGTTTACACCCTGATTTTGGATTTCTGGCTTTATCTGAGTCAGTTTGGACTGTCATAACTTTATTCTTTGGGTCTAGAGGTTAGGAGTCTGAGATCAGGTGCCAGCGTGGTTGGTTTCTGGTGAGGGTCCTCTTCCTGGATTAAAGATGACCACCTTCTTGCTGTGTCCTCACATAGGAGAAAGAGAAACAGATATGGAAACAGAGAAACAGTTGTACAAGCTCTGTGGTGTCCCCCCTAAGACCCCTAATCCCACTGTGAGGCTTCACCGTGACTCGTCTAAAACTTGGTATCTCCCAAAGGCCTCATCTCCAAATACTGTCAACATGTAAAACTGCAGGAGGGGCACAGTTCAGTCCACAGTGGCCTCTGGAAATGAGAGAGAATAAATTTCTGTTGCCTTAAGGCAGCTACATTACCAAAGCCTAGGAAACTCAGACCGTATCCCTCACCTTCCCAAAGACTCTCTTCCTCACTGAGACCAGCCATCCAAAGAAGACTTGGAGACTTGAGTTCTGAAAACTTCCTGCTCCACTTGCAGTCTGTACACCCCTCCATCACTATGTTCCTGCCTCGTCTTTGGCTTCCTCAGCATGCTCCTTATTTCCTAAAAGCCATCCTGCCATCTGGACAAACTCACCAGCAGAGCCACACAGGGCCAGCCAGGGCTGGCCCTCAGCAAACACCTCTCAGTGGGGGATGGATCCCAGCACCCCTGCCTCCCTCCTTTTCATCAGTCGCCTTCTGGAAACTGGGTCTTCCCTAAGGGACAAGATGCAGAGCTTAAAATCTTTGGCTCGGCAGCAGATTGATGGCGTTGATGTTTGGCCGATGCAGTGCCCTGTGGCATTGCTGTGTCCACGCAGGGCCAAGCCTGCTGGCTCCCAGCACCAGGAGGTGAGTGGGAAACACGTGGAAGGGCACCACTTTTGGGGGAGAGGCAGATCATTGGATGTAATGAAAACAGAATGAGAGCAGGAGTTAGCAGACCTGGTTTGTCACTGCCCAGCTCTGTGACCTGAGGGAGGCCGTTTCTCTGGGTCCTAGTTTCCTTGACTATAAAATGAGGTAGGGAATGAAGTGATTTTTTAGTCTTCTCTCTGAATCTATAGTCAGTGTTCAGGTACTAAAACCGCTCTTAGTACTTGCTCTTTTCTTAATAATCGTGATAAAACACCCAGAGCATGGAATTTACCATTTCAGCCATTTCCAGTGTACAGCTCAGGGGCATTAAACACACGCACAATTTTGTTCCATCATTGCACTAGCCATCTCCAGAAATTTTCATCTTCCCAAAGTAAAACTCGGCATACATTAAATACTACCCCCGTACCTCCCTCCTCCCCCAGTTTCTGATAACCTCTATTTTGTTTCTATCTCTTTAAATTTTGAGGTATTTTCTATAACTGAAATCAGAATATTTGTCCTTTCCTCAGGCTTATTTCACTTATCCTAATGTTTTTGAGGTTTCGCCACCCTATAGCATGGATCAGAATTTTATTCCTTTGAAGGCTGAATACTACTCCATTGTACATACACCATATTTTGTTTATCCATTCACCCTCAGTGGACACATGGATTAATTGTTTCTTCTGTCTATTTGCTTCTTTGAACATTGGCATACAGGTGTCTGTTCAAGTGTCCACTTTTGATTCCTTTGGGTCTATACCTAGGAATGGAATTGCTGGATCACGTGGTAACTCTGTGTAACTTTTTGGAGGAACTGCCGAACTGTTTTACCTTTAAAATGGGGAAACTATTTTATCCTTCAGTGAAGACACCCTGCCCTTCTACAGGTGTGTGAGATGGGCAGTCCTTTGGAGACAAAAGCCACCTGGACTCAGACAGTCACCCTGACTGTACAATTCAACATTCTCCCTGGAGCGGACATGGGTCAGGTGTGTTTTGAAGACCTTCTCTAAGCTCAGAGCCACATGGTTTCCCATTCTAGGGTAAACGATATTGAGACTTGAAGTTCACTTCAGAAAGAAAATTCATTTTCTCTCTTGCTTCTTCAGAATTTTAGAAATGGTGATTACGTGTGCACACATTTCTGGTTTCATTTGTGGGAAGTGAGCCCCCAAAATGATTGGTGTGAGTGCTGAGGGAAAAAATGCAGGAAGTGTAATTGGGAAGGTGGAAAGCTAATTGACACCAAGACTGAAGTGCTCAGGAACACTGAGCAGATTACAGAATGGCCTGGGTCAACTGGGAGGTGACCAGGAGAGCAATTGAGCAGATGCCTGACCCAGCTGAGAGTTGCTTTGGAATCTCAAGGTCTGGGTTCAAATCTCAGTTCTTCTACTAATAGTCAAACTTAACCTTCTTGAAATTCGGTTTTCTCCTTTGTAAAATAGGGACATTACAGGGTTGGTATGAAAATTGTCAGGATGAAATAGAACCATAGAGGCCAGATGAGTCCCATGGAGCCTGCTACTCACGCTCAAAAATGTTACCACCTGTTTTCAGATGCCCTGTTAAATTGGGACACCTGGGGCTCAGGTGTAGCTCAGTGGTAGAGGGCATATGCAGCATGCACAAGGTTCAATCCCCGGCAACCCCCACCAAAAAAAAACCCACCTGAGAACCACCCCTCCCTGCCACCAGTTCCTAGAAATCTATTTTAAAACAGACTTTTGATGCTGTTTGCATTTTGGTGGTCATTCTGGAAATTACTTTATTTCCTTTCTGCTGTTTCCTCTCTGCAAATCAAATGGTTAATCTTTTGGGGTCTGATAGATGGGGATTTCCTGGTAGGTTCAAAACTGATTCTTAAACAAAGGACTCTACTCCTTAAAAGAAAGAAGAAAAAAAACAAAAGAAAAGAAACAAAGAAAGCAATTAGTGACGATAACACAACAAAAAGTCTTGGCTATCTGGCAAAACTCTTCCAGATGCCATTTAGAAATGAACACTTCTCTAAAGGGTCCAGTTGCATTTACTGAGAAGGATTCACTCTCCAGGGAGTGTAAGGAGAAGTAAAGGGGAGTCACTCAGAGGCCATGTCCTCCTGTAGACATCCATCATTATCATTAATAATAAGTGCAGAACACTGCTTGATTTGATAAGTGAGAGTATATTTAAGTAGGCAAATCCTTCTTTTTCTCAGTTTCTTCTGCTCTGGCGGGTCTTGGGGCAGAACTAGGCTCAATGCAGCTTCTCATCCTTGCTGATTTAATTCAATGAGCCGACCTGCAAACACAGCCAGAGTTCCGATGAGACAGACAAGCATGAAGACTCCCAGGAGTATGTGGTCCATCACCATTGCAACGTATTTCCACTCTTCAGATGCCTGGGAGAGAGAAGAGTGTTAGAATTCTGCTGAGGTGATTACTGGACTTAGAGTGTCCATGTTACATATCATCAATGGGTCCTTTAATTTGTAGGTCTCAAAGCCCTCAAAATCCTTTGGCTGGCATGATCTTTAGCTTTTGAATAATAATTTATAGCATGATGAGTTACTAAGGTGACCTACTGGTCCCCGAGGTACATGTTAGGTTGATAGCTGCATCTTGAATGCCAGCTTAACTGTCAAACCAAACCCACTTTTCTGCAGTCATGCATCATTTAAACCCAGAGGTACAGATTTCAAGCTACAGAGCTTACGTTATTGGACTCCTGATCTGATTTCATCGTCTCTGCAATGTACTTGACGCCTTCAATGGCACTCTTCACCTCGGGGTGTTTGATCAGGGGAGAGTGGAAGCCCATGGGCGGAGGCCCTGGCTTCCCAGAAATGTCAGAAATATCAATATCTTCTGTAAAAATCTTTTTGTCTTGCTTGTCTCTCGATGGTCTTTTCATTGTGGAGAAAAACATGATATTTGGGATAGTGTCAATAAAAACCTAATAAAAAAAAATCCATGTATGAGAATTACGGTCAACACAGGCAATCATCAAACTCTTAACTAACAACGAAATCTTGGTCAAGTCATTTAGTGTATCTCAGCCTCAACCTTGACAGTCTCCTTGTCTTTAAAATGAAAAGAACCATGCTAGATGCTCCCAAAGACTCCTTCATATCCATTTGGTGACATGTCAAATTACAGTGGTCGTGATGATGCTGTAATATGAGCAGTTCGCCACCAGAGGGAGCCTGTGCGCAGCCGGCAACCTCTCAGGACGCCAGCGGAGCTTTCGCTTCAGAATCCCCTGTAGGCAACAGAAAGGTCCTACCAAAGTGTTTTCAGAATCAGTTAAAGATACATACAAATTTCCGACCCCACAAAATATGTAGACTGTTTTCTTCTCTTTCGTTATAAAGAACAACAACATAGGTATTGCCAGGAAAGACTGCTAATGGCCTCCAAAGAGGACATCGTAATCATTAGTTTCTCTGGCAATTCAGGACCTGAAGATCCTAGGCTTTAATGCCTCTGTGAAGTTTAATCCAAAAGTGCACGTATTTGGGCTGTGAGTATAAATCAGTAGTGGAGTGCTTGCTTAGCATGTGTGAGGCTCTGGGCTTAATCCCAGCACCAAAGAGGGTAGGGGAGAGACATGTTTGAAATGTCAGTACATTTTAAAATTCAACAATGTAAACACTTGAGACAAAATTCCTCACTTTTGGGTTATTTCCTCAAGCCCCTTGTTTTTTATTAAATGGGTGGAGTTGGAGAATATCATGCTAAATGAAATAAGCCAAGCCCAAAACACCAAAGGCCAAATGTTTTCCCTGATCAGCGGATGCTGATACATAATGGGGGTGATGGGGGAGATAAGAAAAGAATGGAGGAAGTATGGATGGTGTAGAGGAAAATGGGATGGGAGGGGGTGGGGGAAGGAAAGATAGTAGACTGAGACAGACAGTATTACCCTATGTATATGTAAGATTATAGGAATCATGTGAATCTACATTGTGCAAAAAATATATATATTCCCTGCTGTATAATTATATCAAAATGGGTTCTGTCATGTATAATTAAAAAGAACCAATAAAAAAATTAATTAAAATAAATAAATAAAACAAAATCAAAAACAAAAAAAATTTTTTTTAGTTGTCAGTAGACCTTTACTTTATTTACATGTGGTGCTGAGGATTGAACCCAGTACCTCGCACGTGCTAGGCAAGTACTCTTCCATGGAGCCACAACCCCGGCCTCAAGCCCCTTGTTTTGGTCAGCATTTTTTGCCACTGTGACCACAAACCTGACAAGAACAATTTGAGAAGAAGAAAAGTTTATCTGACATTCAAGGTTTTAGAGGTCTCAGTCCATAGATGGCCTATTTCACTGCTCTGGGCCCAAGGTGAGGCAGAGCATCATGTTGGGGTGGGGGGAAAGCAGCTCAGGACCCAGGCAACAAGGAAGCAAGAGAGAGAGCTCTGCTCACAGGGACAAAATGTAAAACCCAAAGGCAAAACCTCAGTGACCTACCTCCTCCAGCCACACCCTCCCTGCCTAGAGTTACTTCCCAATTAGTCCCTATCAGTGGATTCATCTACTGATTAGGTTAAAGCTCTCCTAACCCAGTCGTTTCATCTCTGAAAAGTCTTGCATTGTCTAACACATGAGCTTTTGGGGGACACCTCATATCTTAAACCCTAACACCCCTCTTCCATCTAAATCTAACTCTATTCTCAGTTGATTATTTTACCACCAAAATAAGCAAGTTTAGTCACAAATTAAAAGGTATGCAAATGGAAATCTAAAGAATGCCACGGCATAAAAAGACAGGGATTTATTCATCTCTAGTCAAAGAGATTCTTTAAGTTTGAATTTAGAGTGGGCTTTATAAATTGTCTTGTGGTTTTTGTTTTGTTTTGTTTTGTTTTCCTCTCTCTCTCTGGGAAGGCCACATGAGTTGTCCCTAGAAAAAAGATAAGGAAAGTTCCTCACCAAGTCCCCTACAGTCCAGAAAGGACATTAGTTCCTAAACATGCACAAGTGTTGGCTAGAACAACACCGGCTGTCAAAGGGGGACCTGGAGGTGTCCTCCCTGGGTGCTGCCTATACTCACCTTCCGTACCCACTCGGGCATCACGTGGGTGCTGGGAGAGCGGTGGTGCGTGTTGATGACGATGACAGTGATGATGATGGACGCAATGACGAAGACCATGGTGAACAACATGTATTTTCCAATCAAGGGCACTGCACTGGAGGTGGAAGGGATCAGCTCCACAATGACCAGAAGGAACACGGTCAAGGACAGTAAGACAGAGATGCTCAGCGTCATTTTCTCCCCTAAGAAGACAAAAAGAAGAAGCCCAACAACCCACCCATGATGGACCCAATTGACCCCCTCCCATTTATATATTGAAATTCTAAACCTTAGGACCTCAGCATCTGACTGTATTTGGAAGATAGGACCTTCAAAAAGGTAATTAAATGAAGTTATGTGGGGGCCCTAATCCAATATGATGGGTGTCCTTCTGTTATGGTTTGGACATGAGGTGTCCCCCAAAAGCTCATGTGTGAGACAGTGCAAGAAGGTTCAGAGAAGAAACAATTGGTTTTCGAGAGTCTTAACCCAATCAGTGATTTAATTCCCTGATAGGGATTAACTGACTGGTAACTGAAGTTGTAGGCTGTGGCTGGTGGAGGTGGGAATTGGGGCGTGGTTTTGTTGTACCTATTTGCATCTGGCCAGTGACTCTCTGCTTCTTGATTACTGTGATGTGAGCTGCTTCCCTCCGCCATACTCTCCTGCCATGATGTTCTGCCTCACCTCAAGTCCCAAGGAATTGAGTCAGCCTTCCCTTTTATGGAATTAGCCCTCTGAATCCATGAGCCCTCAAATAAACTTTTCCTCCTCTACAGTTGTGCTGGTCAGGTCATTTAGTCACAGCAGCAAAAAATCTGAATAAACCATCTTCCAAGACAGAATGTGGACACAAACCATGTGAGAACACAGGGAGAAGACAGTCATCCACAGGCCAAGGAGAGAGGCCTCTGAAGAAACCAACCCTGCTAACACCTTGATCTCAGCTTTTAGCTTCCAGAATGGTGAGAAATGAATTTCTGTTGTTTGAACTACCCAGTCTGTGGTACTTTGTCACGGAAGTCCCTTGCAAACTCATTTACCACTGAAATCCAAAGGTGAAGGAATGTGACCCGTGTTCACGAAACATCATCGTCCAGAATTTTTTTTCTGTAGAATTTCCTGCTTGACCTTAACAGTACCCATGATGACAAGTGGCAAGATTTTCCATGGGATGCTGCCAAGAAGCAAATGTCTACTTCATCTCATACCCCAGGATTTTGTTTCTCGGTGGAACCTTGGGAGCTGAGAAGGATTATGGGTTGGCAAGCAGACCCAGGTGGCAGTCTTTCCTTCTGCAGCAGAATGTGTTAAACTGCATAAAACGGAACCACATGAATAGCCACTGCAATCCTGAGCAAAAAGAGCAATATCTGATTTCAAAATACACTCCAGAGCCATAGTAACAAGAAAAAGCATGGCACTGGCAAAAACAGACATGTAGACCTACAGAAGAGAATAGGGAACACAGACAAACCCAGCTACAGCTGTGTGGACCTTGACAAGGGGGCCCCAAAGCATACATTAAAGAGACTCTTCAGGGCTGGGGATAAGGCTCAGTTGGTACAGTGCTTGCCTCATAAGCACAAGGCCCTGGGTTCAATCCCCAGCACTGCAAAAAATTAAATAAATAAATAAATAAATAAATAAATAAAAATAAAGAAAGAAAGAAAAAAGAGAGAGAGACTCATCAATAAATGTTGCTAGGAAAACTGGATACCCATCTGTAGAAGACAGGAACTAGATCCTGACCTCTTACCCTGTACAAAAATCAATTAAAAATGTACCAAAGACTTCAATATAAGACTTGAAACATTGAAACTGCTAGAAGAAAACACTTGGGATATGAGGCACAGGCAACGACTTCCTGATTAGGACTCCTATAGCTCAGAAAACAATAGCAAGATTTGACAAATGGAATGACACCAAATTTTAGAAGCTTCTGCATAGCTAAGGAAAAGTAAATAATAAAGAGAGCGAAGGGATAGCCTACAGAATGGGAGGAAAATCTTTGCCAGTTACCCTTCTGACAGAGGATTAATACACAAAATAAAAACCAAAAAACGTAATACCAAAAAAACCTACCAAATAACCCAATCAATAAATGGGCAAATAAACTGAACAGATATTCCTCAAAAGAAGTACAAATGGCCAATATTTATATGAAAAAATGTTCAGCATCTTTAGCCATGAGGGGAATACATGGAAATCAAAACTACACTGAGATTCAATCTTATCCCAGTCAGAATAGCAATCATCAAAAATATAAGAATAAACACTGGTGAGAACATGGGAAAAAGAAACCCTCATACGCTGTCGGTGGGAATGTAAATTGGGACGGCCGCTATGGAAATCAGTATGGAGGTCCCTCCAAAAATAAAAATAAAAATAGAACCACCATATGAGCCAGCTAAAGCTCTTCTTGGTGAACACCCAAAGAAATTAATGTCGGCATACTATAGAGATACCTGCGTACCCATGTTTCTTGCAGCACAGCTCATAATAGCCAAGTTATAGTGTCTGTCAACAGATTACTAGATAAAGAAAATGTGATGTATACACACAATAGAGTTTTAGTCAGTCACAAAGAAAGAAATTATGTCATTTGCCGGAAAATGGATGGAATGGGAGAGCAATATGTTAAGTGAAATAAACCAGGTTCCAAGTGCTGCATGTTTTCTCTCATGTGTGGAAGCTAGAGAGAAAAAAGAAAAGAAAAGAAAAAGCATGATGGGGGATCTCATGAAAATAGAAGGGAGACCACTAAGGTAGAGAAAAAAGGATGGGGGAAGAAAGAGGGTGGCAGGGGAATGAAATTGATCAGTTTTGTTATATGCATGTATGACTATGCCACAATGAAACCCACTATTCTGTATGATTAATATGCACCAATAAAAAACATTGAAAAAGTAGAGCATATGGGAGGACTGCATAAGTTAAATGCAAATACTACACCATTATTTACGGGAATCAATCATCCACGGATTTTTGTATCCCAGGGGTCCTGGAACCAATCCCCTATAAATACTAAGGGACAACTGTAAACACTAGATGCAGAATAGAGGCAACAAGAGATTGTCCATTCTATCTGGTAAGTAGGAAGGCCTTTGAAATTGAAAAAGAAGTCACAATTATAAATATATTTATCAAGTTACATACAATTTCTTGATTAATAATAATCATAGCTAATGTTTATCAAGCATAATACAGTCATTGTCCGAAATGTTTTTCAAGCATATTTTATAGGCACTAATTAGTTTCTACATTGCCCTGACAGTGTTTTCTTTATTCATTTTAAGAAGCTTCATTTGGGGCTGGGGTTGTAGCTCAGTGGTAGAGCACTTGCCTTGCATGGGTGAGGCACTGGGCTTGATTCTTAGCACCACATTAAATAAATAAATAAATAAATGTATAGTGTGTCCATCTGCAACTTTAAAAATATTGATGAAGAAGAAGAAGAAGAAGAAGAAGAAGAAGAAGAAGAAGAAGAAGAAGAAGAAGAAGCAGCAGCAGCAGCTTTATTTGACTGGGTAAAGTGGCACATGCCTGTAATCCCAGAGACTTGGGTGGCTGAGGCCAGAAGATCGCAAGTTCAAAGCCAGCTCAGCAACTTAGCAAGGACCTAACCAACTCAGTGAGGCCCTGTCCCTAAATAAAATATTTTAAAAGGGGGGTGGGCAACACTGAGGATGTGGCTCAGTGGTAAAGTGCCCCAGGTTCAATCATTTGTAATCATTTGTTTAAAAACTAGTACAAACACTGGGCACAGTGGTGCATGCCATAATCCCAGCTACCTAGGAGGCTGAGGCAGGAGAATTCCAAGTTCAAGGCCACCCTGTGCAACCTGGCAAACTTTTGTCTCAAAATAAAAATAAAAAGGGCTGGGATGTAGCTCAATGGTAAAATGCCTTCCTAGCATGTGCAAGGCCCTGGGTTTAATCTCTAGTACTGAAAAAAAAAAATGAGTAGCATCATGAGGACATACATACATTCAGTGGGATGAGGCCCTTCCTGCCTTATTCTCCACTGTGGCCCTGCTGTGTACGAGTTGCTCAACAAGTCTTTACTGAATGAGTAATCTGTTCCCCTTTCTGAAAAGTTGGATTTAAACTTTCATTGGTTTTTTTTTAAAAAAATCATTTGGGTAAAATTGCTACCTGTCATAAGTTTGAGGGGCGTCTGCACCATCTTTTTCTCCTGCTTGTGTGCCATCAATTGTTTGTGAGTAGCGACTTGCTGCAGACATATGGGTACCCATCCCCCTGTTCAGTAGAGTGTTGGTGTTTGATGAAATTATATCGCAGATGTGATTACTCAGTGGGAGGTAAGTTAAGTTGTCCAGGCTGATATGTGGGAAAGAATTGCCACTTGGGAAGGACGGTCTCATGTGTAAAGGTATTGCCATCTGGAAACAGATATGCAAAAGCTGTATTCATTCTAGTGGCAAACTAAGGAAGGGAGCAATACCCAGAATGGCCTAAGGAAAGTGACTTCGTAGGGGAAGTGGCATGAGGAGGTCTGTGAGCACACACCGTACTGTGAGCACATTTCTGGGCATACAGATGGTATTGGGTAAATAGGTGTTGGTGACTAATTCACTTTAACTTATCTGGGTTAGGGATGTGCATCTTTAGAGTCACACTGAACTCTGCCTGCTCTGGACATCTGCCCGCTGTAGGCTTCACCCACAACCACTTTCTACTACACATGGCCACCCAGTAAATGCATCCTCCCAGTGATGAGATTTGGTTGTGCCTCTGTTTATCAGCACAAGATTATTTCCAGTTCCCCTAAAATAGCAGCACGACACCAGTCAGCAGTGGCGGCAGTCATGGCAACGGCACCCACCTGAGTCTGTGGGCAAGTAGAACACCAGGCTGGTTAAGAAGGAGAAGAGCAGGCAGGGAATGATGACGTTGACAATGAAGTAGAGGGGCAGGCGCTGCATGACAAAGTGGTAGGTGATGTCCAGGTACGGGGTGTTGGGGCAGCAGGTATAGAATACCCAGTGCTTCCAGCCCCGGGCCTCTTTGATCACCCATTCCCCACTCTCCATGAAGTTGCTCAAGTCTGGCTGGTCACTTTCCTGAGAAATGAGACGAGGTTTGAGACTCCAGCCAAATCACCCTGGGGGGCAAGGGGGTGAGGAGGGGGCATGGCAGGGTTTTGTAATCAGTAGTGATAAGGCAATAATCCCCAGTTTGGGGGTCACATATCCAGGAGAGACCAGGGACCACCTCTGCTTTGGGGTCTTGGATTCCTTTCCCATAACATAAGGGGTTTAGATAATTGGGATTCTTCATTTGAGCTCCATATTCGAGTACCTGGGAGATTTATAACATTGGCAACTTAGCTCCATTCCAGATGGATTGGATCAAAATTCTTGGGACTGTGCTGGGCATAAGGAGTTTCTTTAAGTTCCAAGGTATTTCTTATGAGCAGCACATCAAGAACCTTCCTAACCAGTTGGGAACCATCAGACTAGAGCCTCCCAAGTTCTTTTTTTTTTTTTGGAACCAGGGATTGAACTCAGGGACACTCGGCCACTGAGACACATCCCCAGCCCTATTTTGTATTTTATTTAGAGACAGGGTCTCACTGAGTTGCTTAGGGCCTTGCTAAGTTGCTGAGGCTGGCTTTGAACTCTCGATCCTCCTGCCTCAGCCTCCCGAGTCACTGGGAATACAGGCGTGCGCCACCGCGCCCGGCTCCAAGTTCTTACTGGTACTGAGAGCCTGTGATTATCCAGGGGCAGAGTCAGAGACCGAAATCACACTTCTCCTGAAACCAGCTGGTGCGTCACATGGAGTCCCTACCTACCGGGTTGATTGCCACCACAGAGCCGTCATAGGTCCAGGTGCCCAGCTTCATGCTGCAGTTCTGCTCATCAAAGGGAAAGTGAGTGACAATGATCTCACAGTAGCTTTTGAAGATGGCTGGTGGTGTCCACGTTATGTGGCCCGTGTAGTCCAGGAGCACTTTGGTGAACTTGACAATGGCAAAGTCGCCATCTGCACTGCAGTTGGGATAAGGGAGAAAAAGGGTTCCAAGTGACAGATGAACCTTCCGTTCTGCTTGGAGATATTAACAGGAGACAGCTGCTAATTATTCTAGGACTAATTATAGAAGCTTTCTTTCTGGTTGTGCTGCTTTTTAAATCTATGGCAGTGTTTCCCAAATTTGTCTGAATAAGAGTTACTGGGGTGCTTGTTACAGATGCAGATTCCTGAGCACCATTTAGGTAAGCTCTGAGTCAGAATATCTGGGGAATAAAGAAGAATAAAATTATGGCATTTGCAGGTAAACGGATGATGTTGGAGGCTGTTATGCTACATGAGATTAGCCAATCCCCAAAATCCAAAGGCTGAATGATCTCTCTGATAAGTGAATGATGATGCATAATGCGGGGTGGAAGGGGGCAAGAATGGAGGAAGGATAGATAGCATGGAGGAAAGGGAGGAGTGGGGTCGGGATTGGGGGGTAAGAATAATAACAATGAGATAGACATCATTGCCCTGTGTACATGTATGAATGCACAGATGGTGTGACTCTACTTTGTGTACAATCAGAGAAACAACAGCTGTACTCCATTTGTGTTCAATGATTCAAAATTAAATAAATAAAAAAAAAGAATAACTGGGGAAGAAAGGGGGAATCTATGGGTTTCAAGAAACAGTAAGTAACATGGGTATGCTGCATCTCAGATATTCTTTCTCTGTCCTCAGTGGTATTTGTGATGTTCATATCCATCTATATCTCCTCTGGATATACTTTGAGCTGGGAAAGCACAGGAATTTAAAATAAAATGTACCTCCAGTAGTTCCTTACTATGGCAAGGGGTCTGAACTATTTAGGGCTGGGAGTGTGACTCAGTGGCAGAGTGCTTGCCTTGGGACCTTGCAGAAGGTCTCAGGTTTAATCCCAGTGTGGGGCTTGAGGTGATCTACCCAGTGGGGTGGGATCATGAACTCAGATTAAGAGCCAGGCAGGTAAGAAATGAGTGCTGGTGGACAGAGACCCTCTTTCAGGAAGGAGCCCCCTCACAGTGCTGCCTATGTCCATGTGGGAGTAGATGCCCATTGTTGCCAGATATTTGGCTTTTTTCTTGGTCAGAAGGTGAAAACCTAAATTTTTTGAGTCAGGTATTTCCTTTTTTTCTTCTTTTTCCTCCAGGGCTGGAGGTGGAACACAAGGTCTCATGCACGTTAGGCAAGTGCTATAACATTGAGCCACACCCCCACCCCAAATTTTTCACAATTTTTAATGTTGGATTTTTCTAGAGAGGCTAAAAATCTAAATTTTAATATGCTATTTCCTGATTTTCTAATGGTGGCATTGTTTTTTTTTAATCAGCAAGCTGGGCACAGTGGTACTTGCCTGTAATCTCAGCTATTTGAGAGCCTGAAGCAGGAGGATTAGAAGTTTAAGCCTAGCTTGGATGATTTAGCAAGACCCTGTCTCAAAATAAAAGAGCTGGGAATGTAGCTCAGTAGAAGCGCACTGGCCTCGCATGCTTGAAGCCCTGGGTTGAATTTTAAGTACTACAAAAAAAAAAAAAATTAAAAACTATGGTATGTGCTAAAAGTAGCAATAAGCCATGTGTATAGGCCTTATTCAGTGGGCATTCTTCCATAAATAGCCTGTGTTCAAGGGACTTTGCAAAAAGTAGGGCAATTAGAATAGGTATTGAGGGCTGGGGGCATAGCAGAGGATCACAGGGTTGTCTTAATCTCTCCCAATAAGCAGATAAACTGGGGTTCTCTCTCCACCAGGGTGCTCCTGAGTAAGCATGTCAGAGGACCAGAGGACTTCAACTGCTTCTCCTAAGTTCTGCCTGAAAGAGAAACTGAACATAGAGATTCTGCTATGTCAGCATATTTGTCCCAAAAGGTTTTGTCGCTGATTGGGTAATTTGGCTCAAACTTGAATGAAGGTATAACTAGACAATATGTAGTAGGAAATCAAAGCTGGGTGGCTGCCATAAAGTGTATCATTTTTATCCACTGCGCCCCCCATACGTCTGCTGGAATGCACAGCTTGCTCCCCAGACCCAAGTGGAGTGATGTCAGACTGTAAATCCTCCAGATCAGCGACAAATGCTCCTGCCTGGGGAGGATGCTCTTTGAAATGAACATTCCCTGACAAATGAAGGGCGTATGATAATGAATGTGTCATTAAACCGGAGTGTCTTGAATCACATTATAATCTCACAACAGGCCGTCTGTCATGGGGCCCAGTGGATGGGCAACACAGGCACTCTGGGCCATTGGTGTCGGGATGATGTTCAGGACGTGATGAATATCAACCCTGGGAGTACAGACCTGTTAGGAAGGAAGGACATTTGATTCCAAGGAACTCAGGGATAAGAAGTTTGGGTGCCTTGGATGGTTGCCACACACCCCTCAGGAGCTCTCAGGGATTAAATGCCCCCCACCCACAGTCTTGATCCAATTTGGCTTTGATAATTGTTTCTATTCGTAACACGAGACACCATATGGCAGCGCCTGGCCTGTCAACGTGGCTCTGGGTTTTAAGGGTTATTTAATGTTAACTGTGGTGAGAAGCAGGCAGCAGTCAGGCCTTCCGTGAGGACACGGGCTCCACTGCCCCAGGAACCCCCCTCCCCGCCTGTCCACTTGGCTTACTTGTTATAGAGAACAAGGTCCGGCCGCCAGATCTTTTCAGAGGGAATGTGAATTTTTTTCACGCCGCCGTAGTCATCTGGATTCCATTTTAGGTTGTAATCCACCCATTGCTGGAAACAAGGACAATTGAGGTAATTAAAAAGTCAAAAACATTTTGTAAAATGTTTGGGTGATGAAGAGTCTTCATGGGCTTGGTAATTCAGATACTGTGTTTTGATAAGTAAAGTCTGATTCAGAATTCAGCTTTTACTTTAGCCAACAGTAATAGCAAACATGTAGCAGTGACTGTGTGCAGGTACTAAGTGATTGACTCAGTCCTCGCAGCAGTCCTCTAGAGAAATATTGACCCTAGTTTACAGAAAAGGAAGCAGAGAGATCCCAAGTCACATGGTTGAGGGTGACAGTTCTCCCAGGCCACTCTCTACACCCTCAGGAAAGGAGATTGACCCTAATATGAACATTTGCTGCAAGCAGGCAAAATCATCTCTAAAAAGCATTGTATACTTTCCTACATTATAAAAAGAATATATGTCCAATGTAGTGAACTTGTTTTTTTGTTTTTATTGTTGTTGTTGTTTTGATACTGGGGATTGAACCCAAGGCCACTACTGTACCACTAAGATACATCCCAGTCCTTCTTATTTTGAGACAAGGTCTCGCTCAATTGTTGGTCTTGAACTTGGAATCCTCCTGTCTCAGCCTCCTGAGTCACTGGGATGATAGGTGCACACCACTGTACCTGGCTCAATGTGGCAAATTGGGGTAACACCATGTTATGGGCTGAACTGTGTTCCTCTAGAATTCATATGTTGACGTCCGAACTCCCAGTACTTCAGAATGTGACTCTATTTGGAAATAGGGTCTTTATAGAGGTAATTAAGTGAAAATGAGGCTGTTAAGGTAAGCATCACTTCAAAATAACTGCTGTCTTTATGAAAAAGGGAATTTTAAAGACATATATGTCTCTTTCATGCATACCCAGGGAGAAAGCCCTGTGAACCTGAAGATGGCCATCTACCAGCCAAGGAAAAGGTTCTAGAACAGACCCTTCCCTCTCACAGCCCTCAGAAAGAACCAACTCTGCTGACACTTTGACCTTGAACTCCAAAATGGTCAGATGATAAATTATTTAAGCCACCTAGTCCGTGGTACTTTGTTATGGTAGCCCTAACAAACTAATAACACAGATAAGCCCAGGGTGAAAAAACAAACAACAACAACAACAACAAAACCAGGGTGTATGCTCCCATCATTCCAAAACACTTACTTTCAACATTTTAGTGTATGACCGTTACCCAAATTGATTTCCTCTGGGCCCCAGTTTAATTTCAAGGTGAATACAAGCAACATAAATGCAATTATCTTGCTGAATTACCTGTTTCAGACGAACGTTTGTTGTCACAATCTGATTTACTTCATCCTGAAAAAAGAAAAGGCCCCCTCTTTAGCGGGTGGAGAGGAGACCCGAAGGCAGAGTGCTCCCAGCTGTGAGGGGAGGGTGCCATGCCCACCCCCTGCCATACACACGGCGCCTGTCTCACCACATTGATCAGCTGTATCAGCTGCAGGCCCACAGTGACCTCCACGACCTGGCGGTGGTCCTCCACTGGCCGGACCACTTTGCTGTAGTCTTTAAATAGCTTTGCCAACAGACGGGTCTCATGTTCGGAGCCCAGGACAAGACCAGCTGGGAAGCAAATGACACACACCCTGTCAGACACCGCCCACCCTTTATTCACTAACACAAGGAAATCAAGGCAAAACCAGACCACGGAAAGCACACTGGGCCTCTGTCAAACGGCTCCTGAGTATGGCTTTTGTTGCCTTAAGCTTCTTTCCAAGCACAGTTGTTGGTGTGGTCCCTGCCTAGGCAGCAGCAGGGCGTAGCCTGGCGGATTATCACAACACTTGTACTTTGGACAGGTGACGTTCCTTAATATAGTCCCTGGCTGAATCAAGTATGCTGGGAACATGCACACACAAGAGGAAAGGTCCACAGAAAGGCAATGTCAGTGTTTCAGAGTCTGCTCATGGGGTAATGAAATCTTGGAGAAGTGGCCTCAGAACTTAGGATGCCATGAACAGTTAAAATGGATGTTTAATTGCACCCCCTAGGAAGGACATGGTCAACAAAACAGAAAGTAACAAGTGCTGGCAAGGCTGTGGAGAAAGGGAAACCTCATATGTTGCTGTGGGAATGTAAAGTGACAGGTTCTTAGCAAATCTGAGTTATCATATGACCCAGCAGTTCCACCCCAAGACCATACCCAAAAGAAAAATACTACTATTTGCAATAGCCAAAAGGTGGAAACAACTCAGGTGTCTATCCATATATAAAAGGATAAGCTGGGTGAGGTGGCACACACCTGTAAGACCGGCTACCAGGAGGTTGAGACAAGAGGATCACAAGTTTAAGGTCAGCCTGGGCAATTTAGCAGGCCCTATCTCAAAATAAAATTTAAAAAAAAAAGGACTAGGGCTGTAGCTCAGTACTACAGCACCCCTAGATTCAATCCCCAGTACTGGGGTGGGAGTGTATAGATAAATGGATGAACAAATTGAAGTAGATCCAAACAATGGAATATTATTCAGCCACAAAAGGGAAAAAAGTATGGATCCATGCTACAGCACAGGTGGACCTTGACAACATTATGCTGAGTGAAAGAAGCCAAATATAAAGGGACATGTATTGTAAGTGTCCATTTGTAGAAATGTCCAGAATAGGTAAAGCCACAGAAATGGAGATATCAGTGTCTTGTGGACTTTGGGGTCTGAGGAGTGACTGTTTAATGGGTCTAGCTTTTGCTTAATGCTGCTGAATTGTACACCTTAAAATGTTAAAATTATGCATTAATACAATGTGTATTTTACCATCCTTTTTAGCCATTGCTGCTGGTGGATACACGTCCCAGTTAAGTTGTTAAAAGAGTGAAATCCCTGTGCTTTGTGGACTGGGGTTTAGGGCTCCTGTTGGGAACGTGAGTGACCCCAGACAATCTTCTCTACGTTTTCCTTCAGGGTTGAGAGTGGTGCCACCAGATACAGCCCCTCTCTGTCCAGCATGTTCTATGATCCTCAGCAGTGAGGCAGGTGGACATTCTCACCTGACATTCAGAGAAGGTGGCCCACTCGCCCAAGGTTGTGCAGCCAGAGGGCAGAGCTCTGAGCAGAACCCTGTTCTGCGTGTGCTCCTGCACCAGCTCTTGATCTTGGAGAGTGGTGAGGCCGTGCTGGAAACTTACCACCACATGCACCTTTTTTCCTGGGAGAAAATGTGTTCCAAATTCTAGCAAGTGTCTTATGGGAGAGTTTTGTAACTCAAGCCTCATGGGGATTGAGGACTGTCTGCTCAGGGTAGTAGACACATGATTAAAGGAAGAAGACATATGATCCATTTACCCGGGTTCATGTAACCAGATCTCTTCTTTCCGCAGGTTATTGCTGAGGCCACCAGAACTTCTCCATGGGCCAAGAAAATTTTAGATGTTGAATGAGTGAGATGCTTTCCCGTTTTGCCCAGTAGTATTATGTTTTAGCCTCTAAAACAGGTTATTTTTTATTTTTTGGTACCAGGGATGAAAGGCACTTAACCACTGAGCCATATCCCCACCCCTTTTTATATTTAGAGACAGGGTCTCGCTGAGTTGCTTAGGGCCTTGCTAAGTTGCTAAGGCTGGCTTTGAACTCATGATCCTCCTGCCTCAGCCTCCTGAGCCACTGGGATTAAGGTGTGTGCCACCACACCCAGCAGATTATTATTTTTCTTTACTATTTTTCTCCTTTGGTTCTACATTTGCAAGAATTTATTAAAAAATTATTAAGTAAAAAGTAATTCTGGGCTGGGGATATAGCTCAGTTGATAGAGTGTTTGCCTTACAAGCACAAGGCCCTGGGTTCAATCCCCAGCACCACAAGAAAAAAAAAAAAGTAATTCTATTTTTCTTTTTATTAGTCAATGAAAATAATAACTAACAACTTGTTAATTACCAGCTATTCTTATATATCTAAGCATATGTATATGTATGCTTAGTACATACTAACTCAATTCTCACAATGAAGTGCTACTTTTGTCCCCACTTTACAGATGAAGAAGTTGAGTCACAGAGACTCACCCAAATTCCGTAAGTGGTAGATTCAAGAATTCAAACCCAGAACCTAGGCTGTCAATCATGATTTCTCACCCAGAGCTTTGGATCTACTTGAAATAACAGTAATGCAATAAATTGATACATTTTCACCCCCTTGAAAAGTATGTGTTTTGAAGATCCCATAGAGCCTTATTTAAGCCCTTGTTTGGTACTGTCTTCTTGAATCCTATTAATGATCTTTTCAGATAACTTTTGCCCCTACTATACAGATGAGAAAATTGAGGTTCAGAGTTGAGCCATCCATCCCTGGTTCCCCTGCCAGTTAGAGGTGGAATTACAGCAGAGGAAGTTCACTTCCTCTGGTAAATGTATCATGTCCATGATAAATTATTGAAGCTTTCAGTGTAGCTCAAATATCTTCATTGTTTCCTTCATGGACTCCAGGTAGGGAACCCTTGACCTAGCCTACCTCTTCATTTCTAGTTTCCCCCAAATTCTCAGGGATACCAAAGCAAAGCTTCTAAGGATATCAAGGTGCTTAATTCCACAGAGCTTCCACATGGCACCCCCCAAAACCACCTGCATTTGGCAGTACCTCAAGGGAGTGTGTAGTTCAAAGGTGCAGTTTTTGCAATTGCTCCACTGGGCCCTTGGGTCATGACAGTCCTCCTGTCCACCATGCCTGGTCCATTCCTGGCCCCACCCATCCCAGGGACTGGGCTCTGGAGTGGATGACTGAGCACCTTGGCTATCATTTTGGCATGGCCCTGGCTGCTGATTTTTAAATGACTGTTTATTCCAGTTTGACAGAAAGAACATACCATTTCTCAGGTTGGTTTTATTGGTGCAGGGTAAAGGGATGAATATTTAAAACATCCAAAGGCAGAATTCTATGAATCCCTTTCCAACTCCAACGTGGTTTGAAGAGTTAGACCAGTTCTTCATGGATTCAGTGAATCATAGTAAATAACTTTCATGAAAAATCAGTGTATAAGTAAACAGACAAATCATGGCAAAATCTCCCCTTTTGGGAAAATCGTATTGGTAGTCTTTATTCAGATGGTGGTAACCTTATTCATTCATTGAAAATTTGTTGAGCATTGATGTGTAAAAGCATTGTTTTAGAAGTTTTGAGATATTCAAGGGTGAATCTGGCACAAATCCTGTCTTTCTATCCTTATGGAGATAGGCATATGTCATTAACATAAATAACTGTGAATGAGTTGGAAAATTAAATGTCATGAGAAAGGTAACAGTGAAGTACTTGGGATTCCAGAGGTGGAAGAGGTTGAAATGAAAGGTGCTATGTGAATAGAACAGCAATGGTTATATGCTCAGCTCTCACAGGAAAAAGTGTTCTGATATGAATCAGCATTTTGCCCAGAGAGGACTGATTAAGCCATAATTTCCAGGTTTTATCATGCTGGTCCAACTTGTATTTCTATGTGGGGAAGAGCCTTCTGGGTTGGGCAAAAGGAATTTTGTTCTCTTACTAGTCACCTTGGGTAGTTCTAATCTCTAAAGCTGTGTCTCTTGCTACCTTGGCGATTTCAGGCTGCTTTCTAGCTATGCATATTACAAAGTCTCCAACTGATCACATTCCAAAATTTATAAATTAATTGACCTTGGGCAGGTCAGTTCTTATCTTTCAGCCTCAGTTTCCTTATAATAAAAAATTGAGGGTGTTGGAATGCTTTATCTAGCTCTAAATTTCTATGAACCACCCATGAGAATCAATAGTAGCTAACTTTAAGTTTGATCGCAAACTTCTTTTAATAGCCAAACACACATTTTTAGAGGTCTTTGGTATCCTTAGAGATCTCTTAAATATTTTTATAGAAACATATCACTTAGGAATTTTCATTGAGTGTACGCACACACACACACACACACACTCACACACACACACCAGGCCAGCTTTGTTTGGATCAAGTCCAAATCCCACAGGATATAATTTAGCTGAGTTTGAACTATTTCCCCCAACTCTGCTATTGAAAAATTAATAATATAGCTCTTTGCCTCTTGTCCAGAGGCCTGTGTTTATCAGAGCAATATTAGAGAAATCGCAGAATGTAAGTTACCTTATTTCTCAGTTGGGATGATATCACCAGTAAACTTTTACATGAAGCAATCAGCAAACATCTCCTATTTCCTTGTACCGGAAGTTTGGGATTCAGGATAGTGTTTCAGCTGCTGTGTTGTGACACATTCCAGAGCACAGTCAGGTCAAGGGCTGTGCGAGGTTTTATAGCTTCAATTGAAATCCACACCTACATATAGTAACATCCTTTTTTTCTTTTTCTTTTCTAAAGAATAGGCAGGAATGCCTCCATATGGACGTTTTTCACTTCAGAAGTTAAAAAAAAAATTACAAAACAGTTCATCTCTATGGGGAGTTTAGTTACAATTATTAGCAGGTTTCTCTTTCTAGCACATGTATCTGTCAATCAATCCTCTTCATTATCAGAATTCTCATAGAGTCACTAAAGGCTTTGTTAACTCTATTACTTGTGATTATAAGTCACTGCACTAGGTTCCCATTGTCCAAATTTGTTCAAATTTGAAGGTAGCCCCAGGTTGCTACAGTGGTCTACCAGTGTTCCAGATTCTCCAAGGCAGTTCGTATGGCTGAGTGGGACACCAGGCACTGACAGAGACCTGGATGTCTCTGACCAGGCAGCTCCTATTTTATCTGGATAACACAAACTAAAAACCCAATCAACAACATCAGGTAGGAACTGGAAAGAGTAACCTTTGACAGAACCTTTAATAGGTTCTGTGTTCCTATTAAAAAAACATGGCTTTGGTTTGGGGGCCTCTAGTTCTTCAACCTCAAGGAGACCCCCTACCTTCAGCACTTACCTGAGCAGAGGCCAAGGAACAGGAGGAGAGCCTGGGGCTCCATGGGCTATGGGTGCTGCTGTGGACTGAGAGCAGCGTGGTGGTCTGTGCTGCTCCCTGATGCTCTCTGGCTGGACACTTGGCTGCTAGAGGGTTTGGAAAGCCAGCCGAGTCTGTAGAGCTATTGTCTTACACCACCTGTTTGTGGCTGTGACAGCTGGTCAATCCTCAGCCCTGGAGCCTAGAGCTGCTCAAGGCCTTATGCAGTTACAGGTGTGACTCTCTTTACACAATTGCTATATTTTTAACAAGTTGAATGCAAGCTATATTATATATATATAATATATAATATTATATATGTATATATTATATATTTCACATGTATATATATTTTTTCCTGCCAGCACTGGGAATTGAACCCGGGTGCTCTACCATACAGCTATATCCCCAGTCCTTTTTATTTTATATTTTGAGACACGGTCTTACTAAGTCATCCAGACTGGCATTGAACTTGTGATCCTTGTGGCTCAGCCTTCTGAGTCACTGGGATTATAGTTGTTCATCACAAAGTCCAGCTACACTGTGTTATATTTTAAATACATCATGAATATTGTCTTATTTTGTTCTTGTGGTGCTGGGGATCAAACCCAGGACTTTGCATATGCTAATAGGCACTTTACCACTGAGCTACACCCCCAGCCCCATGAATCAGTTCTTAGTGGAAAAAGTTGCAGGACTTATTTTAAATGGTGAGCAACCCCTTCCCTTTTGTGTAAACTAGAATGCCATCTATGTGCATTGATTCAATTAGGGTCACTGGGTATGCATAGATGTCAGCTGTTAGTGTAATCCTCCTTAGTCACGCACATCTACATTCTCTGAACGTGAAATTGCACTTCCTGTTTCAGGGTTAGGCAGAGCATGCCTGGAGCCTTTGTGACACAGTGTGTGGTTGGTATTGAATCTGCCATTTGATTGGGCTTGGCTTTTAACAAAGACAGCATTTTTCATAAACCTGGTTTCTCAGGCTCCCGGAGCGGCTGTTCCAGCCTCTGTCTCTGATTCAGGCAGGACCTATTCCTGGTGAGCCATTAGCTGGAGCAAACTGCCCACCTCCCATGTACTGAGTTATTCAACCAAAGAGAGATGATTGGAAAGAAGTGCCCACTGCATCAGCAGTTGCTCCCGATTCCTGCTTCCTTCCACCCATTCGCTACCTACTCTCACTCAAGGAAGCAAAGAACAGAGTGGTTTGGCTTTTCAATTTCTTTGTTTAAAAAATTCCTAAGAACCAGCAGTAAGTGATTCCTCGGTCCAAGAAGTAGTTTTACCAAACTGAGCTGCTTTGCAAGATTGAGGTGAAAGAAAGCAGTTCTTTAAAGATACCCAGCCTGCTCCTTCTGTGACTCCTTCCTAGACTGAGTCAGGTGAGGAAAGTCTCTTGCCTCATGCCCAAGGACAGCATCTTGACAAATTACCCTCCACAGTGGGGCCAAACAAATAATTAGAGCAGGGGCTTGGAAGATGAAGGAGAAAGCTGCATGCTCACGTTACTTATATATTTCCATGTAAATTGCAGGAGACCAGCTAACTGTCTGCTAAAATAATTGGTTCTCTCCCTTCCATAGCAGAGCCCTGTGACTGCTTCCCCAGGAAGCACCCACCTGGCAAGCCCCTCTCATCTATGTGGAGCCATGTGACTGAATTCTGGTTAGACAAATGTGGGGAGAAATTTTCTTAGATTCATAAACCTACTAGAACTCATCCATGCCCTTCTAGCCTTGTGACTGGCTGGAATGGATGCAGCCCCCGGACAACTTGGAAACCACATATTGAAGAAGGCTTTGCTTGGAACATCCTGGATCCTTGAGTGTCCACATGGAGGAGGGCCCTCCATTGCCCTGGTCTCCACATCGCACTATGTTATGAATGAAAACAGAACATTTATTGTATGCAGGCATTTAAATTTGGGGGTTTATGTGTATAGCAGCTAGTATTCTCATGATTAATACAAAATTTTGTCCTGTGGCTAAAAATAATCTCTAAAATATATAGCACTTCAGAGAAAGGCAAGAAAATTTACATGTGAGGCTGAAAAGATGATGATCTGGGTTATATAGTAGCAAATTACTTAATAAAATTGTTGTCCTTAATTACTTGGTAAGCAAAGTGTTCACTTAGCCTGTGATCCTAGAAGAAGAGGTTGGGAGACACAAAATTAGTGCCTATTGACTCTTACTGACTTTGTTTAGCAAGTCAGTATGAGGAAGAGTTGAGTTAAGGCAAGAACTGGATGGTTCAAAAGAACAGAAATGAAAAGGAATGGAATGAATCTGGAAATATGAAGCCCTGGGCTTTGAACCTCAAAGAGTAAGTGATAATATACAAAAAGGACTTTAAGCAACAAAAGGCCATTAAGACATCTCATTAAACAATGTTATGATTTAGATCTGGAATGTTCCCCAAAGGCTCGTGTGTGAAAAGCTTAGTCCTCAATGCATCAGTCAGTATTCAGAGGTGGGACCTTCAGGAAGGTGATTGGATCATGGACTCTAACCTTGTCACCATTGATTGATTGATTCATAATTTGATAGAATTATTGGGAGGTAGTGGAAACTGTAGGAGGTAGGGTCTAGATGGAGGAAGTAGGTCACTGAGAGCAGGGGGGCTCTGGAAGGGTGTATCTTGTTCTTATTCTGTTTGTCCCTGTCCTTCTGCCTGTTCCTCTCTCTTCCCTGGTTGTCATGAGCAGGGCGGCTTCTCTGCTGCATGCTTCCACCATGATGCTTCTGCCTTGAAACCGGCTGGAACTGAAACCTGTGAAACTGTCAGCCAAAATGATTCTTTCCTCCTTTAAGTTGATTTTCTCAGGATTTTTTCACAGTGACAGGAAGCTGACTCACACAGATATTTCTCCATGTCTAGCCAAGATGAGGTTAAGGGTGCCTTCTTCACACTTGGGCCTGTTTTTCTTCAGAAGACTTCAAGATGGCTGCCATTTGGTTGAAGGAGAGAGGCACAGAGCTCAGGATGCAGACAAACCAGGCCTGAAGAGTCCATCTAGTAAAGAACTCTGTGTGTGCATACTGGCACATGGAAATGCCTGGAAACAAATGTTTGAATTAGGTATTTGAAGAAATTGTGTTGCTAACTAGTTCAAAAGTCCAGACTACAAAAGCTTTGGTTGTTTAAGGCTTAAAATAGTCCTTTGGTTGTTTAAGGCTTAAAATAGCCCAAATGTGTCCTGACAGGAAAGCAGTGCACAAAAACTGCAGTCTCCCAAGGAGATAATGTCCCCACTGTCCATTTTGGATGGGGCATGGAGGAACCTCTCAGTGGGTATAGCTAGAACCACAAGAGCAAGGGGCAGGGAATTCCTCCCAGAACACAAACTTCCAAATTAAGGAATCTGTTGCAGCTGTCTTGGTGCCTACCGGTTTCCCTTGGCCTTCACCTCTACTCTGAGAACACTGCTAATTGCCAAGGCCCACGACCCTTTGCCTTAGGGAATTTCTTTTTTTTCTGGTTATAAGAATGTATGGACAGGGCTGGGGACATAGCTCAGTCGGTAGGGTGCCTGCCTCGTGAGCAGAAGGCCCTGGGTTCAATCCCCAGCACTGAAAAAAAAAAAAAAATAGAATGTATGAGACAAACCAGAAACGCACTGCCTTCAGAAACAGACCTCTACCAATGTCAGAGGATGAATACCCCAACTTCCTCATCCTGAGGAGGAGTCACTTCCAGGAGTGCTCTACACAGTCTCTCAGAGAGGGCTTGAGCCCTGTTGCCCACGGTGGACATGGTCTGGTAACCCTCCCTTTATTGATGTCCTTCTCGCTCTGTGTCATTTCCCAACTTGGCCATCTCTGAAACTCCTTTCAGGGTCAGCTTCTAGGACTCCTCAATTCAAGACAGACTTTCTCCCACTGCCTGGGCATGAGGTCTTCTTCACTTGATGTTTCTGGGTGATTTTTTTTTAACACATTTCCACCCTCTTACTTCATTCATCTCATCTATAGGTGAACAATTGAAACTGTAGACTTAAAAAAAACAATAATTGGTATTATCCTCAGGAATACATCTATTTTTCATTAAAAATTTTTATTATTTAGAATAATCATAAAACAGATGAGTGCAATGGAAAAATGTTTACCCATTGTGTATCCTCCTACCTAGAAATATCCATGGTCAATAGTTAATATGGCCATTCAGATCCCTTCACTGCATTCATTCAGTATTTTTTTTCATTGGGGCTTTCTATATGCCAAGCACTGTTTCAAGTATTTGAGATACGTCAATAAGCAAAAAAGGTGAAGATTTCTGTTCCTTAGGAAAAATGCATTGGAGTAGATGGACAATAAAACATGTTATTTAATATAAATAATAAGTAAAGGATTTAATATTTTATCAGTGAAAAATCCTGTGGAAAAAAGATAAACAGGGTAAAGGGGACCAGGACAGCTGGAGGATTGCAATTTTAAACACAGTGAGGACTAGGGTGCAGCCCAGTGGTAAGTGCTTGTCTAGCATGCTTGAGGCCCTGGATTTGATCCCTGATAAAACACACACACACACACACACACACACAAAAGAGTGAACACATGGGGTAAGGTGTGCTTCATCGAGGTTGTGACATTTGAAGGAAAACTTGAAGAGGGGCATTACGAGCAGATTGAACTCCATAAAACATCCCTAAGGGGATTGATGGCTTGGAGTGGAGGTCAGAGAGTAGCCTAGGAAGGGGGTGCAACCACTCTTGCTCTGTGAGATGAGGACCCTGGGCAGGATTTCCAGCCCAGGAATGATGTCGTCTAACATGCTGTCAAAGGACAATTGACTGCTGTGCTGACCAGAGGCTGCTGGGAAGACAAATTAGGAGCTACTGTAGGAATTCAGGTGGTGGATAGTGATGGATTAGCCCACAGTGTTTGCAGTAAGGAAGTAAGTTGTCAGATTTGGGGGAGAATATATATATTCTCCATGGGTAAAATGCTGTCTTGATCTGAGGTGTCCTAGAAGCTGACCCTGGAAGCTCCCTGCTTGGAGCTTATTTCATGGAGGACGACTGTTCCTGGAGGCAATATGGTGTGTGGTACTAGGGATTGAACCTGGAGTGTCCCACCAGTGAGCTACACCCCAGCACTCCCCAGCTTTTTAAAAAAATTAAGGCAGGGTCTCGCTAAGTAACAAAGGCTCACCTTGAACTTGTGATCCGCCTGTCTCAGCCTCCCAAATTGCTGGAATTGTACAGGTGTTCATCAGAGCACCCAGCCAGGATATATATTTTGACACTAGAGCTAACAGTAAATCCTGAAGGATGGATCTGGGATGCAATAAAAAGGAAGGCATTTGAGTCAAGCATGTACCACATGCCTGTAATTCCAGAAACTCAGAGGCAGGAGCGTCACAAATTCCAGGCCAGCCTGAGCACTTTAGCCAGACCCTTTCTCAAAACTTTTTTTAAAAGGGAGGAATGGGATAGGCTGGGCTGGGGATGTAGCTCAGTGTTAGAGCACCCCTGAGTTCAATCCCCAGTACTGGTCTGGGGAAGGGGCGGGGAGAGAGAGAGAGAGAGAGAAGAGAAGAGAAGAGAAGAGAAGAGGAGAGGAGAGGAGAGGAGAGGAGAGGAGAGGAGAGGAGAGGAGAGGAGAGGAAAGGGGAGAGAGAAGAAAGAGAGAGAGAGATTTAAGAATTTGAAATGATATGCAAGATTTTGGCTTGAGCATTAGGAAAGTTTTAGGTACCAACAAGTAAGATTGGATAGAGCAGGTTTAAGGGGAAATCAGGAGTCGTGCCAGGGACGTAATGAGTTTGAGGTGTCTATTAGAATCCGAGTAGAGAGTGGGGTTTATGAGTCTGAAGTTTAGGAGATCTAGACTGGATGTGATGTCGTTTAAAGCTATGGATGGAAAAGGTCAAAGAAATGAATGTAGGTAGGGAAAAGAAAAGAGCTAACATTAAAAAGTTTGGAAGAATAGGAGGATGCAGCAAAGAAGACTGGGAAGGAGAAGCAACGATGCAGGAGAAAATTCAAGAGAGGGGCAGCTCTGGAAGCCTAGTGAAGGACCAGAACAAGGAGAAGGGAGTGGTGTACTGTGTTAAATGCTGCCATTGGGGCCCATGAGGAGAGGACAAAAGTGATCATGGAGATTAGCAACACAGAGGCCACTGGTGACCTTGACATGTACCAAACCCGGCTAGTGTAGGTTTTAAGAGGGATGAAATTAGAGGGACTTCACTGCAAAGGGTGACAAAGAAATGAGGTGGTTGCTGGAAGGGGAGTAGAATCTAAAGAGTCTGGGTGTGGGGTCTGGCCTAACGGTAGAGCACTTGCCTGGCATGCGCTTTGGGTTTGACCCCCAGCACCCCAAAATAAATAAAAAATGAATAAAAGACTATTTTTATTTTCTGCCTTTTTTGGATGAGATAAATAACATATTTTTGTGATGATCATAATAATCCAACATCATGATTATTTAAAAAGTTAATTATATAGTAAGAAGCAGGAAGAAAACACCCATAAAAATATTTTCAAAAATGAGATTTACTACATATACATTTCTAAAACTTCTAAAATATATAATAAATATGTTCCTAGTCAATGATGTAGCACTACATGTTTATTTTTAATAGCTGCAGAATATTCAGTTTTTCGAATGTACCATAATTTGCTTAACCAATCCCTTGATACCTTGAGTGCTTTCTTTTTTATTTTTATTTTTTGGTTTTTCAACATAATCATACAGTGGGCATTCTTATACATATCAATCAGCTCACTTTCCTAATGGTTGCCTTAGGATTTGCTCCTAAAAGTGAAAGTACTGGGTCAATAAAGTGAAAATACTTAAACAACTTTGGTGCATATCAAATCAACTAAATCTCCATTTAGAAGCCACCAAAGTCACCTAGTCCTGCCCTGATCACAGCTATGTCTCTGTTACACATATCACCATTGCAAGCTGTTACTTATCTGTGTGCTTATCTGATCAGCATCTATCTCTCTAGACTAGACTGCAGACTCCGATGTGTACTGACAGGGCCTGCCTTTGCTCACTGTATTCTCCGCCTTTGCCAACAGCTTGTCATGTAGTAGGCATTCAGTAAATCACTGCTGATGAGAGAATAGATGGAGTTAAAGCTTCATTCAAGAATAGGGTAGAAGGCTGTGGTTGTGGCTCAGTGGTAGAGTGCTTGCCTAGCATGTGGGGCACTGGGTTCAATTCTCAGCACCACATAAAAAATAAAATAAACGTATTATGTCCACTTATAACTAAAAGAAGTTTCTTTTAAAGAATAAAGTAGAGCTGAGTGTGGAGTCATGTGCATGTAATTCCAGCAACTTGGAAGTTTGAGGCAGGAGGATCACAAATTTGAATGAGACCCTGTCTCAAAATAATAAAAAATAAATAAAAAGGGGGATATAACAGTGGTAACCCTGGGTTCAATCCCCAGTAACACACACACACACACACACACAAACACACACACACAATTAAAGAATAGAGTAGATCACAATAAATAACTCCAAGTGTTTATAATTGGCTAATTAAATAATGCATAAAGCGTGTCACTTTTATCCAAGTCCATCTTCTTATGTGGTTTAATGAATGGAATAACTGTGGCTTCTTCCAAGGTCACTTTGGAGAGAACCCTCAGGCTGCATACAGATTTGGGTGCAGGGCCCAGGAGACGGTCAACCCTTAGCCCAAGGCCCCAGTTTGCAGAGTTGAGTGCTGCAGTCCGGCGGTCAGCAGGTGGCGACAAACCGTTATTAAAGTGGCGGGCGGAGCATCTGCTCCCTCTGGACGGAGATGGGTCTTTGAGCTGGGGATACAGCCTGCTGTGTCCTAGGCCTTGTCTCCTGGAAATCTAGACAGCCAGCCCGCCCTGCGGGCTCTTTCCTGGGGGGAGGCTGCTCAGGTGCATTCCCAGGGACCCCCGCGCCGTAGCCTCCCCTTGCCTAGCAGGCGCCAGGCTCTGCGTTTAATGCCCAACACTGGGCGGGGTTAGGGGAGGAGTGTGTGTGGCGGGGATACGGGTGGGATCGGCTCTTAGCCCGAGGGTCCATCCAGCCCTTCTTCTCCCAGCTACAGTTTGCGGTTCCGAGGAATCCAAACTGGGCAGCTCCAGAACCAGGTGTAATTCACTTGAAAATGCAGATTTCAGTCTGAGAGACTCCATCCGGTTCCCACCAACAGACCTGCCTCTGTTTGAAATGCTCAGGTTCTTTTTATTCTAGTTGCCCCACCCCGAACCGCATCCCAGCCAAGGTCCATACCATGCTGTCCAGGACCAAAGTTTCGTGGTAATTTTTAGATCTGTCATCATCGGATCACGTGGCACTTCCTATTACATACAAAACCTGCTCTGCTTACCCGACCCCCGGGGGTCCAGCCCGTCAGGGTTTTGTGTTTTGCGCCACAAGAATGGCCTGTCCACCGTTCCCTCTCCTTCCTAGAACGGAACTAAACCCAAGTGAGGAAATCACCGTTTGTGGAGAAACCTGTTGTCTCCCATTTCATTCCCACAGCAGTCTAGCCAGGCAGATGTCACCAGTGTACAAGCTCCATTAGGTCTTAAGGAGCAGAGCTGACCAGGATGGGAATCTGCTATTTCAGATTCCAAATATGGTGCCCTGTCCACTGCACTCATGATTCAAATCGTGCTCCAAGCAGCCCCTTCATTGGGATCCATGAGCTGGGAAGGAGGAGGGAAGTTGGAGGAGAGTGAGGTGGCCCAAATGGTGGTGCTTCTTGCTTCCTATACAACAGCTATGCTTTGATTTTAGAAATACATATGCACATTAAATTATATATATGTGTACATATACATATGTGTATATGTGTGTATATATAATTTTCACTTTCACTTTCATGTCAATTTTTATTTTGGAAGGCTAAAATAAGTGAGAGGACGTCTGTCATGGAATGCATGGTCTCTGCGGCATATTCTGTCCTAAGGGAGTTGTGGTAGCCTTGTGCCTTGTGGCTATAGGACAACACAAAGGAGGATCTGAAGCTGGGCCTTGGCCACTGATGCTCCTGGTCTAACCCCTTGATTAATGCAGGGAATGCTTTGATAGCAAAATTCTTTTATGGCTGCCTCCTCATATTCTCTGGGGGCAGACATAAACCAAGAAAAATGAATTTGATGTAAAATCAGTTTATGTGTTCTACTCCTTCCCTTGCCATCAACAACCAAAATATTTTGAACTTTTTTTTAAATATTCTTTTTTAGTTGTCAATAGGCCTTTGTTTTCATTTGGTGCTGAGGATCGACCCCAGTGCCTTACACATGCTAGGCAAGTGCTCTGCACTGAGCCGCAACCCCAGCCCCTTGAACTTTTCTTTGTTATGCAGAGTCTGGGTAACTTCTTTCTGAAGGAAAACTGAAAAACTGGAGAAGCCAGGGAGGCCAGAGGAGGCCAAGTTGAATGACAAATGAAGAAGCCTGGCTGAGGGAAAGGAGACCCAGAGAGAAAAGCCCAGGCTGGGTAACTGGAGGACCTGGGAGGACAGAAAGGAGGAGAATTGGTCAGAGAAACTGAGAGTGAGAAAGAAATCCAAACATTATTTTTAAAGAAGCTTTGTTGGATATTTAAAATGTACTCCTACTTTTGGCATTTTTTCAAGAAAAAAAGATTTGTATTCAATTCTATGTTTCTTCAGAACTGGACCAGTGCCAAGACTGGACCATGTAGGATCCTGGATTTGAATTGGTTATATAAGTAAACTTCAGTCTTTGCTGTGATCTGGAGGAGTCCAAGCCATGAATGTTTTTCAACTTCCATTCTGTCAGCTGCCTGAGTTTCTATTCTGAGAGGTGCTAACTGTTAAACATTGTTATTCACTTGTGTTCCCTGAATAACTTTTAATTAGTTTTAATTTGCACTAAAAATGTCTACTGTTGACACTATGACAGGAATTATCAAAAACAAAATTAATGAAGGATCCACTTTGGAAAAAAACTTACACTAACCTTACAGTATTTTATAATATCTCTCTCAGCAGACACAGATCATTTTAAAAATTTAATTTTGTTTTTTAAAGACTTTTCTCAAAGCAATAATCACATTGGTAAAGAGGTCACTTAAACATATTTCACCTTTTGTGCATTTTTCACAGTGGGATTTTCCTATTCACTTCCAGCAGAATTGATTGCTCTGGTGCAGGAAGCACAATCAAATTGGTGACTATACTTAGCAGGATGATTACTATGTTCATTGTACATTAGAAAATGATGAGCAATATCCTTTCACCTAAAATACTGCTAAAGATAAAAGTTTGTCAGGGCTCTTGGAATATTATAAAGCAGACAATTCAAGAAATTGAAAAATACTGTTAGAATTTTTAATGGAATCTCCCATCTCTCTTCCTATCCTTTAAGATAATGGTGCTAGTTGTCCATTAGCTATCAGAGCATGTTTCTAACAAAGATTTGCACATCCCTTTAGCTAAAAAGTGGCCAAATATCAAAGAGTTAGTAATCTAGGGATAGCCCAAGGCAGGATTTCCTTTCAGTTAAAATTGGGTAAAAATCAAAGAGGATTCATTAAGGGTTTCTGAATGCCAGGTGCAGTGGCACGCATGCTGCAATCCCAACTACTCGGTAGCCTGAGGCAGAAGCCAAGCTGGGCAACTTAGGCGGACCCTGTCTCAAAACATAATAAAAGTCAAAAGGACTTGGAATGTCACTCAGTGGTAAAGCACTTGCCTAACATTTGTGAGGCCCTGGGTTCAATCCCCAGTACTGCAAAAAAAAAAAAAAAAGAAAAAAAAGAAAAAAAGAAAAGAAAAGAAAAAAGAAAAGAAAAAGAAAAAGAAAAGAAAAGAAAAAAATGGGGAGTGGGGTGTTGATACACAGTAAAACATGCTTGTGAGGTCATGCTCTGCACATGATGGTGATCAAAGCATGCTCTCATTTAGTCCCCAAACTGCAGAATAATAAATGCACAAGTAGCTTTCCTTAGAGAAAGCCTGCAATATGCAAGATAAATTTGACAAGTGCAGCGATCAACTGTGGGATTGTTTACATTCTCATTTTCATACATTTCTTAAATCCTGTGTAATTTAGACTTGGGGCTGCTTAGCTAATTATGGATGAGGAGGAAGGGCCTTGTATGAGACCATACAACTGATGGAATATATTCTGTGTTCTGCAGGTCAGTGGAAAAGACTAGTTTCAGTGCTTAAATATTTATGACATTGTACCATCTCTTTTTCTTATAGAGGCCTTCCTACAAATTAGAACATGGTGGCAGCTCCATAATTATCTACCTAGATTTTTCAAGACTGGCTAGCCAAGATTGAATTTTATTTAAGCACTATTTCATTTTTTATGTTAATTTTAAGTACGCTAGCCTCGTAAGCCTAGTATATGGCCATGATCGGTAACTATTTAAATTGTCAACCTTTATGAGTCCCTTCCGTGCTCTCTGATTCAATGCCTTAGAAACACTAGCTTAGCTTTTTTTTTTTTTTTTCACAATTTGGGGCACATGGCAATCCTTTGG
This sequence comes from Glaucomys volans, assembly GCA_020662805.1. NCBI lineage: Eukaryota > Metazoa > Chordata > Mammalia > Rodentia > Sciuridae > Glaucomys > Glaucomys volans. The sequence goes on along the minus strand of JAJEJO010000123.1, from coordinate 638,605 downwards.
TGGTGTGGGGGTGGGGTGTCTGGAGCTCCTGGGTACATGTGGTGCATCTGCCTAGACCTTTGATTACAGGGAAGACTTGGGGAAAAAAATTAATCAATTTAACTATTTATTTAATGTGCTGCCAATTATTTAATTTTCTGTGAAGTAAACAAAATTTTGCATTATCTATGTTATGACTAAAATCCAAATGTTGATTAATACTTACAATGATAAAATAACAACTTGTAAACTAAGAAGTATGTCTGCTTAGCTGTCAGACTTCCAGTCAGAAACCTACTGGTGACACAGAAAGAAAAATATAATGACACTCTTTAGGTGAAGCAGCCTGTGACTCACTCCCATTCTCTTGTCAAAATCCTCTGTCATTGGCCAGGAACTCTAAGGACTGTAGGAAGAAAGGAAAGGAAGTCTCTGACCAAAGGAAAGGGGACTGACCCTGACAAGTGAGATCCCCAGGAACAGATGAGCTGAGCGTGGGCAGAGCCAATGAGGAAGTTGTCTCCTACATCAGCTAAGCCTGAGTTAGGTAAGAGGGCCCCATGGCATAAGAATATCCTCTAAGAGCTGTCCCATTACTCTGCAGACCTGGCATGGCACCTTCCAAGTCCTGGTGCTGTGTCCCTACCTTTGACTAGGATCAACATTTACCATCCACCCCTGCCATCCCCAGCATGCCCACTTTGGTACACAGCCCTGATCAGGTCCAGTCTTTGCCCTGAGAGACAGTTTCCACCCTTGAACTTGGTCAAGGCTTCCAGTCCCTGTTTTTATGTGGTCTAACACCAGGGCTACAGACTAGTTTCAACCAATGAACAAAATAAAGTCTGATTTTTTCTGGAAAAAAAAATACAAATGCAATATTCACATGAATGTTTAAAGCACAAGGACTCAAAGAAGATGGGTGCTGTTTGTGGTCTGCAGTCTTTGGGGGCTTTGGGGATTTGTTCCTTTTTCCTCTACTAGTAGAGCGCCACCTGAAGGCAGGTTTGAGAAGCGACAGTCTGAGAACCTCTGCAAGGGGAAGGATTCATCCTACACAGATGGTCCTGCAAAATTGGAGATTGCTCTTCAGAGGATTCATGTCCTGCTGGAATCAGGGGGAATTCCACACAGTTGCAGATAGCTGGCCTCTTAACCGAACTTGATGCAATGCTTATCCCCTCCTCACCCCAATCTGTGCTACATGTCCAAGGAATAATGGTTGCACCAATTTTGTGCAGAGCTTTTCTGTTTTTCTGTGAAATTGCTTTCAGAAGTATTCAATGTTGTTTTAGTGAAATTTAACTTTATATTGCTTGATTTTCATTTCAAGAAAGATAACAGCAGCTTTGACTTGGGAACCCTGAGCTCAAAAAGCACACAGCAGGATTCCAGGGGACTCTTCAACTTCACCCCAAGGACTCCAAACAACACACAACACAGTCTTGACCTTGGGGCTTCTTCTTCCCTGCCCTCTCTCTTTCTTAGAAACACAGAGAGTCCAGGCAGACATGAGCAACTTATCTAAGTGTGAGACTGTCCCTGGATTCAGGGGCCTGAGGATGACCTGGCTCCCACGTCCTGGATGAACAACTGCTGTCTCATTATGTGACCTCCTTTTCCTTTCCCTGTCCCACTGGTTTTCAGGAGAGAGTTGGGTAGAAATGCACCACAAGAGTCACTAATTTGAGATTGGTTGTGATAGTCTTTAGTTCCAGTCAGGCTGGTTCCAGGCCTAATGTGATTAATTCTGGATTAAGCTTGATATGCCTGTTCCTACTCAGTGCCCTTCAAGCTCTGCCCCTTTTGTAATTAACCAGAGATTGGTCTTTGGCTATGTTTCCTAGAGAAAAATACTGGCAAATTTGGAGGATTGCACTTCTGAAGGGTCATTGGCATGTGGTTAAGAGTGATTTTGTTATTTATTAGAGCAGTTACCCAAGGACATATTCCCAGTGCCTGGCTCTGTCTACAACCCCGCCAGTTGTGCCATGTCTGTGTATCCCTGTTTGGCCTACACCAGAGCTCTTTCTTGGCCCATAGGCATGAAGACTGATAGTTTGCAGATGGAAGTTCCTCCTTGAAATGGAGACAGATGATAGGCCCCCTCCCTTATGGCATAGGAAGGGCAAAGAAAGAGAGCAACTAAGCTAAGAAAATGAGAACAAGGGCATGGGGTTGGGTATTCAAAGGGAGCACTAGGAAGCAGGTTTTGGGAATGAGAGAGGTTGTTGACAGACACAAGGGCACTTCCTAGGAGTCCTATGTGGGCTGAGTCATCGCCCAAGCCCTGGTATTAGGAGAGGGTTTGACACCATCAAGACCAGAGGCTGAAGGACAAACCTGGCTGTTGGCAAGGAGTGGGGACCTGGGGAGGGAAAACAAACTGGAATTAAGAAGAAAATTCAGCAAGGCAGGCAATGCTGGGCCCCATGAAGATTTATGAGTACATCCATATGTAGTGCTCTGCATTTTCCCACACTTTAATAAAGTAATTCTTCCCCCTGAATCAGAATGGAATAAGTGGCAGATTCTTTTCTCTGTCCCTGTCACCCCTAAGGAGATGACACAGGGACACCTGATTTGAGGGCATGAATTCTGACATGATTGGTTTTTTTTTCAAAAGCAATTTCCTTACCCAAAAGTTCTGCTTGCTGTGTTCATGGTCTGCATTTATGCTCTCTGAATTTGCCTTTTCAAAGCCAGACTCATCTCCGAAAATCCACTCTGGCAGAAGATCAAGGGTGGGCTTTGCATTCTAGCTATGATGAAATTCCACAGTGAAGCTTTCCCAGCATCAGCCAGGAAATACCCAGAATTAGCAATCTGGCTCTGACAATCACAGTGAATGTCCCCACACAAACTATGTACCTTATCAGGCTATATCCCTGTCCCCAGCCTGCAGAGCTCATCTGGTCTACGGTGGGTGGATAGTGCCTGGTGTCACACAGCCCTGGGCTCGTCTCTATCATCCTTTTCTACCATCTGCTTTGCACAGCCTTTTGGAGCCCTCTCTGCAACCCCCAGAGCCACAGCCCTGCCCCTTGCTCCAGTAGTGGTGCCGTGGTTTGCTTGTTTTGACATTTTCATCCCCAACACTGCCAAAGATGAAAGGCAGGAAATGTGCAGTTCCAGTTCCCATAGCGGGAGTGGCCAGACCACATTGCATCACGTTTACAGGGAGGTCATGGGATACTGAAGGCAAACAGAGTAGGCTGACCTCAGGCCCAGGAGCTGGGCTGGCATGGCACACACTGGGCGGCGCCTGCCCTGGATGGAATTCCTCCTCACCACAACTGACCACAACCCCACTTTCTCCCAATATTTTCTGTGACTAAAGCCACCTTCTCGGATGGTCACTCCCACTGTGGCTCCCCAATGCCTAGAGGTCCCTGCCCCAGAGAGATCCACTTCCTCCCAGGCCACTCCCAGGCCCTGGTAGCTTGACTATTGCTGAGTGATGAATATGGAACTCTCCCTGCCTTCCCATTTTCCCTATGTGCAGGAAATGCCTCCAGGTCCTTAGGGCAGAGATTTGGAAACCCCCAGAAATTGACCCATCAAGACCCAAAGCAAAAAGGACAGAAAAAAGAACCCAAGGCTTCTCTGTTTCCCTTGAGTGACCGCCCACCCCCAGTCACCCAGCTAGCTAGATGATTCTTCTATAAACACACCATCTTTTCCACAAGACAGAACCAAGTATCACTTCCACCCACACTCAGGATGTTAAAACATTTGACGAATGATTTGTTCTGGACCAGAATAAAAAACCTTGCGGGAAGTATTCCATTTCTCTTCCTCCAGGTGTGTGCCATGTGGCTGGGTTATGGAGGCAGTGGAGCTGTAACAGGCTTTGTAAGTGGCCATTTCCTGGCTTCAGTGTAGTTAAACCAAGTGCTGGGTCATTAGACTGCAGGAATAGCATTTGTGCATTTCATTTCCTTGGGGATGATTTTTTAAAGTGGCTCTAACGCACCTGATCACATTCAGATGTGCTCCCTGGGAAGCGAGCCATCTGAGAGTACAGGAAAGCCAGCTCCGGGGTGCCCAGATCAAGCTCAACGTCTTGTTCAACAGAAGCCACTAAAGACAGGTACTCAGGGATGATAATGTCCTTTTGTGCCTTTGTCTGGGGCAGCTCATTAAGGTAGAGATTGCCTCAGCATTGACAGGACAACCCCTTCCTGTGTGTTCCAGGAGAACATAATTGACTACAAAACCTTTTTTTGATGTCACCACTGCCAGATACAAACCCAATTAGCAGCAGAGTTAACTCAGATGCATCCTGGGAACATGGAAATACCACGTTCTACAGCTAATCAGACCTGTGGAAAGATGACACATCTGGATGTCATCAGGAAGGTGGATACTGGGGACTACAGGGGGCTGTGTATTCTCAGCTCCCTCGTGTTCTGCTGACTTCAGAGCCCCCCTTGGTGGATGAATTACAGGGACTTAGAGAATTAGAAATCAGAGACCAGTTTCTTTCTGCTCAAGGTTTCTGGCTTAGGAGCAGCACTATTCCATTCTGAGGCCAGAGATATTCAAAATAAGTCACTCAGGCTTAAATTCCAGTTGAGCCTCATGGTGCCTCCTCAGCTCCCTCCCACAGATCTATGGAGTTTTTTTAAAAAAGCATTTACTCCCTGTTATGTGACTGCTCTCTGAGGAGTTCTATGTTCTGACCCTTGACAGCAGAAGCAAACAGTAATTTCATGGCACAGAGGAATGTTCTGGCCCACCCACATCAGTTTAAATAATTAACATTGCCAGGCAGGCATGTAAAGGGTGGACAGAGAAAAATGCCAATGAAAAAGGGCAAACAAATGCAAAAGGTTTTTGCCTGGTTTTTGACTTGTTATTATAAAGGGATTGTGATGATTATTCTTCGTCCTGATGTGGATGGTAAGGTGGGAAGAGGCACTCCAGGGCCTGGGCAGCTTGCTTTTAGTAACAAAAGCCCCGTTTAGAAATAACCTCCAACTAGAACACTTGGGCTTGAATCAGATCCGTCAGAAACTGAACAGGAGGCTGTACTGGGGTTCTCAGGACATCAAGCTTTATCCTGATCTGTGGCCTTGATGGCTCAGATGTCTTCACATGCCTACATGATATGCCGGTCCTGGATCTTCTCACTTGGTTGCTGGGAGAAAACCCCACTGATAGAGGTGGGGTGGTAGGGCCCATGCAAAATTGGGACGATTATATATATATATATTTTTTTAATTAAATTTAATTTTTTTGGTAGTGTTGGGATCAAGCCTAGGGCCTCATGAGTTATATCCTTTTAATTTGGTGGATGATGTGCTCAGTTAGTCTGGGTATAATGGACCTACTCTGGCCTTGGACTGGCAGAAAGCATGTGGAAAGTGGGGTAGAAGTCTCTGGAAGCAGAGCCTAGAGGCCTGGGAAATCATCTGGAGCTCTCAGTTGTAAGCGGCAGTAACGTAGTTGGGCCGATTGAAGCAGAAAAGGAGTGTTGAATGGCCGTGACACGGCTCAGCAACATAGGGAGGACTGGAGGGCAAGCTTGGGAAAACAGCCTGCAGGTGCTGCGGCAGCCAGGCCCACCCCACAGCACCCCAGAAGCCCAGTCTTGTGAGGCCCCACAGCGCCTCAGTGGTCTGCTGGACTTCACAGTCCCACGACAGTGATGCTGGTGCAGACCCAGGGCCCCACCTGCACCCTGTATTTCCAGTGGTCCCTATTTCCAGCCCTGCCAAGGCTGTGGCTCCTCACTTAAGTCCAGGGACCCTGAGTGGCCAAGCCCAACCATTTGCCTGTGCCCCAGGGCAAGGGGGTAAACCAGCCTGAGTCCTGGTGCTACTCCAACCACTTTCCGGAAGAAAACATCTGATAGCACTTTCCACCTCAGTAACTCTAATGAAGACTAAACAAGGCCCACTGAGGTTTCCCTTTCCTGCCCCTGCAGCCTAGCTCTTGATTCTAAGCTTGATGGTTCTGCTTGGTGGACATCTGTGCCCTTCATTCCTTTCTCCCTCAGGCTGTTGTCACTCCTTTGGGAGGGAGGACAGGATGAGGCAAAATCAGTGCACCATTCCTCTGGGGAGGAGGTGGGGAACTGGTGGCTGACAACAGTGGCCAACTAGTGGGCGAAGCAAAGGTGAGCACTGTTGGAAAGTGCCAAGTACCTATCAAAGTTCTCAGTCCCAACATGTGACACAAATCTAAGCCAGGTCTAAGCTGGGGAGCAGAAGGCAGCCCCTCAGATGCAGTTCCTCCCCCAGCAAGGTAGAGAGAAAACTGTGGGCTGAGAAACACCGGGAGATTTTTGAAAAATTCTAACAAGATTCTTTGTTTATCTTCTCCCTGGCTTCCGCAGCCGGTCCGCATGCAGTTGGGATAAATTCAGCCCAGGAGGAAAAGGCAGCATTTCCTCCCCCTCTCTCCTCCCATTTTAGGTGAGAGGAGGAGGTGGCATGGGGGCTAGAGAAAGATCTGGAGTGCTCACCAGCTGGCGCTGCGGCTGGGCTGAGCAGAGCCAGCTTGCTGTGCGCCCCCACACAGGGGGCCCAGAGCAGGAGTGCAGAGCACCCTCTCTCCTTGGTCCCCCTTCCTAGCTCTGGGAAACCCAGACACAGAGGGAGTAAGTAGCCCCTTATGTGTCAGGACTCCCTGTGGACCACATGCCCAGAGCAGAGCCCCACCAGTCAGGTTGGGGACATGCAACTCCCAGTGGGAGCCATGCTTTTAGAGTATAACTTTGCTTTAAAGGGGACCCTGTTAAAGTGCCATCCTATTGCCTGGGAATGGTAAACAGCTCCAGACCCTCATACAGAGGAGGCCATTAGATTACTGAGGGATGGCTCTCAGGGCAGTTGAAAGGATGGAAGTTGGAGATGTTATGATGCCAGTGAGGGGGGCTGGCAAGGACATACCAGTGAGGGTACCCTGGGTGTAGGGGTCATACAAGGGTCTTGGGTAAGAAGGGGTACCAGGAACGTTGGAATGAATGAAGAGTGAGGCTTAGAACCTGTGGATAATTAATACAAGGCCTTGCATCATTACTTACCCACAGCCTTGCCTCTCTATAGCATGGGGTGGGGGTGGGGGGTAGAAAGCTTTGACTCCAGCTTTGCAAAGCTTTTTAAAGGCCTTTCACCAGAGCCTGGCTCTGGACCACATGCCTGGTCTCCTCCTAGGCCCTGGGTTGGTGATGGAGAAAGTGGTACGAACACAGAGGCCTCCCACACAAAGGGGAGAAATGACTCATTGAGCTGACTCTAGGGCAGACCTAAGCAATTTTTCATCCTTTTATTTTTCAGTGCTGCGGATGGAACCCAGGGCCTTATGTGCAAAGCAAGGGCTGCACCACTGACATACACTCCCAACCCTAAGCAGGTTTTTATTTATCCTCTTTCCTAAATGGTTTAAAAAATACCATTATTATTAGTGTTTGGCAGTACTGGGACTTGAACCCCGGGAGTGCTCTACCACTGAGCTACATTCCCAGCCCTTTTATTTTTTATTTTTAGACAGGCTGTAGCTAAGTTGCCCAGGTCAACCTCAAACTTGGATCCTTCTGCCTCAGCCTCTGGAGTTGCTGGGATTATAGGTGAGCACACCACACCTGGCTTGTTTTAAAATTTGACTCAAAGCCTTATTGCTGTGAAAGTGAGATACTTGGCCTCAGCTTTTGGCTCATTTGTGCTTTTTAGTTAACACACAGAGGCTGTCCCATCTGACCAGGACAAAGGTTCTCTCTGATCTTTGAGACATGGGACTGGGCTCTGAGAGATGCCAGGGAGGTAAACTTTTTGAATGCCAGCTGGTGACCATCCTTTAAGGGTGTGTGTCTCAACCAGGCCCAACCAGCCTTTCCCAATGACCTGAAGAACTTCCCTTCAGGAACTCCATGCCTCCCTTTTCCTGTGTTCTACTCAGGTTAGACTGGGATTGAAAGTATTCATCCTCAGTTACCCTTCTCATGACCACTAAGCACCATTAAGTCCCTTAGAATCTGTGGGGAACTGGTTCCAGGACCCACTGTACCAAAATCTGTGGTTACTCAAGTCTGTTGCATAAAATGACAGTATTTGTGTGTAACTTTGCACATACTTCTGCATCCTCTAAACCTTCTCTAATTTCTTTATTATACCTAATAAAATGTATATGCTATGCAAATAATTGTTAGACTGTTCTGCTTAGGGACTAATGCCAAAGGGTAAAAAAGTTTGTATGTGTTCATTTCAGATGCAACCACCATAGGCCTAACTACAGAGAACACGACAGGACTCCAGGGAACAATGCTCCAACGAATGCTGGAGGCTGCAGCTCACGGTGCCCACACAACACATCATTCACGTGGCATCAACGTAATGCTTGGTGAGTGGCAGATTCAAATTTGCTTTTTGGAAACTTCTGGAATTATTTCCCCTGAACACTTCTGATCCATAGAAGGATCTTCAGGTAGACCCTGTGGATACGAAAGGCTGACTGTGCATCCAAGGAGTCAGGGCTGTGTGACTCCTGTCTGACAAGGAGGGCAGGTCCACGCAGACTGGGGCAGGGCTGTTGAGAATCCTCACATGTTGCCTTGGCAACCTTGAATGGCTGTGACCTGTCAGTGTGCACGGGCTGCTGTCATCATCACGGAAACCCAGCTTGAGAACTATTGGTGTAGTTTATTGCCATGATGAGGAAATTCTAGTTATAGTGTTAGTTACTGTTAAAAGAGTGTTGGGCTGGGGTTGTGGCTCAATGGTAGAGAGCTTGCCTCACATGTGTGGGGCACTGGGTTCGATCCTCAGCACCACATAAAATGAATAAAATAAAATGAAGGTATTGTGTCCATCTACAGCTAAAAATTTTTTTAAAAAAGAGTGTTGCCATCGATCTTTCTGAAGATGCAGATTTATATACTGCTTGTCCCTATAATAATGACATGCATGGGCTATTCTGCTTCGTGGCATACCTTAGTTTGTGGCCAATCTGAGAAACAAAATGCTACCACTTAACCACTTAGCAAGTGAGGGCTGGTCTGCTGGTTCCTTTCAGCTCCAATTGGGCAGCAGGAAATTTGGTGATTACTGAGCCCTGACAGGGTGAAATGGCAGGGAGGCCTGTGGAACTGCTCTTGTGCTTTTGCATAGGCCAGCCCAGGACCCGGAGCTGGCTTTGTGAGGGAATCCTTGGTCTAACAAGGGCTGTTGGGCTGGATGATGGTTGCACTGTATGCTGTTTGATGAAGACATTATCAATATTGATCATATGTTGTATTAGTCTGCTTGCGCTCCGATAATAAAACAGTACAGGAGGGGCAGCTGAAACAAAAGACATTTCTATTCTCCCAATTCTGGAGGCTGCAAGTCCAAGATCAATGTTCCAGTAGAGTTGGTTTCTGTTGAGGACTCTCTTCCTGGTTTTCAGATGGTTGTTTTCTCACTGTGTCCTCCCATGGCCTTTCCATGTGGAATTAGGGTCTTACAACCGCATTAAACCTTGACTACCTCATTGAAGATCCTATCTCCAGTCATACTGGATTTAAGTTTTCAACATATGAATTTTGAAGGAGCATAATTCATTCTACATCATATGTATGTACACATGTATGCAAATATTTTGATAGTTATCTTCCAGTGGTAGAATATGAGTATTTTTTTTTCTTTGTATTCTTTGATCTCTAGGTTTCTGCATTTAGAATCTCTTACTCTTGTAACTAGAGGAAAAAAAGCAAAAATTTTAGTTTTTAAAGAGAGGAATACATTTTTATTTTAAAATGACATGTACAGTAGGATTTTTCTAGGGCCGTATTTATAACCTATGTGTCCACTTATCCACCCACCTATCCTTCTATCCATTCTTCCGTCTGTATATTTGCACTGGGAGAGATTGTTAAATGTTTATGATGGTTGTTTCCAGGTGGTGGAATTTGAAGTGATTCAAATTTGAAGTTCTTTGTACTTACCTCTATGGCTTGAAGCCATAATAAGGAGGTATATGATTTTCTTCAAAGAGAAGTCATTAAGGAACTTCTTATTTTCTTACACACTTGATTCTGGTATGGCAGTTGGTCTAGTACAGCATCTCTGCTCTATTCCTGAGGCAGTCCCAGTTATTGAGCAGAAAGGAGTATCCCAGCTGTCAGGAGCCAGGCGACTGAGCCCTCAGTCCTGGTCATGCTGAGGTTGCCAAGCCCAGGGTGGTACAGTTGTGCAGCTCAGCAGGGAGCAGTTTGCAGGAGACACCTGGGCTCCCTTTAAACTCACAGCTAGTGGCGTCCTGAGTCTTTCATGTACATGGTACGACCTCCTGGGCAGGTCTGTAGCTGGAGTTCACAGTTTCAGGGTGACAGCAATGTGCCCTTGGGTCTTCCTTTGCCTGGCCACTCTGAAACTGGGGCTGGACTTCCTGTAGAAGGATCTCTAACAGCCCCTGGATTTAGAGGTTGCCAAGGTCAAGGATATGGCTGTTCAACCTTTTTAGCTCTGGTAGGATGAATAAACAGCCCTCAGCCTATCTGGATTTGCGGAGTGTTTTGCAGGTGTTGGAGAGCAGGGGAGCAGCAGGCACTGTCTCACCTGGGCAGAGGTGAGAATGACACAACCATTTAGGAAAACAGGCTGATGTGCATTCACTAGCAGAGGTGAAGGTACACAGTGGAACCTAGCATCCCCCCGCCTAGGCATGCACCCGGAGACATGCAAAAGTGATCATCGGAGTGTTTTTCCTAATAGCCCCAAATTGGAAACAACCCAACAACAGTCAACATTTATAGCATTTATGCCCTAAATGAATTTAGTGTAGCTGTACAATGGAACACTATCCATCTGTAAAGACAAATTAATTACAGCAAGGGGCGACAACATGAATGTGGCCCACAAAGTCAAATCAACAAAGCAAATTTAAAAAAGAATATATATAACTTCGTTTCATTTTTGTGAAGTTCAGAAACAAGCAAAATGGAATCATAATTTAGGGTTGCATGCAAGAGTGGTAAAATATGGGAAAATTTTTTTTAGTTATGAAATATGAAACAGGGCTACTTCAAGGGGGAGGGAAGGAATTAGAATTGGCCAGGGTTTCCCAGAGTAGAGGGGGAGTCTTGGGATGCTGGGCAATACTCTGCTTCTTAATCTAATTATTCATTAAGCTTACAATTACATGTATTTCTTCTCTCTCTCTCTCTCTCTCTCTCGTGTGTGTGTGCGTGCACGCATGCACGAGGTGCTGGGAATCTAATTCTGGGCTTGTATATGCTGTGAGTACTATCAATGAACCACATCCCCAGACCCCATGTATGTTTTTAAAATATATGCTATATTCACAATGAAAATATTAGGAAAAAAAGCAAAATGTAGCAGAAAGATCCTGCAAACTCCATGTCTGGAACATCTGGAACAGCTCCTTCTTCCTCTTAGGTTATCTTTATTTCAGGGATCTCAACCAGTGTTCATCCAAGTCATTATCCTGTGTTCTTATTTACCAAATTCCATGAACTTCGTCTTAGCCCAAACACTGATGTGTATGGGGAAAGTGGGGGCAGGAATATGCTCTCCTCAAGACAAAAACATTAAAAACGAGACAAAATGCAGGAGCAGGCAATAGAGACCACAGAGCTATGCAGTCCTTAGAAGGAGTTCAAGGTATTGTGTGTGTGTGTGTGGGGGGGGGCAGTTAAATTTCCTCAGGTCCTGAGGGTGCACTGGGTGAAGATGGATGGTGGAGTGAAAGAAGAAGATGAAGGTCCCCATGAATGGTAGTGGAAGTCAAGTGTTTCTGAATCTGCCAGGTGGCTTAAGGGTTTGGAAAACCAGGAGAATGAGTTTTCCCTCCCCAAATTATTGCCAGTCTAGGTCAATCAAGAGATTATCAATCAATTCAGTGATATCTGCAGATATGTTATATGTAAATAAGTCAATAGAAGAATATTCAACCAGGAAGACATGCAGAAACCCTTACAGAAAATAGAAAAATAGATGTGTGTATATGAGAGAATTAAAAAACAGATAGAATTATACTTAATGCCAAATTCCATTAGAAAAAAATTCTCATCTGTTCTAGGGAACACATTAATTAAAAGTTCACAGGGATTTGCTTGGAAAATAGTTTGGCAGCTCTTCAAAAGTTAAACAGAGGACTGGGGCTACAGCTCAGAGGTAGAGTGCTTGTGTAGCACTCCCAAGGCCCTGGGTTTGATCCCCAACACTGCAAAAACCAAAAGAAAACCCAAAAGTGAAACATACACTTACCATATGATCCAGCAATGCCACTTCTGGGTGTATCCAAAAGAACAGAAAAGCAGAGGCTCAAACAAATGTTTATACACCCATGTTCATAGCTGCAGCATTGTGCACCATAGTCTAAAGGTGGAAATGACACAAGTGTCAATCAACAGCTGTATGGATAAACAAAATGTGGCCTATCCATTGACATTGCAATATTGTTCTGCCTTAAAGGAAATTTCAAACGGCATTACAACATGGATGAATTTTGAATACATCATACTCAGTGAAATAAGCCAGACACTAAAGGGGAAATATTATATGATTCCACTTATATACCCAGAATGGGTGAATTCATAAGACAGTAGAATACAGGTTACTGGTGGTGAGAGGGAGAGCGGAATAGGGAATTACTGTGTAATGGACTCAGTTTCTATTTGGCATGATGAAGAAACTCAAGATGGTGGTGGTAATGACAGCACAATGATCCTTGACTATACTTAATGGCACTGAATTGCACCCTGAAGAATGGTTGAAGTGGTCATTTTCACGTCATGTATATTTTACCACACGTCTAAAAGATGTTTACAGGGTTCACGACACTGTTCTTGCATGTGGAGATAAGGGAGAGAGGCAGGGCTATGGAGTTATTTGCTGAGTAACAGGAAAGATAGAAAACAAGCTTAATTTTCCTTGTCAAAAGTTGAAGGGGAAAAGACATCATTGTATCACTGTCCTGGGACTTATCTCTGCCACTCATCCTAGTCTTAGGCTGGCTCCCAGCAATATCACAGAGATGCCTGAAGAACTGGGTGGACTCAGGGGCTTCTGGAAAGCCCCTCCTTTCTGTATTCATTCCTGAACAAATGCTGAAACCACCCTCTAAGGAGCTGTTCCCTGGGGAGTTTCATATATATATGAAATTTATTCATATATATTTATATATATATGAATTTTATATATATAATTTATATATATATTCATACATGTTCTTTAATGTATGAACCCACCCTGAATGCCACTTGAAAAAGAATTTAAAAACTAAAGATGCTACAGTATGTTTACATATACACAATGGAAAATTTGCTTCTCAAATAGCTTGAGATGAAAAACCTCTCATCCCCATGGCAACCTGATTCTACTGCAACCAACCACATCCCTTCCAGGTCACCCACCCATTGGTAAGCCTCTGCTCTTCAGCCCCTCCCAGGAGCTCATGGATGACACCATCTATTGTGGTAGGGTGGCCTCAAGGACTGGGGCTGGCTGATGGCTCTAGTATCTTAGGGACTTCGTGGAGATCCATCTAACCTGAGGCAGGGTTCAACTCCTCCTGAAAGTCACTGAGACTCAGGAAAGCTGTTGTCCTATGGAAATGAAATGTATCTGAAACCTCCTGGGGCTCCAGGGTACTGGGACAAGTACCAGGATTCAAAATGGTTATGTGCTGCTGACCAGAAAACCAAACAAGAACTGTGAGTAATTAGAAGAACTGTGAGTCCTGGTTTCAATTAAAATCCCAGTACTAATTAGATCCTTAATGCATCATTTCCTTTTTTTTTTGGTGCTGGGGTTTGAACCCAGGACCTTATGCTTATGACGTAAACATTCTACCAGCTGAGCTATATCCCCAGCCCTGCATCATTTTCTTGAACCGACATCATGACCCTTTGAAGGGGTCACCCACTCCTTCAATCATTCAGAACAAGTACTTTCTTCCAATGTATGCTCTCAGTACCATTTTCAAATAGCATTTGAGAATGGTCAGCATAAGACAAGGTCACCTGCCCCTTCCTGCTCAGCTTCCTAAGCCTCTCTTTCTCATGGAAGTGACCCACCATCATCTCTGTGGCTGCTTTTCCCTGTAGACCATGAGAAAGCTTTGCAAGCTTATGGGGGTAAAAACAAGCCCTTAATTTTGGTGTTTCAGGACCCCAACCCCTGGCTGGTCAGTATCCACCTCATTCCTCTTGCAAGGCAGTATTTTTAATCAGCAGCAAGCCTGGTGTTTCATTCCGAGCCTGAATCCTTTCCCCACAACATCGTAGAGTGCCTTGGGTGCTCCAAGAACTAACTTAGCATGTGTGCCCTTTCGATTCTCTTTGATTGGGACAAGTTTTCAGTACAAAGAACATCCCAAGAAGAAAAGAGCCGTGGGTGTTGCTGATGGATCACAGACATTTTTCTTTAGTGCTCCTCCTTGCCTTTGAGTCTGTCTTTGGCAGGGAACGGAAGCGCTTTCCAGCAGGCTGCATTTCTCTGCACCTAGGTTAAAGCTGGGCTGGGCCATCTTCTGCTGGGCTGCCACTAAGGCTCCTTGACACCCCACTTTGGAAAGATGCAGGGGTACTGGGCATTTATTCCTTATGAGAAATCCTCAACTGTCCTTCAGAATGACCTTACACTAACCCTTGCTTCTTCCCATCATGAAATTGGAACAAGAAGAAAGAACAGTGAGTGGTTCATGGGGTGGAGACAGGCAAAAATTTTTGCTGTAGCCCATGTTCAGTTCGGTAGACCTGAAACAGCATGGATTTTGCAGCTTAAAAAAACTCTGACTTCCTCTGCAGATGGATAGCTATGAAATCTGAGAAACCAGCAGCGGGCCAGAACGATGAGACAGCATGTGGGGCTGGGGGTGGGGAGTGTCTCCAGAAAGCCAGGCTGCAGGCCTGAGCATCTTAGATAATGCCTGTCTTTTCTCCCTTCCTTCCTTCCTTCCTTCCTTCCTTCCTTCCTTCCTTCCTTCCTTCCTTCCTTCCTTCCT
>JAJEJO010000123.1:602413-623664 GCA_020662805.1 Glaucomys volans | reverse complement strand
CCTTCCTTCCTTCCTTCCTTCCTTCCTTCCTTCCTTCCTTCCTTCCTCTTTCCTCCTTCGCTCCTTCCTTCCTACCCTCCATTCTTTCCAAGTGGTTTGATGAAGCTTCTTCCTTTTGGCAGCTCTGCTGTATCTCACTGCACCCAGCCAGAGCTCTGGATTCCAGCCTGTCTTAACAGATGTTTCCCTTTAATCACTATAATTAATATTAATGATGATTAATTCTTTTTTGTTATTGAAAAATTACTCCATTTTTTAAATATCAAGTATACATATGCAATCAGAGAAATATGTATAAGTATAAATGTATAGAATATATATATTTACTTTTTTATCCTTTGCATTACATATATTTACGTATCTATAGAACTGAAACACACAGATATAATTAAATAAGCTATCTCTAGATGAGAGGATAATGGGAATTTCCATCTTAATTTATACCATTCTCTGTTTAAATTTTTTTTTTTTGGAACTAAACAGAATGCTATAATATCAAATATAAGAACATTATCATTTATTTAAGTCAGAATTGATATTTAAAAACCTGCATTTTATGCTAGTAAACAGTGACTGATCCTTAATGAGAACATATCAAGAATCACACTTGAAAAATGCTCATTTGTATTTTGAGCAACCTTGATTTTATGAGGCCAATAAACCTCTTTGCTTGCACACTTATTTCACGGGCAGTACATTAAATCCTAGAAAGCTCTGATAATTTATTGATTTCTTCTCCCAAAGCTGAGATAAAATCAGAGGTTTTCCAGGAAATGTGGAAATGACAGGGCAGTTAGCTGCCCTGACTGGGACAGTCATGAAGGTTCTGGAAGGAGGTTTCACCAATCTCTCAGCATCGCCATCAGGAGTAGGAAGGTTATTCACTAGAGGCCTTCTGTGCGGAGCCTGTGGCAGGCAGTGAGCAGGCTGCTCCAGGGGTTTTGGGAATCTAGAGCAAGAAAGCCTCCTGGCTCCTCTGCTCTGACACCGTGGCTGGAGGCCTTCTGCAATGGCCATCTGCAGACAGATGGGTGAATTCCAGTAAACTCTCACTATCAAGAATGTGGAAACTCCTACTCAAGAGACTGAGGGGGAAGGATTGCAAGTTCAAGACCAGCTGGGTAATTTAGTAAGATCTTATCTCAAAATAAAATAAAAAGGGTTGAGGATGCAGCTCAGGGGCAGAGCACTTGCCTAGCAGGTGTGAGACCCAGGGCCCCATTACCAGTAAAGCAAAAAAAAAAAAAAAAAAAAAAAGAAAAAGAAAGGTTGAAATTCTCCTGCCCAGAGTCACCTAGGGTGACCATAGAGGCTGTGGAATGAGGGCACTGCCAGTGTGGGGAACCTGGAGACTTCTCATTCACTGTTAGCTGTAAGATGTCAGGGCCCTTAATTTCTCATGAATCATAAATGAGTTCACCTAAATCCATGTTTTAAAAACTGATGTTAAGGGTAAATATGTTCTTAGAGAAGTTAGTAAGTTTGCAGAAAAGTTTCTCATGCACAAATTACCAGTGTGTTTAATCTCCTATCTTTTTAATGCAGAACTTTCCTGAAGTTTTATGCTAATGTGATTATAGTTTTCATAAAGGTGGAATCTGTGTATAGCATTTCTCAAGCTTATTTGACAATGAGACCCTTTGCTCTTGAAATACTGTTGGGTTTTCCAGTACATTACCAGGTCACATAATAAAGCAAAACTAAATTAATTAGAACTCAAGGCAATAAGGGAGCACCACAGCACCTAAGCTATGCCTCAGTATGGGCATGTCAGGAGAATCTTGCAGGACTGCAGGGGTCTGGGCTCAAGTGGGCTAAGATGTGCCTTTCAAGGCAAGGAGTACAGTAGTTCAAGACTGGTGAATGTAACGGGATATTGAAGGTTTGGGCAGGTAAGCTGTGTTTGGTAAGCAAGCTCTGCCCCCTGTCTCAGGCAAACTAATCAGCAGGAAGTTCCTGAAGTGAAAGTGAAGTTATTAGTCTACAGTCTTCCTTGGGCAGAGATCTCCTGGAATAAACAATGAAGCCATGTTGACACAGTGGTCTTGGTTAGCCTTGTGGCGGTACTGGACTAATACAGGTGTCCATGCAAGGAAGGCTTCGCCTCTGCTCTTCCAAGGTTCCCTGGAGTGAACCAACAGTAGACAGATCAACGGAAGAAAGCCACTGTGAATTCACTAACATGCACAAACACGGGGTCACATTCAACACATGAAATTCAAGGCCCGATGGTGAAAGCTTGAATACCCATGTCACAGGATAAAGGAAATGGGGGGAGCGCTGTAGGCAATTTTAGGGACAGTAAAGGATTATTAGGGAGAATGATTAAGCTGTAGACAACTCGTGAATGGTTTTTTTTTTTTCCCTGTGGTGCTGGGGATTGAGCCCAGGGGTACTATACCATTGAGCTACATCCCCGGCCCTTTTATTTTTTTATTTTGAGACAGGGTCTTACAAAGTTGACCAGGCTGATCGCAAAGTGGCTATCCTCCTCCCGAGTCTCTGGGATTGCAGGTATGCATCACCACACCTGGGTCATGAATGATACTTTGAAAGAGTTGGGACGAGCCCAAGAGGAAGACACTGTCCCATGACAATCAGTCCAGGTGTGGTCACATTTTGTCATCTTTTCTATGATAGAGAGTAAGATTTTGGGGGGCAGATGGAAGGCTACTGTGCTCTCATTGATGGTGAGGTCTTAAGGAAGCTGAGGGAATTTCAGAGGGAGCCTTTCCTTGGGTTTGGGGTAGAAACAAGACAAAGTTAGAAAGATCTTAACTCTGAGGCAGTTTCTAGGACATGTCAAAATGCCTGTCTTGGGGTATTATTTTCCTGAGTTTCAACATCATAGTTCTCAGAAAAATTCACATTTGTGGAACACTAGGCTTATCAAATGCAGCCCAGGAAATACATAATTCTCCTTGAAGTTATCATTTCTAACATGAACCACCTGTTGAGGTATTAAGGTCTTTGAGTTTAGTGTCTGTTGCGTAAAAATGTCTTTCAGTAGTTTCCTGGGAACTTCCCTACTCTTCCTAATTAAGGGCTTTAATTAATAAGTAGTTGTTCATCTGATTCATTCTCTGTGATTTTTATAAAATTTGATAAAAGCTCCTTTCCCTTTTCTGACTTAACATCTAATTTAGGTTAAGTAAGCTGTGCGATTCAGAGTACAATTTCAATAAGAAAGGAGAGTGTTGAGGACAGAGCAGACTTAGGTCAGAACCTGGGAGGTGACTTGAAAGGAAAGTTGGTGGAACCTACTGTGTTAACTCTGTTTTCTTATTTTCCATATTCTTGATGCTCTGGCATTTGCCGTCTCAATCCTGGAGATGCCGCCTCTCCCAGGGCTAGCTAATCCCTCGAGATAGCAAAGGACTCCCCTTTCAGGGTGCCTTTGATACCCATGCCAACCAATCCAGACCCCACACCCCTAACCATCCCCTTCATCAAACATTCATATACCAAGCCAATATTCCCCCTGCCCTAAATCATTCCAGGGCCAGATACCAGACAAGTAGGGACTACCCCTATGGCCCAGCACCTCCTGAATTGTTCAACTAGCTGATCCTAAATTTGGGGTACCTTCCCTGTTTCTGTGATGCCAGGCTCTGCCCTCACCACTTCTGATTCTGCCGCATATGTTCCTGCATGGTATGCTGTTCCCTGCCTCTTGTTTCTAGGGTCTTTATATAGAAACTTCTCCATGTTTGCTGTTTGATCATACCTGATTAAAACAAACCTTCAGTGAATTTTAAAACACCAATAGGAAAGCACAGGGAACCCATTACAATTACCTGGGGAATTGTCTGCCCAGGCCATTCATTTGTACTCAGGTGTTCCTAAAGGACAACCAGGGCCAAGAAGCCGTGGGCCAGTGTTTCCCAGAGTGTGATCCTAGGACCAGGTGTCTACATCAGATGGGGGCTGGTTAGAAATGCAATTTTGGTGGGGTTTGATGCCAGGGTTCCTAAATCAGAAAATTTGTAGTAGGGTCCAGAAAACAGTGTTATCAAGTTTTCTAGGCTGTGAATATGCTGAATTTGAGAACCTTTGCTGTAGGTCAAAGCAGGATCCAGTTGAAGGGGTGGGCCACTAAAAGTCTGAGGACCTGGAGCCCTAATACTGCAGGTTATAGACTTTGCCTCCTGTATAGGGCCAGAGTCTCTCTCCTGGAATCCCAGGATGGACAGGCTGGTGCTGATGTACTTGAACTTACCTTTGCATTCTCTCCTCGCCTCCTTCCTTTCAAGGTCTGAATGTAATGATTTTTTAAAAACGAGTCAACAAGTTATTCCTTAGTCTTATGTATTTTCTTTGGCAAGAATAAAAACTGCTTTAATCCCTGGGTTTGATCCCCAGCAGTGCAAAACAAACAAACTGTTTTAGGAAAATGTCCTTTCGTATGCAGAGGTGTCCAAATACTAGGCTAGGACTTGACTTTTTTCCATGGACGAGCCTACAGTGGTGCCCAAGTGGTACCTGTGGAAATGTCAGAGGAAATCAACTGGTCTAAGCTTGATACAGTGGCAAGCAGAATATTTTTATGTTTTAAGAATATTCTAATTTTATGCCTTTTAACCTCTAGAAGGCCCTTTTTGCTCATTTCTTCCGCTGTATCATTTAGTCTCCAAAACATGACCTTCTCGGCTTTCTTGTGTCTTGCCACAGTGGTATGGGCAGCTAAGCGGTTATGCTTCAGAACTAGAAAAACCCTAAGATTCCTAGCTTCACATACTGATGTTTCCTGCTGCAATATAATCAGAGTGTATCCAAAAGCAATAAAACCCCTGATGCTTCCCACAGTCACCAGAACTCCCAAACCAGGTCAGCGACATGGTGCTTATCCCTCTGGTTGGTGTTTTGTGCCATTTGGTTGAATAAGCAATACTGGAAAACATTTACATTGTGAGGTACATTATGACTGGTGAACTGTATTTAAATATAATCTCTTCAGCAGAGAACAATAAAACTCATGAATCAGGATTTTCCTTACAATATAGGGTGATGAATCATTATCTTTTAGATTAGTTCTCTCTTGATTTGGTTTCAATATGTATGTATCTATCACCTGAGTTGAGATGTGTGTGTGTGATATACAGGATTAGTGAAATATAAATACTTTACAAATTATTAAAGCTTTTGCTGAAGTCCTAATGACTTTGAGGCAGAAGAACAATGATGAAACCAACAAACTTTGAATTTGTAATATAAGTATTAATACAACCTTCATTAATAAACTTCCTAAAAAATTTGGTGTTATAACTTAATTCCTTGATTACATAAAACTAAGGAAAAACAGCAACTTTAGATTTTTTCCTTCTTTATTGTTTGGAAAATGTAAATATTGTCACAATCTGTTTTAGGTAAGTGATGAGTGATGTTAAAGGAAAAAATTACAATTTAGAGATAATAATTGATTTTATTTTCCATTCTAGAATCAGGCAAATGCTTTATTCCACAGAACACAGTAAGTGTTCTAATGAACTGAGCAAGGGAATTTAGTTCAATAGAGAGAAAAAGGCTGAAGAAAGCTAAACAAAACCAAAACGTGGATTGGTCATTTCAAAGTGACTTTCCTTGTAGCAAAACAGGAAAAACAATAGAAAAATAACTGGTAAACATCAGGTTACCTGTTCTGTGTGTGTAGGAATCAGAGGGACCTTCATTATCATTCCAACTGAAACTGCCTTGTTTGGGAAACTTGGCTGTTATTTCTCCCATCTGGATTTCTCTCATCTAAACTATGGGTTAGATAAACAGGTTAAACAGCTTAGTTTCAACCTGGTTGAAGGGGAACTGGGAACTGTAGCGGAAGTGACTCCATTTTGGTTTTTAGCCTGGTCTGTTGGGCGCCTACTGCAGGAGTTTAGTCCAAAATAGCTTCCTGCTGTGTGTTTTATGTAACAGTAGGGTATTTATATTCACATAACTTCTGAAAGCAAACGTGTGGGTATTTTTTGTACCAACAAGTTCTCTGACTGTCCAGACACCAACTGGGTATTCTATAATTCAATTCACTCCTGACGTTATCTACCCTGAGTTCATGTCAGATGCTACAAGTTAAAGGACTGAGTCCCACAAGACTCCCCCCATTTCAGACACAGGTTGCGAGTCCCTGGGTGCCATCCATACTTCTGACTGACAGGCTATCCATCAAGGGTTTCTACAACCCCCTCCTTAGATGTGATAACTTGCTGGAAAGGTTGTTAGATTCAGGAAAATACTTATGTTTATTAGTTTACTATAAAGGATATGACTTCGGATCTGTCAAGTAGAAGACGTGCATTGTTGGATGGGCTGATCAGTCTCCTTTTCCCAGGGAAGCTCCACGTGGTCAGCTGCTGGACGCACTTCCTCAGCCTGCCCGGGTCTTTCCAGTTTGCCTCCAGCCAATAGCAACCCAAACCTTTCCCACCACCCCTTAGCCAACCCCCCAAATATACCAGCCAATTCCCCAGACACAATCCCGCTCAGGGAGCACCCCAGCCAATGAATTTAAAGTTGCCGATGCAGCCAATCCCAGTGCAACACCCACCCCTAAGAAGGTACTTAATCTCAGGGCCATTTTCCCTCCTCCCTTCTGCTGCTGCCTTCATTACCCGGAGTGGCCACTATGCCACTCCAAATAAAATCCCCTGGCTGAAACGTGGTTTTTGGTGTGGTCCTTTTGCCTAACATGCATAGAGCAAGGTATGGGGGAGGGGGGCAGGTAGAGGCATGGAGCGTCAGTGTGTTTGCCTACCCTGGAAGTTCATCAAATCTAGTTGTTCAAGAGTTTTTGTAGAACTTAATCTCCAGGACCTCTTTCCCTTCCCAGAGGCCAGTGAGTGGGGCAGAAAATTAAACTAATCACTTGGTTTTTCTAGTTAGCTCCATCCTGAGGTCATCTAGGAGCCCCATCCCAAGTCACTTCCAGTTCAATCAAAAGGGGCTCATTATGAATAACAAAAGATGCTCTTATCACTCAGGAAATCCAGGGAAATTTTATGCCAGGAACTGAAGACAAAGACCAAATGTATTTCTTATTACAGTAGTGTGCCCCCTTATTTGGGATTTTACATTCTTTTAGAATTTTATTTCTGTTATCTGCTCTATGAAAATATTACATGGAAAATTCCAGGAAAAAAAATGTCAAGTTTTAAACTGTAGACATCTCGAGCTGCTCTGCTCCAACCCAGGATGTGAATCATCTCTTTGTCCAGTGTATCCATTCACAGTATTCTGCTCTAGTTACTTAGTAGCCATCTCAGTTATCAGATCCACTGTCCTGGTATCACAGTGCTTAATAATAGTCCCAAAATGCAAGTACAATGATACTGGCAATTTGCATATGCCAAAAAGAAGCAATAAATTGCCTCCTTTAAGTGAAAAAATAGAAGTTCTTGTTTTGGGAAAGATAATCTTATGTTGAGGCTGCTGAGCTGTATGGTAAGAACGAATTTATCCATGAAATTGTGAAGGAAAAGAAGGAGGAAGGAAAAAGAAACGAGTTTTGCTGTCACACCTCAGACTGTAAAAGCTACAGCCACTGAGCATGATAAATGCTTAGATAAGGTGGAAAAGGCATTAGATTAGTGTCTGTGGGTATGTATGTGTAGGAAAGCAACATGGTACATGCGGGATTTGGTACTCTCCACGATTTCTGGCATCCACTGGTGGTCACACACTGAATTTCCATGGACAATGAGGGAAGTAACTGTGTACCGCAAGGAAACTCCAAGTTGTCAGGTTGAGACCATTGCTTGTTGCAGAGTGACCATCCACTGTGCATGGAATTGACCAGAATTAAGGAAGTAACAGGACACAATGGGGCTGATAGCCACATGTGGTGAGGGGAAATAAGGGACCTCATGAGTCTACCATGAGGATGGAGGGGAGCTCTCCTATGACTGATGTCCCAGTACAGAGTGCATACACCCTCCCAGAGGGACAGGTATGCTATGTGCTTATGCTTTTGATAACTTCCAAATAAATTCACTGCATCTGGTGAAGTCATTTTCATTTCAATTGCCTTTCAAAGGAATGTTTAAGGTCAGCTGCAAAGTACCCAACAGAATGGTGAGCTCACATTTCCCCAAAGAAAGGCAAATCCACTGTCTTGTTTTGCTGGCTTGGAGGCTTCTGTTGGTGTCTAGTGCTGAGGCCCAGAGGGGACAAGATGCACAATGAGAAAAAGTTAAAAATTAAAGCTTGACTGAGGTTAAATGGACCCAGTAAGCTTCTTGAGAACTGAAGCTGCTCTTGTCCCATGTCCTAGCATGGTCCCTGGTACGCAGGAACCAATGGGAAATGCATGTGGATTGAGTAGGACAGATAATCCAATGAATGCAGGAGTTGATTATTATTATTATTAGTTTGGAGAGACAGTGCAAGTAAGAACTAGATCTCTAAAAATTAGAGAGGCTGATGAAGACCCATCTTTGACAATGCTGTTCCCTTTTTGGTCTCCTACGCTTCACCATAATGCATGCCAATCCTGTCAGAGTAGCCCAGATATTTGGTGGAAGTGTGGTATGTGACAATACAGGTAAAGAACAGTACTGCCTTGGCTCATGGAAGAAGTGCCTCACTTCACCCTAATACAGCAAATTAAGTTATAAAAACCCTTAAAGATTTCCCTAAGAAGTTAACTTCCCAATAACTAGAATATATAGGGAGGAGAAGAAATACGGGTACCCTGAATTTCTAATGTACATTAAAAAAACTGTCTGCTGTCCAAGTGGACTTGGTAATAATATCTAATTATCTTCGGAGTGATAAGTTCCAAGTAAATTTTGTTAAAAAATGACTGGGAGGGGGCTGGAGATATAGCTCGGTTGTAAATTACTTGCCTAGCATGTGTGAGGCTCTGGGTTCAGTCCACCGTAAAACCAAAACAAAACCCCACAAAAACTGGGAATGTGGCTCAGTGAGTGCTGGGCCCTGGATTTGATTCCCAGTGCTGTTGGGTGGGGGGGCTGGAGCTTAAACCTGAGATTGGAACCCTGAATCTCACTTACTCAGAAGCTTTTCCTTTGAGCTTATTAAGTAATAGAAATTTTGATAGATATCCATTTTAAAATCTCAGTTTGGTGAAGAACTATTTCTTCTGGTCAGTTAGTATAAATAACTGGCATTAAAACCAAAGATTTGTGGAGAAGGGAAAAATCCTTGATGTAGCAGCCATTTCTTTAAAGTTATACACAGAAATTGGAAAGGCGTGGGCACTTGACATTGAAGGTGCTGTTGTAGTGGATGACTACGGAGAGGCTTATTGGCCCTTCTGAGATAGAAAAGGATAGGCAACTGAGAGGAGGGAAGGGGCGGCAAAGGTCGCAAGAGGGCAAGCAGGAGGACAGCCATTTGGACCTGCCCTAACGAGTTACAAAACAGTTCCTGTTTCTCAAAGGGCTTGAGTTTCCATCTCCCACAAGAGCAACTGTGGAATCTGGCTGGCCACCCCTCCAGGACAATTGAAATATCAAGAACCGATTAAAAGGAGCTTATCAACTTGTCTTTATATGCCTTTGAAAGAAGAAATGCTGTAAGACTTAAAATAGCACTGTTGCCCTGCCCAGGTATGCTGCATAACAAATTCTGAGTCTTTCTATCACCTTTCTTTTAAATAGCATTCCTAGCCCCAAGCTGTGGCACACATCTGTAATTCCAGTGACTCAGGAAGCTGAGGCAGGAGGATCTCAAGTTTGAGGCCAGCCTCAGCAACTTAGTGAGGCACTAAGCAACTTAGTGAGATCCTGTTTAAAACAAAAAATAAAAGGGGTTGGGGATGTGGCTCAGTGGTCAAGCACTTCTGGGAACCCAGGTGCCAATTTCCTGCTTGCATGCTTACCTCAGCATTCGTGGTCTTCAATCTTTGATTCCGTGGAACACAGTAACACCTTTACCCACTCCTGACTGGAGAAAACAGAAACCTACCTCCTCAGGAAAGAGCATTATTATTGGGTGCTGGGGATTGAACTCAGGAATGCTAAATCTCTGAGTTACCCACCCTTTTATATTTTCTTTTTGAGATAGAGTCTCACTAAATTGCCTAGGTTGGTCTCACACTTGTGATCCTCCTGCTTCAGTCTCCAGAGTCAGGGGATTACAGGCCTACACCACTGTAGCCTGCCAAAAGGTCACGATTTAAGAAATCTCCCACTGGCCAGAGAATGACATGTATGCAAGTTTCTAGGCAATTACTGAGCAAACCTCCCTGAGTGGCTGGGAATTTTCCTTTATTTCATGGAAGTGCCACCCAACATCCAAGTGTGCTCATAGATGAGGGAGCTGTGATTTGTGTTGGCATGCCCTGAGGAGACAAGCCACACACCATCTGTTAGAAAAGCAACCAAGGGCACTTTTCACAGAGCTGGCCAACCAATAACCATGTCTGCAGATGGGCTCAGAACTTTCTCTGAACATCTGCTTAATATTTACTAAAATGGGGCAAGGAGGGTTGGTATCTTTATAGGTATTGCTTCCCTTCAGATGCACCTCTAGTTTTTAGAAGGTGCAGGCTCTTAAGTCAACTGCTTTTTTTTTCTTCCCCCCTTTGTGTGATACTAGGGATTGAACTGACGGGCACTCTACCACTGGGCTACATCCCCAACCCTTTTTATTTTTGAGACAGTGTCTTGCTAAGTTGCCCAGACAGGCCTTAAATATGTGATCCTTCTGCTTCAGCCTCCTGAGTAGCTGGGATTAGGGATGTGGTCACTGCTCCCAGAGAGCACATCTCTTTTGTTTTTGTTTGGGGGTGGGTATTGGGGATTGAACTCAGGGGCACTTGACCACTGAGCCATATCCTCAGCCCTATTTTGTATTTTATTTAGAAATGGGTTCACTGAGTTGCTTAATGCCTTGCTTTTGCAGAGCCTGGCTTTGAACTTGTGATCCTCCTGCCTCAGCCTCCTGAGCTGCTGGGATTACAGGCATGTGCCACCACACCTGGCAAGCACATCTGTTTTACCTTTTTTTCCCTTTGCAGTGCTGGGAATGGAACTGGGGTCTCATGCATGCTAAACATGTGCTCTCCCACAGAGCTCCATCTCCAGTTCTTTTAGGAAAAAAACAGGGTGAGTATATTCTAATAAAGTATATTCCTTCCCAACTGAATTTCTCCTTCAAAAGGAAGACTGGGTGGAGAACAGAGTTTAGCAATGAGCATGCGCAGTGTGGTGGGCAGGGATGGTTCACTAGATCAGATTTCTCTGGCGAGTGTATTTCATGGGTCAAAAGCACTGCCTTAATGTATCGGGCCTTTAAGTGGCCTCTAAAGAAAATTTGTTATATATAATAAATCTCTATATATCAGCGTATTTGATGTTGCTTAGTGCAATGGTATTTTTCACAGGACATTGGTTGAGAAGGTAGTTGTGATGGAATATGCCAAGTAACTACACTTTTCTCCATATAAACATTAAATGAAAGTGTACCACCAACTTTCCACTGTAGCCTAGGGGTGAAAATATGGAGTTGGAAAAGCTCCATGTTTTATTCAGCTCCCATTATCTTTGGGGTTGTGTTGAAACTTCAGAAATGTCTTAATATTGTTTGACTTTTTTCACATGGGATCTTACTATGTTGTTTAAGGCTGGCCTCAAACTTGTAATCCTCCCACATCAGCCTCCTGAGTAGCTGGAATTATAGGTGTGTGCCACCCTGCCTGGCTATTAATATTGTCTTACTTTTTACAGAAGAATAGAACTTGCTTCTAGATGGGTGCTCATTTGACAGGCAAAAAAAGACTCTGGAGGGTCATTTGCTCAAAACCACATGGGTGGCTAGTGACAGTCCTGCCCAGATCCTGGGTTCCTGGCATTTGTGCAAACAGGGTGGGACTCACTCCATATGGTGGTGGTGCTTCAATGCACGTCAACCCCAGACATTCTCAACAAACAAATATTAGAAAAAGTCACTTTTTAAATTAGCCTTCTTTCTTCTTCTAATGAATCTAGAGGGACTTCTTGCTTGCCCTCTTAAAAAAATAGAAAAAATACTCTAGATTTCTGTTAGAGAAATAGGAGAAGAAAAATAAATCCAATGAGTGAATGTTCTGAATCTAGGCAGTTTTAAATTATTTTAGGAACTCACCACAAAACTTTCAATAGTAAACAAAAAGGTGAGAGGAAAGTACTCGGTATTAGATAAATGGTCACATTTTTCCAAATACTCTCACTCATGGCAACCCCTCCCAAAAAGAAACTATCAATATTTTTGATTTCTAAAAGCCAATTTTAATAAATTAATAAACGCATGCCAGATAAAAATACAAAATTACAACAGAAAACCAAAGATAATTTAACAGAAGATGCTCTGTGTTGTACATTTTTATTGATAGGATAACTTATTAAAGTAACAAATCTGAAAACACATTTTGCTTTTGCTGGAAAGAAAGCACTATGTTAGAGAAGAGCTAAGAAAAACTGGAAATAAACCATCTGTGGAGAGTCGGCATATGATATAGTCTATGGTAATACGACAGCCAGGGGTGCTGTTTATCCACTCGTGTGTGCATGTTTGTACAAGCATTAGAAACCAAAGGCATGGACCCCGAAAGCAAAGTCACGACAGGTTTACTCTGTGAAACATGCTGGGTCACAACCACAGACTACCCAGGATGGGGAGGCGGTGCGGGGGCAGGTCTGCTGTTCCCTTGGTATGGGGTTTCCTTACCAAGCAGGGGGTAATCATGCAATAGCTTGAGTTTCTCTTAACATGATAAACACCCAGGATTACTAGAACCGGAAAGCGTGTGTTCACTGTTTTACAAGGACAGCCGAGCAGCGCTACAGAAACGACAGAAAGGTCCTTCATTTTAATCTGGTTATCTGCCCAAACCTCTAACCAAGAAATAATTCAGCTAATGGAGCCAATTAAGTTACTATAAAACATTCCTTCATCTGTAAAACATTTCTTTCCCCCTGAAATTAAAAATTTAAAATAAAATGTCTTCATTTTTGATAAGCAGCTCCACCACCAGTCTCTGGTATCGTATATCGTTCAAAGCCGCCATTGCATCTAGTTCTGGGGATCTCATAAGGGTTGGACCAAAAACAATTCCAAGGTTTTCTGCACTCATAAGATTCTCCTTTTCATGGAGGGTCACCCTGCAAAACACAAGTGAAGGAACAGATGACTTGGGGCTCTTCATGGTGCCCGAGCACTGAAACAAAAACGAGATTCACAAAAAAGGTTTGCGCCCACTATCAACTTCCACCAGGTTATTTCTCTGTACTTCTCTGTGACTTTGAGATACTGACTTCCCTTCAAGTAGATTATGCTTCTGGGGATCACAGAGGCTCACTCCTGAGTGAATGTGCTGGGCTACGAGTTCAGTTCTACTTGTGGATTCTCTTGCCCCAGCCATAGCTGCAGGGGTGCCTCTGCCGAGAGCAGAGCAGTCACCAGGACTGATCCATCGGCCTCCCGCCACCCTGGCTCTCTGGCTTCCCAGGCAGTGTTTCTGCAAGCTGAACAGTGTATTGAGTGCAGGGAGAGAACAGTTGCAATAGTAATAGGAAATGGCTCAGCTTAAGTGACACCATCAGGAAGTCTGTTTCTAATCATTTACTACCACAGCAATAACAGATGATAATTTCAGAGTTATTCCTTTGAGTGTGGAGCACTTAATTACATCCAAATATGAAACAAACATGAATTTATAAGGGGAGATATAAGCATATTAAACAAAGGTTTTGACTCATGATGATTTTAAACAGGGCAAGTGGGAACTTTCATGAGTGACTAAAATATCATTTCAAATAACTCTGCCTTTTGGGCTTATGATTTTGTTGTTGTTGTTGTTTTCAATTGTTTTTATATTTTGAAACCCTAAAACCACTAACAGTATAACTGTGAAAAATTTGCTTCAACTGGTAGAGATCAAGCATGACTAAGCAGGAAACAGAGCTTCATCACCATTAATCATTTTAAAGCATTAAACTCAAACTAGCTGAAATATTTAATTTTTCATTTCTTCCGTTACCCCATCACTTTTCACACCAGTTTCCAGCACTGGCAACATTAATTCAACAATCTAAAACTCCATCATTACCTCTGATGTTCTTTTTTTTCTGATGTCCTTATTTAGTAGCCAGAGGGTAAGTGAGCTACTGTGTTAAGCTGCTTTGTTCTTGTTTTACTGTGCTACTCTCTTCACATCTACAACCCTTTGCCCTTCCACAACAATTAATGCATACCTTCGTGGAATATTAGTATTTCAAGCATATTTGCAAACATCCTGGAACTGCCAACACATTCATGTCAGAATCGGATCTGCACTCAAGACTGTAGTACAGAATATTTTTAGCATTCAAATAGTGTAATTTCTCACAAGAGACAATATAGCTATGCATTTATTCACTCAACAGATCAACTGTCCTTTCATTTTATTCTTAATACCTGGCTGCAAAACAAGTGTTTAAGACTCCAAGTCTGTTACTCACCTCTTCAGATGAGCCATGAGGTACCGGAGGGTTTCGCAGTGAGCAGGGGGCAGGAGTTTCAGCGCCTCATGAAGGGTTTCCAATTGCTCGTCAGGATCCATAATCTCTAAAATAGCAAGTTAAAAACCAAGGAGAAAAGCTTAACAGAGGACTGGTACAAGTGGCTCCTGAATTCTGTTCTGTGACACTCTTCTAAAACTGGTAGGAAATACTTTCTCACAAGATCCTTGCACATAGCTTTGGGAAATATTTTTAAGATTCAAGTCCCAGACTTCCAAAGGCTCAGAGTTTCAATGGGGCAACACTGGATTTGGAGTGTGGGCATCCATTTTTTTTTTTTTTCCATTTGTGTGTCTTAAGAGTCTGGCAAGTATGGAACTGGTCACTGAATATAGATATAACTCTAAAAATATTTAGATGTATAGATATAGATAAAACCTTTTACACTCAAATTCATTAAAATGAAGTTATCTTAAATTTTAGAGACAGCCGGGCGCAGTGGTGCATGCCTGTAATCCCAGCACTTGGGAGGCTGAGGCAGGAGGATCGCGAGTTCAAAGCTGGCCTCAACAACTCAGTGAGGCCCTAAGCAACCCAGTGAGACCCTGTCTCTAAATAAAATACAAAATAGGGCTGGGGATGTGGCTCAGTGGTGGAGTGCCCCTGGGTTCAATCCCCAGTACCAAAAAAAAAAAAAAAAAAAAAAATTACAGACATACATAAGGGATGGCATATTGTTCAAAATATCTTAAAAATCCCCCTTCGCTGACTGTATATAACCTATGCTGTACCACTGTCCACTGAGGTTGCCCCCTGGCAACTTAAAAAAATATTTTTGTTGTTTAAGTTGCCAGTTGCCCCCTGGCAACTTAAAAAATATTTTTGTTGTTTGTTGTTTGTGGTGCGGGGATTGAACCCAGGGCCTTGTGCATGCTAGGCAAGTACTCTACCACTGAGTTACATGCATCCCTTTTTCTTTTTAAAACAAGAATTGTATCATCCAACATTGACTGGCTTTATTCATTAGACTTAGTTTTAAATTTCTGTGTGTTATATATAGATATTAAATCTACCTTCAAAACACCAGCACTTCCTATTACTTAAGATATTCAGAACAACACACTGCTGTCTTGAAGGCAATAACATGTTGTTCATGATGGTGGGATCCCTGAAATAATGTGACTCTTCCAAAGGGGAAGAGTCCCCTTGAAGGGGAACATCATCATTAAGATATTCCAGTTCAGTTTATATGGGCCCCAAACCCAGCACATTCCTTTGAGGTCATGGGTTACATTTAATTCATCAATCACATCCATCATTAGAAACAAATGACATTTTTGGAATTCTGTGCTCTTGAAAGAGCACTACAGAGCACTTGCTGGCTTCCATCTGAATGCCAGGAAGATGGGGTGGCTTTTAAATGCTGGGTTTCAGTGCAACAGGACACAATTTCTAGTCCCAATCAGGACAGCAGCCGTGAAATGCTGAGGAGGCTACTTCTGACCAGAATGTAATGTTCAAGTCACAGGCCACCCGCCTCCACCCACAAAGGCCCAAACCCCTAGTCTTTCTACCTTATAACATCAACCAGCTCAACAGTAATGTATGAGTCTGGTGAAGACGAGTGTAAGATGAGTGGGAGTTTCTACCACTGGCAGAGCAGATCTGATAAATTTCAGAATATGAATAGTGACTGAAGCTTTTTAAGAAATTGATAATTTTATACTTTCTGCCCAAATCTTCCTCACAATTCCTGGTTCATCTCTGCAATGAAGAATATATTATTTCCCTTTTGCTATAATAAATAATGGTCTTTGAATCTTGGGCCTTTAAAGAGTGTCAATTCATAATATCAGTAGTATCTCAGGCACAGAAATTCAATATTTTCTAGAATTAAGAGAAGAAAATTTTATTTATCATGGAGAATGACATCATTTTTACCATAGGGCTATTTAATTTGAAGCTATATGATTCTGAAAATCAAGAAAAGATTTTCCTTTTAATTTCTACAATTAATCTTTGCAAGAAACTTGAAGTAGTGTGAAGTTAAGGATAGTGGTGGTGGGCTGGTCAACAGATCCCCCGCTCACAGGTGGCTGCCAGTAACACTGACCACAGGATCTTATATGTGTGGCACATTACAATGAGGTAAGTGCCATGGAAAAAAGATAAGAAGAACTGGAAGTCCTCAGGGTTCATATTTCAAATGGGTGGTGAGGAAAGACCTGGAGGGGAAAGGTCTTGAGTAAAGCCTTTGAGGGAGTGAGGGAGTGAGCCCCTTGGAAAGCTGGAGGAAAGATGGCTGCAGGCAAAGGAGCATGTGCAGACCCCAGGGGAATATGCCTGTGAGGAGAGGTGGGGAGCCAGATGTGGCTCAGGAGGGGGTCAGGCACTCTCTCACGCAGTGGCTGTAAGTAGCTCCAAGGACTTGGCATTTATCCAGAAAAATGGCACTTTCTGAACAAAGAAGTACCAAGAGTCAGCAAATCATTTTTTGGCTGCCATGTGGGACGGACTGTGGACGGGCAAGAGCAAAGGCAGTAATTATCACAAAAATCCAGGGGAAGAATGACATTGGCGTGGACCAGGTGGTAGCAGCGAAGGTGAGAGGTTGATAGATTCTGGGTGCATTTTGAAGGTAGACTCCACAAGATTTCTCAATGAAGGATGAATGAAAATGAGAAGAATCAAGAATGACCCAAGTTTTGGGTTTAGGTAATGGGGATATGGAGCCTCCACTAACTGAGGACTCGGCAAGACCACAGTGGAGAGGGTTTGGTGGGGGTCCCTTGGAGAGGCCCACCAGACATGCAATAGATGTGCTGGATACAGATCAGCCTCGTGTTTAGGGAGACGGTGTTTGCATCTCCATAGTGGAGATGTGAATTTGGGCATGTATGATAAAATACACTGAATATGTTAGTATCAAATGGACAAGAGCTTCTTCCCTGGAATTCATTCTTCCTTTTTTTTGCTACATACAGAATTACTGCCCATTACCATTTTTTTTTTTGACGACACAACTCATTAGCCATAAGAAGACTACAGCAAAATTTAAGAGGCAGACAGACAAAATGAAATGCGTTCAGAGATGAACAGTCATCATCAGCTGTCACCAAATATAGAATGAGGTGAGGCTAATGCCACCACCAACAGAAGGGCACAAAAGGCAGGCAGGTTTCTGTTGCATAGGAGCAGGACTTTCCAACTGTTACCTCTGTCTACACCAGGAAACTGGCTGCCTATAGAGGCAGTGATCTTGTAGTTACTGGGTATTTCAAAAAGAATGCATTCGAGGAAGAAGTGTAACTATATGACTCCTTAGAATACCTAAAGACTTGCTGGGATTCACTGGGATTATGGGCATAGGCCATTGTATCTGGTTGTCATGTGGCTGTTCTAAGATCTCTGAGGAAGAAGGGTCTGATTCCTGGCAGGAGGACCAGCCCAAGTCCTGCCAGGAGTTCCCCGTGTGGGAGAATGGTTTCACAATGGTCAGGGAGTATCCATGAATTATTGAGCATGCCCTGAGAGAAATCCTGCACCATATGCATTTAGATTATGTACAAGTGTCATGACTTTGTGTTCTAGGGCAGTAGTGTCTTAGTGGGTGGGGAGAGGGAGCAAGAGGGATGGACAGGGCAGACCTAGGTTGCACAGTGGGTTCCAAGGGGAATGTGCAAGGCACAGTCTGCAGACAGGATGATCTGGCCTTTTCCAAACTGGCATCTCTTTTCACTTTCTGTGTCCTCTCCCTCTCAGCTTTCACACTGAACCTCTCCAAGGGAGGCTGTTAAACAGCTGGATGGATAGAATGCCTTTATTTGTTTATTTTTATGTGATGCTAAGGATCAAACCCAGTGCCTCACACATACTAGGCAAGTGCTCTGCCACTGAGCTACAGCCCCAGTCCCAGCCCTGCCAGAGACATTTTTAGGGGTTGAGATAAGATAACTGCGCTGGGAGGGGTCATTCTATCTTGTCCTTCACTTGGAAGGGCTGTTTCCCCTTCCTTCCTCTTTCCTTACTTAAGTTTTCCTGGTCCCATCAGGTGGGCCAGGCGGTGTGCACAGTGGACACAGCAAGGGTTTTAAGGAGGCAGAAGAAAGGTCTGATTGCCAGGGAGGCCTCTAACAATGTGAATCATATTGCCTTTCCAAAATGACACCATGGATATAAAGTGACGGGTCTGATTTATGGTACTTCCTTTGTGCTCTGTAACTGCTAACCTTTCTTATCTTCCTTTTAGAACATGGCTGTGTCTATACAGCTAAAGAAAGAAACAGACTCCATTGCTGGAAAAGACATGTACAAGGGTATATTGTCCCATAA
This sequence comes from Glaucomys volans, assembly GCA_020662805.1. NCBI lineage: Eukaryota > Metazoa > Chordata > Mammalia > Rodentia > Sciuridae > Glaucomys > Glaucomys volans. Next base: position 604,900 of record JAJEJO010000123.1, on the reverse strand, counting down.
TGTTATCACTACCAAACAGGCACCACGCACATTTGTATTATGTACAGGTTCTATGCCAGGCTTTTTGGTGATGTAGAAATCACATTTAAAATAGTTGAAATTACAATAAGGAGGCATTTCCACCTTGATTTAGGAAAGCTACTTTGTTATGTGGTTTTAAGAGGTCTCTCAGGAGTGAGTTCACGGGGTTTTTGCTGATTTCAGACAGGAAGGCTGTTTCAGAAACAAATCCTACAACAAAGGCAAATGGTTTGAAAGAACAATAAAAGTGGAGATATTCCTCAGCAACTCAGGGAGGTGCAGGGAAAGAAGTAATCTAGACCTGTAGGGTCAAAAGGCCTCAAAATCCAGCAGGGAGACTTGGATATTCCCTGGATAAGGAGGTTGCGTGGGGTCCAGAACTGGGTTTCAATCACTGCTCTGTCCTCTGCTTCCTGTGTGCCCTTGGCTTAGGCACTGAGCCATATTTTAGTTTTAGTCCCAAGAAACATAGGGACAGGACACTGATGCAGTCCACCCAGTGCTGGACTAGGGTCAGAGTGAATTGGACAGAGCAGCCCTTCACAGCAGAAGTGCTTTCCAGGTTAGTACCCATCAGACTTATGATCTCTCTGGGGAACACCTGCTCCACAAAACAGGAGCCCATTAGCTCCCTCAGACAGTTTTCGTGATCAGCACCAAGACGAGAGGAGTTAAACCACCATGGAGGAGACCTAGAATCGTTTGTGCTGTCTACCTTATTAATCAGAGTCATCCTCATGGCGATTCTCCTCACGAGAGCTGACCTGCGAGAAATGAGGGCTCCAAGAAACTAACCACAAGAATTCTCAACCAAAGCTGAAGGTGGAAACTAAAAATCAGGACAAAGTAAGTTCGTACTTTCATAAAACTTAGAAGTCAAAAATTAAATCAGAAGCTGCTGTGGTGTTGCATATCTGTAAGCCCAGCTACCAGGGAGGTTGAGGTAGGAGGATGGCAAGTTTGAGGCCAGTCTGGGTAACTTAGAGACACTGCTTCAAAATAAAATGAAGAGGATTGAGGATGTGGCTCAGTGGTAAAGTGCCCCTAGCTCAATCTCCAGTATTGGGGTAAAAAAGAATGCAAATCAGCGTGACTAAGGAAGTGATGTTGTTATTTAAAGATCAAGACAACATACGGTTTTAAAGAGAGAAAAGCAAAATGACAAAAATAGTGTATCTTTTCTAAAAACGTCATGCCAACATTTAAAACCTGTTAAAATTTCCCTTCTTTAGAAAGTGAAATGTGAATTACAGGTATGATTTTTACAGCATAAATAAAATTTGGCAAATGAAACTTTACTTTTCTCTCATTTTTATATGAACTGTTTTTTTTTGTTGTTGTTGTTTTGGGTGGTGCTGGGGATCAAACCCAGGGCCTTATGCATGCCAGGCAATCACTCTACCAATTGAGCTACATCCCCAGCCCTTAACTGGAATTTTTAAAAAAGTCTCCCTGATCTAAAATAGTGCTCCTCAAAGTATGATTTACAGACCAGCATGAGTTTGTGAACTGTTAGTGGTCAGCATTAGCTTATACATATACCAGATAAGTACAGAAACTTGAGGATAAGAATTGAAAAACAGTAATTTGTATGTTTGCTGAACAAAATAGTTGGGTCTTGTTTTTTAAATTTTGTTTTTCTACTTGTATTTCACAAAAGAGTTGATTCACATCTAAGGTATAAGTTTATTTTGGAAAATTAGTACATTCCAAAGAAGCTTTTGATGGTAAAGTCACAGATAATCTGTATTAGAGAAGAGTGCAAATTTCTTGCAAATATATTAACCATGGAAGATGTGAAGGAGAAATATTTCATAACATGTAGACAAGAAACTCAGCAGGAAGACAAGGAAAGGAGTTACAAAAGGAGGCAGTTCATCAGTCTTGGGGACATGCATGTGTACTTACTGGCAGACTCTATGAACTTAGGGTAGGCATCATATGTGATGAGTGGAATTGGCAAATCCCTGAAGTACAGTTTAAGCGCACCAGTGATAATGTTGATATCTTCATACATGTTCACAGAAATATCTGCTTTCTCACCATCTTTTGAGGATGTTAAAAGAAACAAAAGTAAATTTTTTACTGTTTTAATACATGACTTTTTTTGTACATGATTAGATATTAAAAATCAATGCTTTAGTTTTTAACATCAAACTCAGTGTGCAGCCATGGAACATGCCTATAATCCTAGCAAAGTGGGAGGCCCAGGCAGAAAAATTTCAAGTTCAAGATCAGCCTCAGAGCTGGGCGTGGTGGCGCACACCTGTAATCCAAGCGACTTGGGAGGCTGAGTCAGGAGGATCACGAGTTCAAAGCCAGCCTCAGCAACTTAGCGAGGCCCTTAGCAACTCAGTGAGACCCTGTCTCTAAATAAAATACAAAATAGGGCTGGGGATGTGGTTCAGTGGCCGAGTGTCCCTGAGTTCAATCCCTGGTTCAAAAAAAAAAAAAAAAAAAAAAAAA
>JAJEJO010000123.1:531757-602313 GCA_020662805.1 Glaucomys volans | reverse complement strand
AAGATCAGCCTCAGACATTTAGCAAGACAGTCTAAAAATGTGCTGCTGGACCCTCAGATTCTCAAGCAAGGCTGTCTCCTTCAGAATGGTCCCTTCTGTACTGTCCTGCATTTAGTACTTTACTTTGTTATAATATCTGAATTTTCACCTACTAAAGACTTAATTAGATCTATTCTGAATTAGATCCTAGGCTAGATTTCTTTTATTTCACTTGGCTCATGAAAGATTTCTACAGATTACAAAGTAGCCTCTTCACTGCTATTCAAATGGCTAAAATCTAAAACACTGACAACATCAAAATTCCATGAAGACATGGAGACCCAGGAATTCTCACTTACTGCTGGTGGGAATGCAAAATGATGCAGCTACTTAGGAAGATGGGCAGCTTCTTACAAAGCTAAAACAGTGTTACCATACAATGCAGCAATGCACTCCTACGTATTACCCAAATGAGCTAAAAACTAGTGTCTATACAAACACCTTGCACAGATGTTTATAGCAATCTCGCTTATACTTGTTACAAATTGGAAGTGACCAAGATATCCTTCAGTAGGTGAATCAATTAACTATGAAACATCCATACATTATTTAGCAATAAAAAGAAATGAACTATCAAGCCACAAAAAGATATGGAGGAATCTTAATAATTCATCAGTGTTGGGCCAACAATTTCTAATAAATATATCACACTAATTCAAGGAGTTAATAATAAGGTAACCATGGGAATGAAGGAGAAGTTACATGCGAATGTACTTTCTGCTCCGTTTTTTGAAAACCTAAAGGTACTTAAAATCCAGCCTCTTTAAAAACTGTGAATACCTCAGCCTTTTAGACACTCACAGCTGTGATTCTGATCACCAATGTTCATCTTTCACACTTGGGTTAAAATCATGTGCAATAGCAGTACAAATTGGGATAGAGTGCTTTCTGGAAACAAGGCAGTGTAGATTTCTTCCCTGAGGACATTAGAAAGCATGTAAGTGCTGGGGTCCTAAGGACCTGGAGAAGGGGCTGGGAAAGCCCAAGGGAAGGCAGAAAAATGACCAAGGCAAGGATTACCTCTATCAAAATTTTTACTCAGCAAAAAGAATAAACTTTCCCTCTTTTCTATCATAGGGTTCCTGTTCTAATACCTACTAGTCATTTTTTCTCTAAGAATCCAGATTTCAAGTATCCTGTTCTCAGGACATAGGCTACTTATCCAATTTTTATCTTGGAAAATAAAATCTCCATTCTTATAGATCAGCTAGATGAAGGACAAAACAGAATTGAGGTTGGTCTGGGAACCTTCTACCATTCCAGTAAATCTATGGGAAGCTGTTATGTTCATATCTCAGTCTACTTACCCTCCAAGCAACAGCACATGTCCCTATTTTGTTTTGTTTTGTTTTGTTTTTTTTGCTACTCTACCCCATACAGTCAATTACTGTTCTTCAAGTTAATAGTGTAAGTGAATAAATATTTCTCCCTTGGGGAAGCTTCTTCTGATCTCTAGCATCCTTCATCTGCCTTAGTATACCCTGTTCCCTAGTTATTAATATCTTCCTTCATGGCATTTATTAAAATAAAACCAATAACTACCTCATTCCAATACTCAAAGGAAAGGTATACTGGAGAGCCATGGAAATATGTTCTAAATGTTATTTGAAAAAGTAAGCCCCACTGAGCATATCTGACTGACCCCTTCCATAGTGAGGGGTCTTATTCCAGAAGCTTCTCAGTTCCTCTTAGCTTTCTGGCCCTAACACATGAGCCAAAACCTGATCTCAGTCAGCAAACAGGGGTGCGGAGGGAAGCATGGATGTCAGCAGACTGACTCAGGCCTGCGACAGCTGAGACCTACAGTGACTAGATCCTCCCCATCTTTCCTCTAAGTTTTTGGTGTAGTTGATCAGTATGTCTTTTGGTGAACATGGACCAGCCACAGATACATAAACCATGGCAATATAGTTAAAATTTAAGCTTTCTCAGTCTAAAATTTGACAATTGAATGCTTACAGTTAATACAAAAATAAAATGCAAGTTGTCTTCTTTTGGGCATAATGGTCATCAGTGATTTAGAAAAACAACGCAAGAAATGGCAGAGTAACTGTCTGAGTTAATGACAGTGCTGAAAAACATACCTCTGTCAAAGGCCATCTTGACATCTTCAATTAGGTCACTAAATCCTGATACTCGGTATAGTCCTTCAGAATTAAGACCTGTGAAATAAGTACACAGGTAAATAAAGGAAGAAACAAACAAACTATGGGACTTAATTATCTTCTTTGGAATTATGCATTTTCTTCAAATTTTAACTTCTCTCCATACTTGATAAGAATAATAAAATACACATGATTAGAAACTTTTCACATTTTCCTCATAAAATAAAATCATTTCACTCACAGATACTTAAAATTTGACCTAGCCTGGCATGGTGGTGCATGCCTGTAATCTCAGCAACTCAGGAGGCTGAGGCAAGAGGATCATGAGTTCAAAGTCAGCCTCAGCAACTTAGCAAGGCCCTAAGTAACTTAGTGAGATGCTGTCTCAAAATAAAATATAAAAAAGGCAGGGGGAATGTAGTTAAGTGCCCCTGGGTTCAATCTCTGGCTTAAAAAAAAAAAAAATCTGACCTACTGTGACCTGGATATTTGTAATTTTTGTTCATTCTAATTAGATCAAATAATGTTAAGTCTAAAGGGAAATAATTCATCACCCAATTACACTATAAATTCTTTTACATAACAGAACAATGAGACGAACTGTATTTCCAGGCCTGTAGCAGTTTTTTCCCATGTGGGAAAGAATAATTAGGGTGCAGATCTAGTTTTTGGCCTTGAATAGATTTAAAAGGGCATTTATATCTTTGCTTCTTGGACTGACAAAGCAAAGACTGAAAAGTAAATTTATCTCTACATATCTACTTTTGTAGACTAGAACCACTATCTATAAAAATACTTTAAACATATTTTGCTGTAACTAGTTAAATGTACCCTGAAATCAAACTGTTTACTTGTTAATTCATTCTAAATGTTCTCAGATGTTGAGATCATATGACATCTGAAACCATTTTCCCCCAATTTATTAAGACAGCAGTGTTGTGCACTGAGGCACTGGAGAGACATCAGGAATCACAGTGGTGGTGATTTAAGACTACCATGGCCCGTGCTGGAAGTGCCTTACCTCTAGACTCGATCTCCCTGATGCACATGTCCACCACCATTGGCCTCTTGGTGATGTGGGCTTTCACGAGTGTCGTAAGATCACAGCTATACACTTTCTTCACATGCTTCAAGTCTGGCTTACAGTCATTTGGGACCATCTTGGAACACTGCTTATGAACATTCAAACCACAATCTAAGAAAACAATTTGAAAAAAGGAAATATTCATTATTATTTTTAGTTTTGAGCATAGTTTTGAGCATCTTACAGTATCTATTTTAGCAAAAGTCACTCTAGTTTGAATTAGGTTTTAATAAGTACCAGTGTCCAGCATTCCTTGAGGGTGCAGAAACAATATTCCCTTCTTTCCTCTGGGAAAACTTTGGTTGTAACGGAGGATGCTAGAATGCTAGCTCAGGACTCATCATTTACTCCTGATATGACCCCAGAACATATGAGAGGAAAAGAAAATAAAAATTGATGTGTTTAATTAAATGTTTACATTTAATAATATTGTGCCAAATAGTCAATAGTTTGAATGTGTTTGTTTTCTATAAAATTCATGTAACAGTGTTGACAGGTGGGGCCTGCAGGAGGAATCAGGTCATGAGAGCTCAGTGCTCATGAGTAGATCAATGCTGCTATGGAAAGGGCATGTGGATGGGTTCTCTCTCTCCTGCTATATGAAGACAAAGCCTCCACCTTCTCTTGACATTCCACCTTCTGCCATGTGAGGATGCAGCAAGAAGGGCCACACTATTCATTGGCACCTTGATCTTGGACTTCTTAGATGCCTGAACAGTGAGAAATAAATTTCTGTTCTTTATAAATAACCCAGTCTGTAGTTTTTTGTTATAGTAGCAAAAAATCAGCTGAGACAGCTAACTAAAAATCAGTTTCTTAGCTGGGCGCGGTGGCGCACGCCTGTAATCCCAGCACTTGGGAGGCTGAGGCAGGAGAATCACGAGTTCAAAGCCAGCCTCAGCAACTTAGTGAGGCCCTAAGCAACTCAGTAAGACCCTGACTCTTAATAAAATACAAAGTAGGGCTGGGGATGTGGCTCAGTGGCTGAGTGCCCCTGAGTTCAATCCCCAGTACCCCCCCCAAAAAAGAAAAAAAGTCAGTTTCTTTAAAGTTACATATAAATTATATCTAATGTGAATAGGCTATATTTTAATATACTTGATAAGACTGCACCTCCAAGAGTAAGAGTATCCAGGGCCCTCTTAAAAACAGTGTTGTTCCCATTTATATCTATTCAGAGTCCTTTCTACATATGAGATTATATATAATTCATGTAGTGGTGGAGAATAACTGTAACTGGTATTTGTTACTTCTGTCATCAGCTAACATTTATTGAGGGCTTGCTACTGCCAGGCATGGTTCCAAGTGCTTTATATTTATTATTTCATTTAAACTTACAAAGCTCTATGAAATAGGTACTTTTCTCCTTAGTTTGTATCTGAAGAAAACTAGCATGTAGGCGTTAAATAATTTACCTGAGGTATTTAGTGAAAATGGGATTCAAGCCTACGGGAGATTCCAGAGTCCACATTTTTAACACCTATATCATATTGCCTCTACTGAAGTTATTCCTTTGTTTTGTAATTTTATTGGGCTATACAACGACAACAAAAACTTCTCCTCCTCCCCCTTCTTCCTTCTCCCTTCTCCTTCTTCTCTCCTCCTCCTTCATTTTTTTTTTTTTTTGGTACCAGGGATTGAACCCCGAGGTGCTTAACCATTAAGCCACATTCCCAGCCCTTTTTATATTTTATCTAGAGACAGGGTAAGTTACTTGGTAAGTTACTCAGGGCTTTGCTAAACTGCTAAGGCTGGCTCTGATCTTGTGATCCTCCTGCCTTAGCCTCCCAAGTCAGTGGGATTACAGGTAAGCGCCACCTCACCCAGCGGGGCTATATAACTTCTGAGATGCCAGAACCCAAACATTTTCTGGTTAATATCTAAAGACACTTCATCTATCAGCTAGCGTATGGTGAGATTTTAGGAAGGATAAATACAATATTTTGCAAAATTAGACAGAAAAGTGATAAAACTATAGCTGAATAAACAATTCAACTAAAATAAATATCACCTTTTGTTCTTGGGTTTATAAAACCTTTATGTTGACCTTTTGGAAAATCAGTCCAAGTATGGTCTCTAACAGCCAGGTCTTAATTAAACCAACTTAAAAACCATACAATGCCATCATGATTGACTGCGGTCTCTGGCAAGCTTCGGCTCTTCTTGCTGTTCCTAGCACAGAGTGGGGCACAATACACACCTCAGAGAATTATCACAAAAATGACCGAGCCAATGTGTTCAGATGCTCTGCATATTGCAAAAACTAGACAAATGCTGATGACCATCATCATCATTACAAGTTTTGGTAAGACTTATTAGCTGCAGTTATTAATGGAAATAACAATACAAAGAAAATTAGCCAACACATAAATGGAATTGTTTTTTCATTGCATGTTAGACACGGCCAGATTAAGAACTTCAAGCCTGTGGCACCTACAGGAGGAGTTCATGTGTATGTCTCCCATGTGCAAAGCCAGGCTAGGTGTGGAGGGAAGCTGGGTTGACGTGTGTTAGTGAACACTCTGGAGATGGTATCACCTGTTTCAGGTATGTCCAAACATCACCCCCACTGCTTACAAAAAGGATTCTGGAGTGAAGAGTTCAATCTAAACTAGCTGAAGAAATGAGGCAGCACTATTCTATGTGGTTAAATGAGGTCCAAATGACTATATAACCATAATTCAAATTCCTCTTGATATCTGTATTAAATATGTAAGAATTCTGATTTAGTTATAAGGCAAACCAATGGCAAAAATATGCACCTAAAAGACCTCTTTCCCCTAAACATTTTAATGTATTGTATACCCTCTATAATTTAGAGTTGGGTCTGGAATCTATGAGCTGTGTGATTTTGAGTGCATGATTTCAGCTTTCTGTGCCTCCATTATGTAAAATGGGAATAATATTAGTGTTTATTAGAGTTCATTTGAGGACTGAATGTTAATATATGTAAAGTACTTACATGTAGTAAATTGTGTTAATGACTATGTTCCTATTAGAGGAATCAAATAGCATTTTAAGAGGCCTTTTCAATGTAGTACCCCAAGGTTTGTTATATGTCATTGTCATAGTCAGCTTAAAGTTAGAACCTAAGTTGAAGTCAAGGTCAATTCTATGTTTGTCAGATGTGAATGTAAGGTCCTGAAAAGGGCTTGGAAAACTGAGGTTCCGATGAGCCCTCCTTATTTTCTCTAACTTTTAGAGACCTCCATAGTTGATGCAAATATCTTGCTTAGGGTCTTCTTGTTACTGTGTATGTGTGGAGGAGTGTGGGGGTGGTGCTGGGTGTTATAATTATTAGGAGGAATAAAGTGAAATACATTTATCCATCTTGTCCAGAACTGGAAGAACTCTTACATAGTGTTTTGAAAGTATAAAATTCAGCAAAGTTTCATAATTCAGTAATAGTGTAAATGTGCCTTACGCTTTCAGTCTGTACATGCAGGTCACAGTTTGGTTTGGAAGGGTCCTTGGTAATGACATATTTCACAGATGAAGACAATGAGGTTCAGAGGGACTAAATGAGTTGTTCAAATTATTCAGTGAGAAAAGTGGTAGAACTGAGAGGACTGCCAATCCCAGCCTGTGCTGTTCCCACTGAGTCATGCCTACTTCTTTCACCAGTAGTACACCATGTACTTTAAGGTATTGTTTTCAGCACTGAAGATGAACTTGCTATCTTTAACCTCTTATTGGATAATGTGTGTTGTACCCATTTTCATATATACTTGAGTTCAAAAAAACCCAGCTATATTTTACCCAAATGAGTCTTACACTTATTGATGATTGAATCTGATAGGACTTCTAAAAACAGTTGTAAAGCCTAACCATTATATTTTGTTTTGTCACATTATTTCCCTATGCATAAACTCTAACTGGAAATCCAGGAGAAAGCCAAACAGCAAAATTTTGATGCATTCATATAAAAACGTCTGAGTGGCACAACAGTCTGATATTAACTTTTCTCCTTTAATGTTTGGAGACATCTCTCATTTGAAACACCAGCAGGCTCCAAAACTTATTTGTCAATCAGTAAAAACTGAATAAAGTCAGAGGACTGAGCTCATATTTAGGTATTTAAGGAAAAAGGCAATGTTCTGAACTAATATCCCTTTTCCTCTGAATAACAGAAAACCATGGGAAAATATATTATGCTCAATTTTAGCAATAAATGTCAAGGCCAAATTTTTGACTAGATTGAACATGATGAAGTCCTTTAGAAGACCATATGATAGGGTGAAAACATTATAAAATGCTTTATTTTTTAATACCCTTAAGTTCACAATGCAATACACCAGCCTTGAGCCTGCCCTGAAAATTGCTGCTGCAGGGACCAGCAGTTTATCAATATTTCATTTGCCATTAAGATTTTATTTGGTTTTCATACTTACTTATTAAAGTCATATAACTCCTATATAACTCCTATATAATAACTCCTATATAATTCCATTTCTTCCAGGGAAGTTCTACACTATAAACGGGGGAAAAGTCCATAGAAGATTTCATTCATTGCATCTCTTGGTTTGGCAGGTTCTTTTACGTTACCATTAAACCACATTTTCCCTCTCCCAATTTCTCAAGTTAATAAGCACAAAATAAACATATGAAAGGAGGAATAAATATTTGAATCATTTCATTCTGCATTTAATCATATATTTCTATTACTCAGACTACTAACAATAGGCTCTTTTCCTATTTTCTGGGGCCTCATATTTCTAACACATATATATGATGTGTATCTAGAACAAAGACCTATTTTTTGAAGTTAATTGCTGATATTATTTATATTATATTGATAGGATTATTATGGTAATATATGTTTTGAAAGGAAAGATAATTATTTGTTCTTTTCTATGACTGTTCATTAAAGTAATTACAAATAAGTTTTACTTTTTTTATTTTTTTGTGCTGCTGGGGATAAAACCCAGGGCCTCACACATGCTGGGCAAGCATTTTACCACTGAACTACACTTAATGAATTTTATTTTTAAATATATAATTTATTTTCCCCCATAAAAGTAGAATAGCTCATATTTAAATGTGCATCACAATTAACTTTCATAGGCAAAATTAAGAGGAATGCCTTGTTCTTTGAAATATTTATGAAAATATTGCTTTCAATGAAGAGGCTACATGAAACTTAATCAAGTTTTACCAAATTCTCATTGACTTATAAGGACAACTGTGACTTTGAAGTACAATCAAAGATGTAATAAAAGATATCATTACTTCTTCTCTTCCACATAATAGTTAAGTGCTTGTGTACTTGAAATAATAGGTTTTATTATTAGGAAAAAACTGCTGCTATTTCTGTTTAGGGGCAGCAACGATAAAGATACACTAAAAATACTAAGTCATCTCAATAACTAATGCTAAGTTGAAATGTCAGATTTAAAACAATGCTCATCATTCTTAATTTCTTGTTAATATTCTGATAAGACTTAAATAAAAGCATTTCAGGAATGCTGGTGGAACAATGGTCCTTTCTGGGAAGGGATGACAATCTCAGTGATTATAAAATAATAATACATTACTCTAACCTGTAAGCTTACATTTTATAAAGAAAGGAAAAATAAAACCAAACCCCAATTTGGGGAAACTAATTGATCAGAATGATCATCCTTTGATTCTTACTTTTTAAAGGCTACCTACTTGGGTCATAAATAATTTAGCAAGAGGAACATCAGTTCTGCAGATAGATATTCCCTTGCAAAGAGACATAAGTTTACCCACTTTACAGGAGTCTACTACAAGGGGGAGGCTTTGGCAGAGGAGACAGTTTATGCCTCCCACATCACCTGATATCACTGGGTTTTGAAAAGATCGTGAAATGTGACGATTAGCATTCTTACAAATACCCCTGCTGCTCCTTCAGCTCCTCCGCTGTGGTGTGCTATGGCAAGCCTAGAGCGCTCAGACCTGAAGGGGCAGTTTGCTTGTCATAGAAATAACTGGATTCAATGTGCTTCCTATAGTAATATTGCAGACCAGGTGGTTTTGACATCACCCAATACTTTTATATAATATTTTAAAAAGAGAAAAGGTGTGGGTACGAAGGATTCAAAATTGTACCTTTTGGCCAACATCCCCTTAAAAATTGCTGACAGCTGGGCACAATGGTGCATGCCTGTGATCTCAGAAACTCAGGAGGCTGAGGCAAGAGGACAGAAAGTTTGAGGCCAGCCTAGGTAACTCAGTGAGACCCTCAGCAACTTAGACCTTGGGGATATAGTTCAGTGACAAGGCACCCCTGGGTTCTATCCTCAGTTCAGAAAAAGAACAGAAAAATAAAAAAGAAACCAGAACAAAGCAAGCTTAGGGATCAAAAGCAGATAAATATGTCTCTTGTCTGACAGGCAACAATTCTACTGTTTTCTTTGGATATAATATCTTTAATGTTGAGTGGCTATTGTATTAGTTTCCAATTGCAGCTATAACATATTGCTACAAACTCAGTGACTTAAAACAACAGGTATTTATTACCCTACAGTTCTGGAGGCTAGAAGTCCAAGATCAGTTTCACTGGGATAAAATCAAGGTGGTAGCAGGCCTCTATTCCTTCTCCAGGGGGACAATCAGTCTCTTTCCTTGCCTTTTCCAGCTCCCAGAGGCCACCTGCATTTCTTGGTTTTTAGTCCCTTCCTTGATCTCCAAATCCAGCTGCATAGCATTTTCTCTTGTCTCAGAAACATTACCTTTCTGTGACTCTCAATCCTCTTGCCTCCCTAAGAACTACTGTTGACTGTGACTACACTGGGCCCCCTCTAACAAACCAGGGTCATCTCAATATCCTTAATTTAGTCTCATCTGCAAAATTCCTAGTGCCCTGAAAGGTAATATATTCACAGGCTTCAGGGATTAGGAAGTGGAAATCTTTGGGGACCATTATTCAATGCCTACCACAGCAAGTGTGTATTCACTCTTTAAATTCCTAATTCTTTGCACTGTGTTAGATAACAGATGGCTCAAAGGACATGAGTCTCAGAGTCACCTCAGACCTAAGAATCCCACTGTCAATCCAAATGTAAATACTTGTCAAAGAAAACAGAACTAATTCAAATCTCAACTCCAACCTCTAGGTTTTTTATTTGTTTTATTTTTTTGTGCTGGGGATTGAACCCAGGGTGCTTTATCACTGAGCTACATTCCAAGTTCTTTTTATTTTTGAGATAGAGCCTCAGTAAGTTGCCGAGTCTGGCCTTGAACATGGCGATCATCCCCCTGCCTTAGCCTCCTGATTTGTTGGGATTACAAATATGCACTGGGAGCAGCAACCTCTGCATTTAAAAAAAAAAAAAGTGCTTATATTCTATATTATGATTCAAATCCCAAAGAACACAATGCTTTTAAGGACAAGATACAACAATAAAATGAAAAATATCAAGGCTTTTCTTTCAATTCTTGCCCTTCTCTCCCAGTAAGAGGCAGAGGCTATGAGAGTGGGTGGCTGTGGGGAGGGGCTTGGATCATTGTCTTTCTCCTTTCTCCACAGTTATTACTGTGATAGACGTTCCAAAACATTTCTTTCAAATATGATTCAGGATTGTAGAGTACCACCACACATTATTCATGTATGTCTTCTACTCATTCTCTGCAGACTGCTGACGCAGGAGTCCTATGTAGATGGCCTTCACTCTCTGAAGACGTAAATGGCACATGTTACTCTCTTGAAAGAAAAGCTTATAAGGTAGTGAAGGTCATGAATTACTCTGGAAACTGTTGCAGAGCGTCAGCTGGTCAATGATGTCTCAAAGAGCAAACCAGGCTAATGGAGACCCTTACTCCTTGAGCAGACAACTTTTGTTTTTGAAAGACTAGTCCATTTGCCTTTAGAAACCACAAGGAAGACTGTCTTAACACTACCACTTTATCAACACTTTCCATCCCCCATTATTTCTCTCCAGTTCAAAGGCACACCCACAGCCTTCATGGGGATGACTCCTCATTCTGACTCCCTAGAACTCAGCCATAACAATAAGGTTTTCCTCTGGGACTTTCTCAACTTAGACCCTGAGCCTTGATGGACAACTTTGCCCAGTTTGAAGCCTATATTTGCAGCCTTCTTACCCCACTCTCCAGAGCACAGGGCTTCCTGGCTGGTTTGCTAATGATGTATGCCTGAAAACTTACTAAGCCCTAGTGATGTTTAGGAAATAATAACTGAAAGAAGAGTGACTTGAAATGTTCACATGCAATGTACATTGTACTTTGCTATTCAAAGAAAATGTAATTTAGAAATATGAAAAATCAGACTTCAGAAATTTATGCACATAACAGACAACAAAAATATTCCACTTAAAAATCATGCCACAAAAGAAATAGGGATATTTCCAGTGAGACGTCTGTTACTACAGTTACCATTTTGAAATAAATTACTTTTAGTATACTTTTTAGCATAAAGCGTTATGCCTAAAGACATGTAAGAATATATTAGCTTTACAAATTAAATAGCAAAGAGAAACTTTGATGATCAAATACTCTACACTTAAAATTTAGGTGGCCATTTTTAAGCTTATGCTAGAATATAGAACAGTTTGAATAAATGGCCAATATTAAGTATATTTGTTCTATACAAATAAACTTCACATGTTAATAACTACTTCATTTCACAAAGTTTTTCAACAAATATCTCATTGTGTATGTGTGTTTATATGTATGTTAGTAGAATCAAGAAAATAACATTTATTTGGGGTTAATTAGAATTGTAATCTGGGAAAAGAGATTCAAGCAGTCTTAAAAATGTGCTCTTGGGTATATGTGTAAATCTTAAAGCTTCTAAACTCAAATCTAAAATACAAAGTCATATTTTACAAAAAATACAATATATTGATATATTTGAGATTTCAATGTCATAAAATATTGTGACTAAATGGTTTTTCAGAATTTAGTAACCATCTTTGAAGATAAATTCACAGAGTTTTTTTAAAGGTTTGATTTAACAAAAAATTTAGTAGGGACAATCCAGCTTAGCAAGTTATCTTTAAGATTCAGTTTCCAAGGCAACAATCATAGGTCCTGGTACACTGCTTTTTTAAAAAAAATCATTTTTATAAATTTAGTTACTGCAACATCAAAGGCAAGTATTAATATAACTGCCTTACTTTTATCTCCTTTTATTGGGCTTTTTCAACAAGCTAACATTTCTCTCTTCAGTGGAATAAGACCAGATTCCTAGTCTCCTGCCCATCAAAGGGTAGATAAAATTCTAATTTCCAAAATGGCTGCCTGAGATCCCAGCCACCCGCAGGTGTGTTAGAGTAAACAGGGACCTGGTCTGTTGTAGGTGCACAGGTGAATCTCCCAGTGCTCGAAAATCACTTCACAATTGATTCCTTCAGCGGAGGAGGGAAACACTCTTACCTGCACATTTCACTCCCTGAGCAATGAGGCCCCACATGAAGTTGGCACAGTATTCACACCAGTGTGGTCCTCGGAATGTATGGACCTGAAAAAGAGGTGAAGTGGGAAGAGAGGGAACACACAGATGAGGAAACACTTTCACATAGAAGCACTAATGCATAAGCCATGTTAGTACTCAAGAGGCAATATGGCTACATTTAGAAGAACTTTGGTTGAGAGGAATTAGCAAGTAGTTACAATTTTTTCAGAGCTTGAATTCCTCTTTGTTTTAGAAGTGGTGATAACTCAAACCAATATTTTGCAATTTACCGTAGAAAACAAGTTCTACAGTGGAATTTTCCAGAGAGTCTCCTCAGGTGCAAGCAACCTCATCTATGTGTTATACAAATAGTGACATGAAGAAGGATAAAAAACAATATCAAGTATGTTTAGATTCATAAGGATGGGTCACAGATGGAAAGGTGACACTAGTCACAACAAAATCATCAAAATGGGCAGTTTCTGTTCAAAACACTTAACTCTTAGAAAAGAATACATTTTAGAATACATTTTAGAAACTGCAGAAGCTATAGTTAATCAGAAACTCTGAGTATAATAATTATTCACTGCTTATGCCAGCTCAGAAAGGTTTTACTGAATTCGATTCCTTTTTCCCTAAGAAAGGAATTCCCAAAGCAGAAAGGATTTTAAAAATCTAAGATTACATATAGATTTTTACAAATACGAAAAAAAAGTATTCTAGTTTAACTCTGGCAAAATTTTGCTAGAACAGGGAAGCAGTGAATTCAATCACTAACATTAAAGAGAAAAAAATCTTGAATATTATCACTAACAAAGATATCTGAGCACATATTGACTGAAAACAGTACAAAAATGAAAGAAAAAGAAGGTACAAAGAAGTAATTGATAGGTATCAAAATGGATTTACTTCAGATAATTTCTTATATGCATGACTTCCTCCTGCAGAAAATAAAGCAAAAGAGTGAAAATCACAAAGTGTGATAAATATCTGCCAAACAACTACTGCATGTAATGCAATTCACCGCTAAAACTGTCATTTTTTTGTAATTTTTATATTATTATTATTGACTAGGTCTTAGAAACCAAGTGATTTTAAGGTGTGTTGTAGGTTATATATATCTTATTTCTTCAAACTTAAAATGCCATAAATGTAACATACCCTTATTTTTTCTTTAGTGAAAATATGCTAATTAAATGACAAATCACTGATTATAAGATAATCTCCAATTTCAGGGAGGTTAAGGTGTAAAATAAAATGTTCTTATTAAGAATCAGTGAGGGGCTGGAGTTGTGGCTCAGTGGTATAGTGCTTGCCTGGCATGTGTCATGAGGCCCTGGGTTCAACACTCAGCACCACATATAAATCAAATAAAAGATCCATTGACAACTTAAAAAAAAAAAAAAGAATCAATGAAAAATAGTTTATCAGAATTCAAACTACTACTGGCCAAAATATCCAAGGGTACAGTGGATCATACGGGGTTCATTTCACGTAGGCCTGTGCCTGTGATGATGTGCCAAGTGAACTCGAGTACAAAATTTTATGCTAATTTTGAGAACAGGCCATAAATCCTTCTACGTCTTTCATGGAAAAAGGGCAGGAATGTAGACACAATTGCTTCTGGATGGTTAATATGTTCCAAGTCTGTAAACTGAAGGCATCTCCTGGAGTTGCTGAAGCAGAGCCCAAGTTCAATAGTCAGATTCTGTGTGATGTTCCTGGCTTGTCTCTACTTCTCGGAGTGAATAAAATTGGATAAACTGTGCAGTCTGAGGGGAATATGTGAGGTAGGTAGCGTTGATTCATGCAAAGAGTTATGTAGTCATGGAATCACTAAAGAATCGTGAAATTACTTTTAGAGAAAGTCTTTGGGATACAAATCGGATAAACCAGCATTACTTACTTGGTAAGATGAATACAAACAAAATAAAAACATAAAGGAAGTCCCAAGACTTATTTTGCATCTGCCAGTTATCTCATGTAAAGTGTCTGAAAGTTACATTGGGAAAGTGAAAATGAGTAGATGGTGTTTTGTTTGTTATTACTTAAACAAAAAGGCTTTTGGCAAACAGCATCAACTACTGAGATGTTTTAACAAACTCACTTCCTTCCTCACCTTCCTGAGAACAGTAGCCAATGTGGCATTCCGAAAAGCATGGGAATATTTCTTCATATTACATATGCTACAGAAAGGATTTTTACAGTCTGCAGAATCCATGTTTTTTAATTAAAGGATGTACATGTATCTCAGCAATTGTTAGGAAATTTTTATTTATGTATTTCATTCTTGGTCAGTTTTTTTGGGGGGTGGTAGTAGGTACTGAACCCACTACTAAGTGAAATGATTAAATCCCAATCTTTTTTAATTTTCAGACAGGGTCTCCCTAAGTTGGTGAGGCTGGCCTTGAACTTGGAATCTTCCCACTTCAGCCTTCCAAGTGTCTGGAATTATAGGCATGCACCTTGCCTGGCTTGGACAGCTTTTTAACTTTTTATTATTATTTTTTAAAATAAAGGCTTCTTGAGCTATTAGGGGCTTTCCCCCCACAATTACTTAGAAGACAACTTATGTAGCCCACAGGAAACTGTCCTAGAAACAGGCCTTGCAGTACCACAAGTTTATTCAACTTCTATTTGTATAACAAAGTTAACTGAATCCTCTTTTGAATTTTTTCCCCCTGGTGTTCTGTGACCTATATGACTCCATGACATTGGACGGTTTGTAAATTTGCTTATTGTATGTACCCTTTTTTGTCTTTCTTTCATACAAGGTCATCAAAAAAGAACTTCATTCATTCAGCATTTTATTCATTCATAAACATTTATTAAGTGAGGTCATAAACAAAGATAAAAAGGATATGGGCTCAGAGAATCCACAGTAGGCCTTTCCTGGTAGGGGTGTGAAATGCTTCAATAATAGTGTTTGCAGAGTGTGCGGGAAGCTGAGGGTGGGGCACTGCTCAGGCTGAAGATGTGGCTGAAGGCCTGAGCCCTCAGCCAAAGCAGGTGATTAGGCCTGTGGGACAGAAAGGATGTGAGTGTACTTGCCTGTGTTGGAGCCAGGTGCATTAGGAAGGGGGCTGTTCCATGGAAATCCAAGGCACAACATACCACAGAGACAATGTGGCATTGAGAGTTACATCAAAATTCAGGGATAGCCGGTGAGGTCCGCACGCCTTAATCCCAGCAACTTGGGAGGCTGAGACAGGAGGATCACAAGTTCAAAGCCAGCCTCAGCAACTTAGTGAGGCCCTAAGCAACTCAGTGAGACCCTGTCTCTAAATAAAATACAAAATAGGGCTGGGGATGTGGCTCAGTGGCTGAGTGCCTCTGAGTTTAATCCCTGGTTCAAAAAAAAGTTCAGGGATGGGGGAGGGAATAACTGGCATTTTGGGAGATGATATAGGCAAATGGGGCCCTTTTCATGTCTACAAATGTATCCTTGGCCCCGTCAGCAATGTAGGGCCATGGGAGAGTTGTTGTTGTTTTTTTGTTTGTTTTTTTTTTTGGGTACTGGGTATTGAACCCAGGGGAACTTTACCACTGAGCTACATCTCCAGCCCTTTACTATTATTATTTTAAATTTTGAGACAGGGTCTTGCTAAGTTGCTGTGGCTGGCCTCAAACTTGCAATCTTCCTGCCTCAGCCTCCTGATTGCTGGTATTACAGGCATGTGCCACCACACCTGGCCCATGGGAGGTTTTTAAGGACTGTGACAATAAGGGGCAAGGCTAGAGGAAGACAGACTACGGAGGACACTGTAGTAGTTGTAACAGGTGATGGGTGGTAGTGGTGAGAGAAAGGGACAGATTGGAGTGATTCAGGAACAGAATCAACAGGGCTGATAAGAGACAGAGCTGGAAGTAGAGGTGAGATGAAGAACTTAGGCTAACAATGAGGGTGTGGGGGCCCACGATTGGGATGACATTAATAGATGCAAAAGTAGAGGAACTGTTTTGGAGTGAAGTGGGGAGGAGGATGGTGGACTTAATTGGGGGGAGCGGGGCTGATTGAGGATTCATAGGAAAGAGGAGGTCACTGATGAAGCAGGCTCCTGAGGGTCCAATGGAGACAGGCTCCAGGCAGGGTGGTTAGGGTTGAACAGGAAAAGTTGGGAGGGAAAGAAAATGGCCTTGCAGGATTACTGGGGTCCCCAGCTCTGAGGGTGAAGGGAGTTCATACCTGATGGTGTGCACTGGGAAATCAATTCTGTTAGAAGCAAATGAGGAGTCTGGGGAAAGTGGGAACCAGAAACTGAAACTGGCCAGGAATTCAGAGAAGGGCTGCTGGACTCAAAGCAAGTTTCTTTCTTATGACACTAAAATCATACTATACCAGTGCCAAGAACATTGAAGAAAGAGTGAAGTGAGACTACTTTAAAAAAAGGGGGCAATTGCTCTATATTTGCATTTAATGTAAATAAATGTAAATTAATTAAATGTAAATTAATTAAATGTTTCATTTTATATTCAGTTTTATATTATCAATGATGTTTACAGCCACATACTTAACAACTCAGGAAAAGATATCTTAAAAAAAATCAACTGCACAAATTATACAACTTAGACTGGCTCTTTAGTCTGGAGGACCTTGCGTTAAGTGAAATAAGTCAGGCACAGAAAGACAAACACTACGTGTCCTCACTTATAATGGAGATGCTGGAAAAGTTGATCTCATAGAAGACGACATAATAGTGTTTACCAGAGGTTGAGGAGGTGGAGAGTGGATGGTTAACAGGTGCAGGGGTATGGCTAGAAAGGAGGAAACACTTCTAAGGTTCTATAGCACAGTTGGGTAACAATGGTTCACAATAGTTGATTGTGTATTTCAAAATAGCTAGTAGAGAGGTTTTTGAATGTTCCCAACACAAGGAAATGATACTGAGATGATGGATGTGCCATTATTATGATCTGATCACTACGCACTGCACATATGTATTGAAACGGCACACTGTACCCCATAAATATGTGTAAGTATGTGTCAGTTAAAAAATAGCTCTTTACTTCTACTGCTCTATCTAGCACAATCCAAACAGGTGTTATTTCCCGCAGTCACATCTATAGGCACTGACATCTGCTGATAATTTTGTTCACTAGATATGGTTGTATTTTAATTACCTGTTTTAAAAATTATTCAAAATGGAATGGGCATTCAAAATATAATCATTAAAAGGTCAAAAGTTGCATCTCAGGGACTCTTTCTGCTTAGAAGGATACTGAGAAAGTACAAGGTAGGACAAAGGGGGAAGGAGGCCTGGAGCAGGTCACATGGAGTATGGGGATTTGGGCCTGAAATCTGACATCGTACCAGGGAATGACTTTTGCCTGGAAAGCCCTACCTATAGTACAGGCCCTGCAGAGATCTGGTCAGCACTTGGGGGATCAAAACTACTGCATCTGGCAATTATCAAGAATACAAGTAACAATAAATGTTGGCGAGGATGTGCAGAAAAAGGTACACTCACAATTGCTGGTGGGAATGCAGATTGGCGCAACCATTATGGAAAGCAGTATGGAGATTCCTCAGTAAACTTGGAATAGAACTACCATTTGACCCAGCTATCCCACAGTGATGCAGTCACATAAATGTTATGCAGCTCAATTGACAACAGCTAAACTATGGAACCAACCTAGATGCCCTTCAACAGATGAATAGATAAAAAAAATGTGATATGCATATATGATGGAATATTACTCAGCCTTAAAGAAGAATAAAATGATGGCATTTGCTGGTAAATGGATGGAGCTGGAGAATATCATGTTAAGTGAAATAAGTCAATCCCCCCAAAACAAAAGTCAAATGTTTTCTCTGATATCCAGATGCTAATTCACAATGGGGTGGGGATGCTAGGGAAGAAGAAAGTTACTTTAGATTAGGTATAGGGGATTGAAGGGAGGGGAGGGGGTATGGGGATAGGAAGGATGGTAGAATGAATCAGACATTATTACCCTGTGTACATATGTAACTATACAACTGGTGGTATTCTACATCATTTATAACTAGAAAAATGAGAAATTATACTCCATTATATAACATGTATCAAAGTACATTCTACTGTCATGTATAACTAATTAAAACAAATAAATTTAAAAATTAGAAAAACACTGCATCTTTTACAACATACACAACTAACAGAAACTCATTGTGTAACACAGAAACTCAACATTGTGTTATTTTTATAGGATTTTTAATATAATAGGCCCTAAATTTTTGTGTTTCCCTAAGTCTGTGTTTTAGTTTTCCTGTCTCTTCTTATTCTCCATGGCTGTCAGTTTTTTCTTTCTAACTGCTTTCTCCCTTTTCCTATCACAGATTCTTAGTTGGGGACCAGGAAATCTAATAACAGAATTTTGCTAGCCCTGGATGTAAACCAAGAAAATGTTCCATCTGCTTCTTAAAAGGCCTTTTGAACAATGAACAACTGGCTCCTTGCCTGTGTTTCTTACAACCGATGCTAATGGACAGTGATCTTGTGATGAATGAGACACTAACAGTGTCTTACTTTATTCTATTACTTCCACCAAGTCGTTAGTGACAGTTTCTTACAAGCAGAAACTAGCCTCTGCTTTTGTTATTGACTGTATGGCCTTAAAGACATACACTGGCTTTGGAAAGTGGGAGAAGACCAAGTCCTCTGTAATCAGCACTATTTAAACAAATTATTCCATTTACAAAAAATGGTTTCTTTTGGGGAGGGTGTTTTGTTAAGACAATTCAAAAGGGCAATCAGTGCTAGCTTGTTCATTGTAAGTGAAGTCAGGAACAGTACCAAGGAAAGCAACCTTATAAGGGAGCCACAGATATTTT
This sequence comes from Glaucomys volans, assembly GCA_020662805.1. NCBI lineage: Eukaryota > Metazoa > Chordata > Mammalia > Rodentia > Sciuridae > Glaucomys > Glaucomys volans. The sequence goes on along the minus strand of JAJEJO010000123.1, from coordinate 582,895 downwards.
TTCTAGGCCACCTCTAAAGCTTTTGGTTCACCTCGACAAATGGAAGTGACAGTATACAGCAGGAATTACACCTTAATGAACAAAGGCATCACCAACTAGTTTTAAAGTCCTTCTCTGCTTTTTGAAACTGGAAAAAATACAACTTTATTACCATGGCTTTTGGGTTTGCTTTTTGCCTGGGAACAACTCCTTTCCATGTTAGAAGTCTTTTCAGAAGAAAGACTGGATTAATGAATGGCCTCCAATCAGTGAGGGCACCAGTCAGAACCAGGCTGAAAAGAACAGGGTATGAGGTGGGTGGGATACTGAGAGGCCCAGGGGCCCAGGCCAGTGTCATATATCTCCTGAGCACTGACCTAGGTAAAAACTGCAGCTATTCTCAATTAGGTCCAAAACCCTGACCAAAACCCTGGGTTATATAAAGAAACTAAAGCACCTGCTTCTCATCATGTTTATAGCAGTCGCACCTCCAGTTTGAATGCCAATAAGGGAAACAGAAAAAAAAAATCCATGCTATGGAAAGATAAATCCAGCACTGTCTTCATTATCCCTCCAAACCAAATACACTCCCTTGAGAAATAAGAATAAATGCAAACAGCCATGGAGCATGCCTGCAAAGCCTGCTGCAAATGTAAGCAGGATGTCGGCCATAAGAACATGTAGGGACAGGGAAACTCTGCTTGGAAAGGTGGCAATGACATTTCAGCTGCAGCTTTTCATTTGGGCAGCTTAGCTGAGTTTGTCCTCCGGTGTGGGGTTGGGCCACAAAGGGAGAGAACAGATGATCAAGATCAAAATGAAAGGAATGGGGGCTGGGGTTGCAGCTCAGTGGTAGAGCACTTGCCTAGCATGTGTGAAGCACTGGGCTTGATTCTCAGCACCACATATAAATAAATAAAATAAAGGTCCATGGACAACTAAAAAATATTTTTTTAAAAAATAAAAGGAATGTAGGTAGCAGGCAGCTGGGCAGGAAAGCCCCTCTCATCCCCATTTTTATCTTTAGGGCAACTGGGATGCAATCTTTTAAGTGACCAAAGGCAGTCTTACCAGACAGTTTTAAACTTTTGATTCATATGATTTGAAAAATGCATGAAATTGTACCCTGGGTCATGCAGAAAACATGGGGAAAGTACTCAAATAGGAGTGTCTTTGCAGCAAGTTGACACCTTCCTGCCTGTTCTTTAGTTAAATTTAGTCAAGATCACTGGCTGCAACTCTTGAGAAAAACCTATAGCAAACATGAAGCTAAGTACAGTTAAGTCATCAGCATTGACATTATGCTGGCCATTCTGATGAAATGGGGGTGTAATGTGGTGACCACAGTAGGAAAGGCAGAAGAACTGTGCCAAGCACTTGCTGAAGCATAGCTTTAGGCAATGGTTGGAACTGCAGGTGCCTGGAACAGGAGGAAGAGCACAGTCAGTGGCCAGCAGCAGAGAGAAGTGAAGGAGGCACTGGACAGCTGGAGCAGGGCCTAGGCGTTAACACCCTCTGTGACGAGCTGCTAGGAGATGATCATCCAGGGGAGGATCTGCAGGGTCTCTGTGAGGCACCTACTTAACTGCGCAAGTTAACGCAGCCAGAAGCATCACTTTGATAGGATGACAAATAACAGAAAATTGGTGACCTAATGTTTCAAGAGTGAGAAAACTGTTCAAAATTGAGGGAAATGCCTTAAAAGCCTATTGCCCATACCACAAATAAATGAAGTCCTGAACTATGAGAAGTAATTACAGAGAAAATTTGATATAATATTGGCCAGACGGTAACAACACTGGTCCTACTATATCAGTATGGCAATTATTAGGGCAATATAGTTGTGTGGTTTTCCTTCCACATGAAGAACTTTTAAAAATATTGTTTATTAAATGGTGTATGAGACACAACTACTTAAAATAAACATGTAGAAAAATAATGAATTATCAATTCTACTCATAAGAATACATTCACCATAATTCAATATAGGGTCTTATTTATAGTTTAAATTTCTTAATGAAGTCCTTCATGATCTATTCATTCCCTAGTCAATGCTATGCCAGTGAGGGAGGAGTACCTCTAACATTAACTCTGAGTCACTACAGCACAAACAAGTGAACTGGCTCAGAATCATACACAGACATATAATGCTACAACATAAACATGGTTTCTGGTGCCAATATTCTGTTCTAAGCTGAAAGAGTGGTCATCAATTTGAACTAGAGTGTTGTGTTTCTCTGTGAATTTTTTTTGTGTGTGTGTGTGTGCTGGGCATAGTATCATCAATTTGAAACATAGAAGTTCTCAAAGCAATTCTTTTATCTATTTTTTTGATCATGCAACAAGGCACAGATTATGTAACAAAAAATATAGTAATTATAACCAGATATTCAGAAACACTTTCCATTCCAAAATATGGATGTTTAAAGTATTATAAAACTTGTATTTTTACTTTCTTTTTAAATTCCTTTCTTCTAATAGTTTTATCTCTAAATTGAATCGTACTAAAGGCTTTAAAATGTCAAATGTCCTAACCTAAAACACTTCTTTGAAAGTCAGTTTCATTACTTGGATAAATGAGTTTGCATTCAAATATCAGTAGTAAAAAATCAACACAGTGACTCAATACCTCAAAATACCAATCCTCTAAAGTTATGTTATGTAGGTGTAATAGGAAAAGAAAATAAACAGACCAGCTGGTTGTGGAATACAACATACAATTCATAACTGAGTGGCAGAAAATCTCTATACCACATTATAAATACGTAAACTGAACACTGAGAAAAAAGCCTCAGACCAATCCACATTACCTTGTGACCCACAACTCCTTGAAGCCAAGTCTACACTAATTTAACATTTCCACAACCAGGTGTCAATTTCTCTTTGCCTTGGTTGTAGAAGTGTTGTCCAGAGAGGTACTGTCAAAACACATTACAATACCAAGGCAGGCATCTCCATAAGACACCAGGAAGCAGGTCTGATTAAATGCATAGGAAATTACCAGACTATGTGGGCTGGGATGTAGCTCAGTGGTAGAGCGCTTGCCTAGCATGAGTGAAGGCCTGGCTTTGATCCCCAGCACTGCATAAATAAATAAATAAATAAATAAATAACCCAATATGTGGTTAAAAGTCTCAGTAAGAGATCCTGATTTTTCTATTTTTTCCTCCTTACAACTGATTGCTGTTCTTTAATATTTCTTTCCTTGTGTTACTTGGTGTTATTGGTTCTTTTTCTTGTCTCTTAAGGTAGAAGCTTAGCTCACTAATTTAAGATTCTTTCCTTTTTCTAATGTAAGCATTCAATGGTACAAATTTCCCTATAAGCCATATTTTAACCACATTCCACAAATTTTAATGCATTCTTCTTTTCAATTAGTTCAAAATATTTTCTGTTTGTGATTTCTTCTTTAATTCATGTTATTGAGAAGTATATTATTTAATCTCTAAGTATGTCATACTTAGAAAATTTTCAGATATTACTGATTTCATTTTTAATTGTAAGAGAACAGGTTTTGCATGAAGTCAATTCTTTTACATTTATTGATACTTGTTTTATGGCCTAGGATACTGTCTATCTTGGTGCATCCTCCATGATCACTTGAAAAATATGTATATTATGCTTTTGTTGGGTAGAAAATTCTATAAATACTAATCAGGTCAAATTGTTTGATACTGTTGTTCAAGTCAAATCCTACTAATTTTTAGCCTATTCCATCACTGACAGAAATGTTGAACTTTCCAGCAATAACTATGGATTTGTCTATTTCACTGTTAGTTCAGTTGCTGCTTTATGTATTTTGAACCTGTTATTAGGTGTACGTAAATTTTAAATGATGTCTTCCTTCATTGCCATTGTTGGTCTTAGAAACTTCCATATTTAATGTAAAGAAATAACCTAGATCTAAGCCGATCAGCACATTCCACTCTTCTGACTGGAGACACTGGTGCAGAGACAGGCACATACTATAACTGGGTGAATGACTGCGAGGCCCAGAACCTGAACAAATAGCCTTGCTTTGCAGTGGACTGGAATTTGGGAGGTACAGAGTTGGAGTCTCTGTCACTAGAGGGAGTCTAAAAATAGAGAGTTGGGAGACAGGATTCTGAGGTATTTTAAGCCCCCAAGTCGATGAATATCTTCAATTAATTCTGGACTGTTCCTCCTATGTGACAAATAAATTCTCTTTTTGCCTTGACTAGCATGGGCAAGGCTTTCAGACACTGGCATGGACAGTCTCCCAAATGTTAAATATCATTCATGGGTCTCTCCCCCACCTATGAAGTGATGTCATACATTAGGGAGTAATGAGCTGTCAAAACAACAAGCAAAACAAACTAGCATAGATGGACTTCACTTTATGAACAAGGGCATGTTTACTAAGTATGCAGAGATCAGGGCCGTGTCACATGTAAGAGCTGGAGTTCCAAACAGAGATAGTTCTAAAAAAGAGAACAAGTGAACATGACATTTCAGGCCACATTCAGGCAAACCGATTCACATGGATAAGCCAAACATCATCTCTAATACAAGAGACCGGAGAAGGTGACCTAATACGACAAGAAGTCTCTGCCTCCCATGATCAAAAACTAGACACATTTTTTTTCTTTCTTTCTTTCTTTTTTTTTCTTTGTGGTGCTGGGGATTGAACCCAGGGCCTTGTGCATGTGAGGCACACACTCTACCAACTGAGCTATATCCCTAGCCCTTGTGGTATAATACATAAAAAAGAAAAGCGAGTATCTTTTTCCCACCCTCTCAAAACTTGGGATCAAACTTCGCACAAGTTGTTCTAATACCGAACTACATCCCAGCCATTTTTATTTTTTATTTTGAGACAGAGTCTTGCTAAGTTTCCCAAGCTGGCCTTGAACTTGAGATCCTCCTGCCTCAACCTCCCAGGCAGTTAGGATAACAGGTGTATGCTACTGTATCCAACTAGAAAAGTCAATATCTTATTTTTAAAATTTGATTCCACTTCCTTTGTATATGACTGTCTCTTCTCTCTTCCTCTTGGCTTCTCTAATGAAAACAATGATTTGTGTGTGTGTGTGTGTGTGTGTGTGTGTGTGTGACAAACTATTATACAATGAATGCTGACTAATGATGATGCTAAATTTACTGAGATACAGGGAATCTTATGATATAGACAATAAACAACGTAAGATGTTAGGATGTATATATACTTTTTTTCAATCATTCCCATTTTATTTAAAAAAACTGTTTTGGTGCATTCTAACCATACATAACAGTAGGATTCATTTTTATATATGTGTACATGCACATAATGTAACAATTTAAGTTAATCAATTTCATTCCCCAGTACTTCCCCTTTCTTTCCCCTCCTCCCACTCCCGGCCCCCCTTTCTGTATTCTACTGGTTGACCTTCTATTTTCATAATTCTTTTTTTTTTTTCTCTCCAGCTTCCACATATGAGAAAACATATGACCCTTAACTTTTGAGTTTGGCTTATTTCACTTAACACAATGCTCTTGGCTTCCATCCATTTTTGGATGTAAACATATTCTTTGGACTCATGCTTTGACTACCATATTAAGGTCATGGTAGGCCTTACTTCTAATAAGACTCTTGGTCCTCTAGGGAAAGCTGACATAGAGGGTCAAGGAAGTATGACAGTACAATCTGTCAATTAAACAAGGTTTGAAACTAGAGATATGAAATATGAAATATTACATATGTATTTCTCCTTTATAGCTTAAAAACAAGCAAAATAGAATAAGACTCAATCCACAAATGACCCTGGAAGGGGAGAATGAATATATAATACAACACATTACAAAAATTAGCCTTTAAAGTACAAACATGTACCAAATATGGGAAAAACTAATCCTTGTATATGGACACATAAACTAAAGAGAACAGAATTCTAGAAGGAGTGACTTCAAAATTTTTTTGAAACTTTTTAATTGACAAATAAAAATTGTACATATTTATCATGTACAACATGATATTTTGAACTACACATTGTGGAACGGCTAAATTGAGCTATTTACATATGTATGACTTCACATACTTATTATACCTTATGTGGCAAGAGCACTTAAAAATCTGAGATTTTCAAGACCCAGTACCTTATCATTAAATACTGGAATGTTACTCCTATAGGTTTATATCCCTAACTTGTGTTAGAAGTCACTTGCCAGGCTGATTCTCTACTAAGGGATAAATTTTGGAGAAAATAAATGTCCTAAAATAATAAGTTGGCAGGTGGAAAAGATGCTGTAAGTAATCAATACTGCAGGAGATGTAGTTCTGTGCCAGAGGGACTCACATACAATGCTGGAAATACGAATCTGTATTGGTTCTGGCAAGACAGAGTCAGGTTCCCCTCCTTAGGTATTTGAAAGGGACAACCCCAAATCTTGGTTTCAAAGGTAGCCACGAGATTTTCTTTCTTTCTTTTTTTTCTTTCCTATAATGTTTGTCTTATTTGGTGTTTAATTCCACAAAAGAAATTGAATACCTCAAAAGTTTCACTAACAGTCTCTTGATCAGAAAAACTTACCAATCTAACCATATTTTAAACCAACAAAAGTAAAAATAAATGGAACTGTAGCAAACTATAAAGCTTCTATCCAGCAAATGGAACAATCAATAGAGTAAGGTCACATAAAATGGGAGAACACATCTACAAACCACACTCTTGTTAAGGGGTTAATATCCACAGTACATAAGGAACTCCTATAACTCAATAGCAAAAACAAAAATAATTCTACTACAAAATTGGCAAAACTGGGTATGGTAGTATATGCCTGTAGTCCCAGACACTCAGAAAGCTGAGGTGGGAGGATCACTTAAGGATCCAAGGGGTTCAAGGACAGCCAGGGAAATAGCCAGACACTGTCTTCAAAAGCAAAAAGGAAAGGGCAAAGGACTTGAATAGTTATCCAAAGAAGATATATATATATATATCTTCTTTGGATAACTATATATATATATGGACAATAGGTATATGAAATGAACTTATACTATCCTTAGTCATCAGGAAAATACAAATAAAAACTACTACAATGGGATACCACCTCACACCTGTTAGAATGGCTATTATAAAAATTACACAAAAAATAAGGTAACTAGTGTAGGTGAAGATGTAAAGAAACTGGAATCCTTGAATAGTGTTTGTGGGGAAAAAAAGGAGTACAGTTGCACAGAAAACAGTGGGGGAGATTCCTTGAAAAGTTAAAAATAGATCCAGCACCCTACTTCTGAGAATATAAATATAAAAGGACTGAAATCAGGATCTCAAAGAGTTATCTGCTCTCTGTGTTAAAGGCAGCATTATTCACAACAGCCAAGTTATGAAAACAACCTAAATGATCATTAATGGATGAATAAAGAAAATGTGGTATATGCAGACAATGGAATACTTATTCAGTCTGAGAAAAGAAGGAACTCTTGCCCTGCATGAAACAGGGATGAACCTGGAGGATATTCTGTGAAGTGTAATGAGCTGGTCACATAAGGACAGAAACTACGTGTCCACTCAGATGAGGAATCTACAATATTCTCTCAGAGTGGTTGCCAGGAGTGAGGAGGAGGGGAAAATGGGGAGTTGCTCTTCAATGTGTTTAGAGTTTGTTATACAAAATGAATGTGCTCTAGAGATCTGATGTACTACACTGAGCCTTTAGTTAAGAATACTGTGTTGAGCACTTACTTTTTAAGAGGGTAGATCTCATGTTCAATGTTCTTAGTATAAGGGGAAAAAAATCCTAACTAATATTGCAAATTATGCTTTAGTATACTTTGTGTGTATGTAGTGCTAAGGACTGAACCCACATCCTTGTGCACGCTAGGCAAGATCTTCACCACAGAGCCACATCTCTGCCCTGCATTTTTATTTCTGCTATCAAATAGTCTCAAGAAAAGGCATCATTTTAGATAACAACCATTTAACATATTTGTATATGGAGTAGAGAAGCATGAACAACATGGCATCATTAGTAAAAACTGGCATTTAAAACCCCTTTAGTATTATATATCATGAATAATACCATTATGTTCTCCTCATCCTTCTCATTGTATTGATATCTGCTTTCTTTTTCAGTTTGTGTATGTCCAAGGTCAAGGATCATGTGTTACATATTACTTATCCCCTTTCTGTGTCCAGCAGAGTGGTATGCATGTGAGAGTTGCTCAATTAATACTTGAGGGATGAGTAATGAGGACATGGAGAAAACATGCCAAGGGAGCCAAAACAGTCTCTAGAGAGGTCATGTGGGCAAGATGTTTCGACACTGTTAATGGGAATTTTTTAGTATGACCTCCAGTAACATCACATCTATATAAAAAGTCCATTTTTTCTGGACCCATATAGACATGGTAGGGACTTCTACAGACCAAGAAACTGGAAAGGAGAGTGCTTCCAAAATATGTCTCCTCCACTTAAAACATTTTTAAAATGAAATACTAGCAAGGAGAATGGAAGAAAACTAAAAGATACTGTTACACAGTTTTACAAATGGTAATTTGTACTGGTAAGGCAGAATCACAGAGAAAAGTAACATTGTGAAACATGGGGAATAAAGACAATTATGAAACATCTTGAGAGCAAACGTCACAGTCTATGAAAATAACATTGTAAGTTTCTCCTGAGTGAAATAGAGCAACATAAATTCTATACCCTATGAAATGGCTGTGAAGAAGCAGAATGCAACTGTGTGCACACCAACAAGACCCTTGTGATGTGTCCTTTTGGATTATTAGTGGCAGGTAATGATCTAGATTGGCCCTTGAGGTGTAACAGCCAGTTCCTCAGCAGCACTACAAACCATCGAAAGGACAGGCGGGGTGAAGCTGAGCACCCCCAGGGAATGCACAATGAGCCCTGTGGTCCTCCTTACAAATAGCACAGGCAGAAGTAAAAGGTAAGTAGTATCTGTTCCCCGTTTGGCTTCCACAATAGCTGATAAGCACTATACCAGACAGCAACAGAAATGCAGTGCTCACAGGGACCTTACAGATGATCTTGTTCAGTCTCCCAGTTTCTTTTCATCAGTCCTTTCCATGTCTGACTGCCCTAGGCAGAGAGAACCCATGCTATGCACTCATCTTTGCTATTTCTGTCTTCTCTTGCAAGTGGCCCACATTCAAAACTAGGGAGAGACAGTGTGAGTATATAATTGAAATATGTATAATTCCATTTAACCTCTTATTTGGAGAAAAACATTTATCCCTTTAAAATGCCTATGTTGATACTCCATGTTCATATGCACAAATGAAGCGTGACATTATTGCAGAACTTAAAGAGGCATGGGTTGCCTTTTCCATTCTGTAATGTTGTATGTACCTTCTTTTACATTAGTATTAATTCAAAACAATATTCAAATTGCTGAGCATTTAAAATGTGCATAGAGATTCTCTAGTTAAATATGAGATAACATGGTATCTTGAATTTCATGGCATTTTAAAAACTCACAGAAATCTAATTTTAAAAATACAATACAGATCTTAGGATCATTAGCAGAATTTATTTTTGTATTGAAATTCCCCACTATCATGAGAGTGGTTTCAAAATAACATCAGGTCTACCATGCCTACTGTGTGCTCATTTAGTCATTCAACAAATGCTTCTTGAGCATCTTCTAGTTACAGGCATTTTACTAGGTATGGGGAAAGGCAAGGAAGAATGGGGGAAAGGAGAAGGCTTTGTGATGATTGGTGGGTGTAATATAAAGGAGGTGACAGCCATGTTCTTTGACTATGATATTTCACTGCTATTTAATATAACCAGTTTTAAAAGAACCTTATTTTGTATATAGGTTGTTACTTTTCAAATCAACATATTGAAAATTTTCCCCATATGGACTTTAATAAAATTTTAATTATGGAAAACAAAATAATTACAACAAATCTAATGTGTCTCAACATAATCTAATCAGAGACTTTTAGAGCTGTAATGAGAATTTACAGATCCTGTAGTGTAACTCCATGATTGATTTAAAAACTATTTTTAGGGCTAGGGATGTAGCGCTTGCCTAGCTTGTACAAGGCCTTGGGTTTAATCCCCAGCACTGAGGGAAAAAAGGAAACAAAATGCTCTATTTTTATTTGTTGATTCATTTTGTACTTATTCTCAAATGTGAACCAAATGAAAGACCATTGGATGTGGATTTGCTGTGACACAGGAGAGACCACTTGGAGCAGAACTGCTGGTCACTGCTACCCTTCAGGTTATCAAATAGTAGAAGTGGTCTGTAGGCCAGGGAGGCTGGGTGTACTATTATTTCTTTATCCTAGCAATCCTGAATCAGTAACATTATTAAATAGTTTAAGGTTCATGTTATAATGTTATATTAATTATAGTATTGATTCACATTTCATTCATTGATTCATTGCTTGCATATTATCTTGGCAACATTAAATCTATTAATAATATCTCACATCTTTCATTTACACACAGAATTTTGGTACCTGAAACTAAATTGACCATTTACTACTTTCCAGACCACCTTAAAAGAATTAAATTTATGTGTTAAAGTATCTACTCACTACAACTTTCTTTTTTGTGGTGCTAGGAATCAAATCCTAGGCCTTGCATGTACTAGGCAAGTGCTCTCTCACAGAGTATTCCCCTGTCCTATAATTCTTAATGTTTTTAAGTATTTAATTTGCCTATGTAGCCAGGCTTCTGCTATTATAATATTCTTTCTAATCTTGCATTTTTGTTATAGAGTTTTCATCATTAAACAACAAACTAGATGAAATATTCCACAGTTCAATTTGGTAAGAGAAATAAGGTAAGAGAAATAAAAAGGATTTCACTGTATTCTGTGGTGCATAAAAAATGCAACTACTCTTATGTAACACCTACTCTGCCCAGGAGCAGGAAAGAAGCAAGTGCTTTCTCAGCTCCATCATGCCCAGGTTCTCCTTTGCACCATGACCTCTTTAACCAGGCAAGAAAAACAGGATTCAGATTAACCTTTAAGTATACATATATTTCTTGGTATAAATTCAGAAAAAATCCAACTAAGAGTGATTTATAATAACAAAAAAAGTGGCTACCATGTACCTATATGTACCAGGAACTCTATATTTCTGATATAGACAGAGAGGTTTAAAGAGATTAAGCAATCTGCCTAAGTTGATACAAATAATAAAGAAGCTCCTGAGGACAGTGGCTGGGACTTATTATCATTTTATCCAGAAAGCCTACAAATGTTGGAGGCAATGGGGGGGCAGGGTAGAATGCCTGTTTTAGTTTTAAAAGTCAGAGGTTTTATTCTCTCGATATTAGGATAGGGTAAGTTTGGAAAAGGAGAGCTTGGTCCAGGGTACAGTTAAAATTATTTTCACTCTAATTTTTGATAGACACATACAAATAATACATATTTATGGGAAACCAGGTACCATGTGATATTTCAATACATGTATAGATTGTGTAATATTCAAATCAGGGTCAACATATCTATCTCTTCAAACATGTATCATTTCTTCATGATGGAAACATTGAAAATCCTTTCTCCCACCTTTTTTGAAATTTCACTCAATTTATATCACCCTTAATTTCACAGCTTATATGGCAATCATTTTTAAGGTATGTGGTACATTTATCTCTAAAATGCCAACCTCCATAAGACATATCACTATCCTTATGATAGATGATTTATCAAGTCCCCATAAATAACAACAGAAAAGAGACAGCCAGAAAGAAAAACTATGTTACATAACAGCAAAAAGGGAAACCTCCTGTTTTTTCTACTAAAATGCCCAAAACTCAAACACCTTCAGAGTTTGGAGTCAGGTCCAGTTGCTCTGTTTGGCTTCACCATAGTGAGTGTTTCACCAATGGTATATGGTGTTCTTGGCTTCACTCTCCTGTCCCCCCACTCCCCAGAAAAGATTTGACAGCTGTTCTACCTCACTGCATTACATAACAAGGCAGTTCAAGAAGCAAAAAAGAAAACCATATTGAAATGAGGCTTCTGTGAGTGGGCTGGTGATTAGACAGAATAAGCTGTTACCAACACAGAAAATAGTCACTGGCAAGGCCACGTGAATGATTATCCTCATGGAAATGTTCAGGGTCTCCCCCACAACAAACCTCTGAACTGCACATGCACGTCACAATTAGTGACCTTCTAAGTGAGCATTTGTGTGGGAGAGAACTGCTCCTGCCACAGAGTCTGAATTCTTTTGGGAATGTTCTCGAAGTCAAGTATGACCACCCTCCTTTACTTATTAATTTTTTAAAATGCCACACCACAGACACATTTTTAAAATAACAATCATTTTAATGAGAAGAACCAAATTCTGAGACTTCTGATCTCATTAGCAACTCTGGAAAATATGTAATGCAACCCACTAACATTAGCCCTTTTCTGAGCACACTGTTTTTAGAGAGCAAGACCTAGCTGGTTTTAATGTTTTAGTTTTTTAGTTTCAGAGAAGGACTTATGTACTTGGAAAAAAAAAAAAAAAAACAACCCCCCAAAACCCAACTATCTTTAAAGCAGTTTGGGTACCAGTTGGTAAGAGTCACAACTGGTTCCTTAGATACCACTTACTAGCTGTACAAAATTAGTCCATAAAGTCAGGTGTTAAAGTTGAAAAATAACTGGAAGATATAACCTATGAGGAAAAAAATAATATACTTATTTATGCAAATCCTTCAACAAATATATTTGCTTTTAATCAATATTGATAAAAAGCACATAAATGAACTTGACTTGGTATTAAAATGGCACTCTTAAAAGGCCCGTTTCTGCTGACCCAATCAGAGGTATCTTTGGAGATATATTTTAAAATCACAGCCATTTCTAAAGAGCATGCATGTAATCTTTGCTGAGGAACCTAAATAGCCATTTTTGTGACTTAACAGGTATATGACTTTATATTTGCAAAAGGGCTTATTTGGGGTCATTTTTCTGGTAGAAGTTCTATAAGACCAGGTTATATATCATGGAAGAAGAAACTGAGGCCTAGTAACCTGCATGAATTATTTGGGTTCATAATCAGATCTGTTTTTCATCACGTTTGATCTGATAGTCTCTATTTCATTTTAAAGCAAAGATATTGGTTGAAAGGTAAGATTCTCAGGAATACATTTAAAGAAGAAGAAAATATTATTGGGTTAGCATAGCCTATATAGTTCAGAAATATTTTTGTTAAGTAACTTAATCCTTTACCCCCAAATGATCTAAAGATCATAATAATCTATTCCTCACTGTGGAAAATGCAGAGCATATTGGGGGCATGGGATTTGCATTTGAGTAAAATTAATGCTGGTGTTAAAAATCAGGATGAATTGCAAATTTGGAGTGAAATCAGTACAAAGCCTGATGTATTCTGTATGCTGAATAAATGCTGACTAAATTAATAAATAAGTAGAAGATCAGGATTTCCAGCTTTAACACCTTTTGAAACCAAAGAGTCCCTTCTTAACATCAGAGCTAACAATATTTTGTCTAAAATGAAAATACTCATGTCTTACAGAACTGCATCATGAAGTTGTCTAACTATTGGGAAGTTACTATATAAATTGAGTGCATCTACCTAAGTGTAGCTGGGCCTCCTTATGCATGACTTCATATTATATATTCTCTGAATTAAGATGCAAAGGACACAACTGCGAGGCCTTATATCATCCTAGAAGCACAGGAAAGATCTATACACAGCCTGCATCAATACACATATCCTCTTGATGAAAGAAGATTCAGGTACAGTTGACAAGCACATTAACAACAATAATTAAAGAACTACATACACAAGGTGAAGGAAATACTCAAAAAGTGAGGAGAAGCTGCTAGTGTCAGCAGCATCACAGTCCCACGGTAGCCATCCTTCTTTCATCATGGTCAATTCATTAACAGAGAAAAGACAGAAACTATGGGAAATGCAGACCATCTGCTCAATCCAGATGCAACTGCACATGCCTCTTACATCCTAAGCCTTTTAGCAGAAACGAACAGATAAGATCTAATTCTCTCCTGAAACAGCCAACAAAGGTATTTAGACACATTTGCATCACAAATAAAATAATGCCAAAATCATTAAATGAGACCTTTTTAATATCAGTCAAGACTTACCAGTGTCTATACAACGATTAAACAGAATATTAAAACAGATTAGAGAAAATGGGGGTGATTTTCTATTAGCTTTTCTCAGCCATTCCTTAAATAAAATCAGGCTTAAAACATCTTCTTTCCCTGAAGAGCAAGAAAATTTTAGTCAAGTCATCCTAGTTTTAAAACGACATCAGAAGATATTCTTTTAGTATTACATATTTCAAATAATGAGCATTTCTTATGAGAAAAGGTTAAAAACAAACATTCTTACCTTGAAATTGTGAACCTTTTCATATTTTGGAATTTGCTCATTTTCTTTCAGAGTTGCTCTTCTAACAAGTGATGTCAACTGCGAATAAGCAAAGAGTTTCAGAGGTTGCCAGATTGTCACAGACGACTTTTGAGAACCCAGTTTCATTCCCAAGGCTGCTATCAATAAATCTTGCTGACGGCCCTCTTGTTTTGATTTGTGAACTGCAGCTCTATTAGTTTTCCTCCCCGACCAAGACTCTTTGGATGGCATTTTGAAATTCAGAGGAAAAAAAAAGAAAACCTGTATTGGTCTGTGTCTGTCGATGGAGTCTATTCAGCTCACAAGAGCATTCTGCAGCCAGCACAGAACCCTAACCTACAGAGAGCTGTGGACACAGCACGGAGAGGTGGAGGAGGGTGATGAAGCACTTCTTCAAAAGAAGCTGACTAACCAGACAAATTCTTTCTTCTTCTTCTTTTTTTAAAGGGCTCTATATTTAAGCTTCTGAAAACTTAAGAGTCTGAGCAGAAAAAGAGTCGATGCTAACATACAAAACGTTCAGCATTTCTCTTTATCCCTTTTTAAAAGACATCAATTTTGACAAATAATAGAATTCTAAAAGCTTTCTTCTTTATTCAATACATTAATGTCCATTCTGAATGAAAGATGCCTACATACTGCTTGCAGTCAGTTTCTAGCGACAAGACACCCTGTGAACCCTCTAGCAGGGAGGGTGGGGGAGGGAGGGATTTGCTGGGGAAAGCAGGATTAGACTGGCTGCCATAAGAAAGGAGATAACCAATGAAAATCAAGCAACAGTATTTAAGTACTCTATTCCTCAACTCACTCTGTTTCTCCCTCCTCTCATGTATGATTTTCTTGCCGGCTCAAGGCAAAAAAAAAAAAAAAAAAAAAAAAGAAAGAAAAAAAAAGAAAAAGAAATAAAATGAGTGGGAAGATAATGAGCAATGACTGAGTCATGCATTATTACAAAATGAATTTTTTAACCTATTAAAAGCAGAGGAAAATTAACATACAGTTTTTTTTTTAAAAAAAAAATGTAATAGTAATTACCAGGTAATTTATGAAAGGCTGATCTATATCCTTTTTTGTTCATTATGCTAGGCATGTACTCTATACTGAGCTAAACTTCCAGCCCCCGACTTTGTGCATTATGGACTAATGTTAACTAAAATCCAATTTTATTTAAGGTGAACAAAAACTGATAACTACTTTGATGAAAAATGAGGTTAACTAGGTATCATCCTACTTTCATGCAGAACAGACAGCATGCATACAATATCATTAATATCCTGGAGTGGTCAGTTTTGCCTCTACTATGTGAAGTTTTGTTGTGGGTCTATACTTAAGTAGATAAAATCAATATTTTAATTATCTTGTCTCAACATTTTTTATTCAGAGAGCTTGAGACCAGATCAAGAGCCAGCTGGGAATAATCTCTTATGTTCCGTGTGTGTGTGTGTGTGTGTGTTGGGGGGGTGTCCCAGATGTAGTAACTAAGTTTTTAAAACCCTTGGATATTTGCTGATAGAAAGGCAGAGGCAGAGGGTATTGGGTAAGACACTCAAATTCAGCTCTTTAAAGACCAACACCTCCATTTTTCAACAAGGTGCTATAGGAGGTTTCCATTTTCCTATTCTGCTTTCCTGATCATCTTCACTTGGTTTCCTTATGCTACAATAATTAATTTTAACCTATTATGTTTCTAATATTATACTGTATTTAAAGAATCTAAAAAATCAACATTTAAATGCATTGGGTGTTGGGGGGTATAGCTCAGTGAAAAAGTGTGTGCTTAGCATATGCATGGTCCTGGATTTGATCCCCAGCATCAAAAACAATTAATTCAACTTGTAGGGTAAGCAATTTACTTGGATTTCATAACTTACAGGTGGTATGAGCCCAAAGTATATTCTAGTTTAATAAGGGCATGAATGTTCCTTAAACTGTTGTTAAACTATATTAGATATTAGAAATAATAATTGATTTTTCTAAACATCTCCAGTTTGTTCTTATTTTCTTGAGTCTATAGTCCCTTTTATTCTTTAAATAACATTTCTAATAAAATGCTAATATTTACATCTACAAAAGTTTCAATTTCACAAATTTATACCTTTAGACGATTAATGAGATATAAAATGGTCCCATTCCAAAAGGAAATACAACGGAAAAAAATTCCTTTGCCTAACCTACATTGCTCTTCAGCTTAGACCTAGTTTGTCATGTGATTACTAAAAATATAAAGGTCAACCAACTCTTTAGGTATGTACAGCCTAAAGTGACGCTTATTCAATTTGCTGCAGGCACCAGAAAAGGAGACTGTAAAGGCAAGTTTAACAGTACTTTTCCCCCCAACAACATTTAATACCAAGTTCTTAAGTTAAAACAATCACATGTGTAACCTTAGCATTTCTTCCTGAGTATTTTTGGTCAAGGGCCTCTGTTTTAGATCACCCCCAGTCCTTCAGCTAGAGTAACAAACTCAACTGAGCAGGAAAACATTCATGTTAGAGTTATCTAGAATATTCATGGCCCGGTAAAAGTGAACATTTTGCTTCTGAGAGATAAAGCTTATTATAGACATGGCAGAGTTGTACTTTCATAATTTTTCCACTTAATCAAGAAATACTGGATTAATTATGATCTGAGCAGCTACCTAGGGCAGTAAGGAGATAGGAAACAACAGCTTAGATTGAAAAAGGGCTTAGCTACTCTCAGATGACTTACTTAGGGTTTGGTCATATTATTCCTTCAACACAGCAGCAACTGCACTTCTGCATTAACTAGGGAGATGAGCTTGCAAAACACAACACTACTAATTCCATAACTGAACCACTATCAATGTTCTGATGTTCCAGATAAATGTATATTACTCATGCTTTAGATTTATTTGCCCATATCTATCTATTTAAATAACAGTTATAGACTTTGTTAATTACAGGGACTTAGCTAATCACTTTACACAGAGAATCCCATTAAGTACACAGATAAACCCTGTAAGGCAAACATTATCCTCATTTTTTTTTTTTTAATACCAGGAATTGAACCCGGGGGCACTTAACCACTGAGTCACATCCCCAACCCTTTCTATATTTTATTTTGAGACAGGGTCTCACCAAGTTGCTCAGGACCATACTAAGTTGCTGAGGCCAGCTTTGAACTCGCGATCCTCCTGCCTCAGCCTCCTGAGCTGCTGGGATTACAGGCAAGCGCCACTGTACCTGGTTATATTATCCTCATTTTATAGTTGAATGAGAATTTAACACTTGTTAAATTCCCCAAACTGTATAACTAGTAGGTGATAGAATTGGGTTCTTAAACACTGTGCTATATCCACTCAGGTAAGAAAATAAGAGGAAACTATGGAGTCTGATTCTATCTCAGGCGGTTTCTCTAGTTGTCTTCTTTCAATTTCAAAGAGCACGAACAGATGGTAAGACAGAGCAGCACTGAGTAACAATAGATGCTAAGGAAAAGCAATAACTAAAATCTTCTTGAATTTAGTATGTAGCCCACGTAGTAGGAGACACAGGCTTCACTGGTCAACCCACTCCCATCTTCATCAAACCGTTGATGGTTTGCAACAATTAGGTGTGATCTTACTCACCTATGAACCTCAGAGTGCTTCACTTGTTCATTAATTGTAAGACATCGTCATTACCCTATGTACATGTATGATTACATGAATGGTGTGGATCTACATTGTATACAACCATAGAAATGAAAAGTTGTACCCCATTTGTGTACAATGAATCAAAATGCAGTCTGTAAAAATAAAAAATAAATTAAAAAGAAAAAATTATAAGCATCACATTCTACTTCATATCACAGTTATCTGTGAAGCTGTTTATATAGAATTGGGTCTTGTCCATCTTCATATTAACCTAGAATCTACAGAGTAGCTTGCACAAAAATGTTCAATAAATAATTGGTTAAAAAAGTAAAGCCAAATGAAGGTAGCTATTTTTATTGGGAGGCAGAGATGTGAAATCAAAAAGTAAAGTTTGAATACTGGCCTTGGGAGATTTGCTTGGTGTCTTGATTAACTCTTCCAAATAATATGGCTAATAATATCTTTTTATACCTTAGAACTGGTGGTTGAATCAGGGGTCTTGAGCATGCTAGGCAAGCACTCTACCAGTATACTACCATGCTAGCCTTTCTTATTTTTTGAGACAGGGTCTTGCTAAGTTGCCCAGGCTAGTTTCAAACTTGTGATCCTCCTACCTCAGCTTCCCAAGTAGCTAGGATTATAGGCCTGGCTAATAACACCTACTTTACAGGTTACTGGGAAATTTAAAGATGACATGTATTAGATGAAAAGAGTGTAAACTGTAAGTGCTCAATAAATGATAGCATTATAGGGGTGCTGTGCCAAATATTAGCTGTAGGGCATGCTGCAGAAGACAGGTCCCTGCCCTAAGGAGTTTATAAACTGTAATACCACATAAACATGCCTGGAAACTCTTGCCCTTCCCTTTATCATAAGGCCTCTACCCAATTTCCCATATTCCAGTTCTAATCTTATCTTTTAAAAGGCATATAATGACATATGTCTAGTTGAGGAAGCAAGGTTCAGAGGAGGGTGAAAAGCGGAAAGGAAAGGAAAGGAGATTATCAGTACATGCTAAGGAGCAAATTACTGCTTGTAACACTGCTTAACACTTCACACTGTCCAATTTACTGGTCGCAAGCATTCTTGGAGGTAATGTTACTTATGGTCACTTTATAAGATGAAGTCCCGGACTGGGGATAAAGCTCAGTTGGTAGAGTGCTTGCCTCACAAGCACAAGGCCCTGGGTTCAATCCCCAGCACCACGAAAAAAAAAAAAAAGGCAGAGTCTGGGATTCCCCAAATGACTTGCTCAAGATCACTAGACAGGAAGTGAAAAGTCTAAGATCTGAATTCCTGACTTTTGTCTCCAACGCTGTCAGCTCTTTCTAACCTTATAATGAGATGAGATTAAAAACAAGATGTTAGGGATGCAGTGCCTCTCATTCTGGCTCTATAAAACAGAAGAAGAGAGCTAACTGTGTAGACTCTAAACTGATGGGGCACATATGCCACCAGGTCATTCTTCCTGGAAACACCAGCAGGATTTAGCTTTTATTTTCACTGGGAGTCTTTGGCCTGTCTTCAGACTTTCTCTGCCTATCCTCAATAATGATGCCACTTACGTACATTTATTTGAATGAGGACAATAGGCCTGGAAAAAGGCACAGAGAATGAACAGATTCCACCATCCTTCTTTCTACATTTGTCCATGCCAGCTACAGTACAGAGGACTATGAAAATGGCAAGGTGTGAAGTGGCAGGGGGCAGTAGGAGGAAAAAGGAATGGATGGCCAAATAAGTGATTTGGAGAGGAACATGTTCACTGCTTTTCAAATAAAGACACATCCACCAGTCTTATCACCCTGCTGTCCAACCAGTAATGAAACTGGATCTGTGTTGAACTAGCCTCTCATTTTCACCAAGTGTAGTATAATAGGAAACTCAGGCTCTGGGACCACACAAAAGTGCTAACTATAGCCCTGTAATTCAGTGGCTGTGGAATGTATGGTCATATTACTAATTTACTTCAGTTTTTATTTCAAATTAATTAAATGAGATAATACACGTGAAGTATTCTGCATCATTTCTGCATAGAAAGTAACCAATATATGAAAGATTCCCTTCCTTTCCCTATATCCGAGAACCTGTATTTCCAAGATTAAGGGTATTATGAGTGACCCTGACATGGATTAAAGTCCTAAGGCCACTAAACACTGTGAGCCTCAGGATACATTGTAAGCATCACCATTCTGTGATTTTTACCTTACCCTGGCAATCTTAAGTTGCATGAATGTCTATGCTCAAACTAGGAGTAATTCCATCAAACTCCACTTACAGGAATAATAACAGATTATTCAACATACTTCCTTGTTCATAGCATCTTGATTTTAAATACAGGACCAAGGGAAGCCAAAGAAATAAGTCTCCAACTACTGAAAGCCAGGACTTATTTACAGTAAGAGTGTCTTCTAGGAAACTAAAAGGACCTCATGCAATACAAACAGCCACCTCCTTTGTAACATCATGGTAATACCAAAGACTCATTAGCACAAAGCTAAATTAACTAAACCAAGTCATCATTCCTTCCAAAAAGAACTCAGAACAATGTTCTAGCTGACATGGCCCTAAGCCTGGGGAAACAGATTAATTAGATTAAATCTTGAGTAATTATGGTTTCTGTTCTAATTGAATGAAGTTCTGCAATTTCTATAAAATGTTAAAAACTGAGGCATAAACAACAGTTTTTCTGAAACTTCCAACATCAGCTGTAACATGAAGATCTGTGGATTCAAGCAAACTGAATTCACCAAATATTCCTACCTTTATCCTCTGAACTATAATGGTAACCCAATTTTTCTCCATTAAGCTAAGAGTGGAATATATTCTAAGATACTTAAAGACAATATGTCAGTTTCCATTCACTGACAACTACACAACAATAGTAATGTTTTACAGGTAAAGAAGTGACTTAATTGTCAAAATGGTAGATAAAATAACTGTCATCTTCTCAGTGAAAAAACAGAAGCTCAGAGAGATTAACTACCTTGTTGAAAGTCATCCTAACTACTAAAAATTGAAAGGACTTGAATCTAGGTCTCCATTTGAATCTAGGTCTCCATGACTTCAAATTCCATCTATCTTCTTGATTATTCTGCCTCTTATCTACTGTTAATGTGCAATTTTGAAAGGTTATCAATGGAACAAATTTCTAGATCACTGGTATTCTAGTATCTCTCAGATCACTAGGCATCTTAGTACTGATATATGTGAATTTATAGTATCTACCAGATTTAATACTTAATCAAAATTTCCAAATGTACTGTAAGTCAAACATTCGAGACGTCTCCTTTAGAACTCCTAAATTCCCTAAGTTACATTGAGATAAATTTTTATGTTGCACAAGAAACTCTTACACACTTTGCTAGAGCTCTAAATCTTTATGTTACTGCAACAGTAACACCAGAGTTCCCAACTCAGTCTTTTTCAGTTTCCCTAGCATTAACATAACATCCATCTAAATAGATACTAAGAAGGCACATCAATGCATTCATTTCAGTGTATAGTAAACTTAAAGCACACTAAGCTGATATCATCACTACCAAATGTTACTTAGTCTGACATGCTCCCTGACAGACTCATATATAATACTATTTAAACATGATATTTGAAAAAACAATGCAAACAAAAAAGTACAGTCTTCTAAGAAACAAGAAAAATATGACGAACTTTCCCTGAGGTAAGTTTTGAGGGAGCTTTCCTACTCGATGTGAATAACGCCGAGGGAGGAAGGGTGAATTGGTATGCAGGTTGGTTTCCAGTCCTGGCTCTCACTGATACTGGCCACCTCTTCTAACTTTTCTAAGTCCCAGCTCAACTCAATGAACTTTATGGTCTTCTCTATATTTTTAATAGAAATTCAAAAGGAAAAAGGAAAGTTAATATAATTCAGCACACAGGGACATGCTGAAAGATTGGGTGTGTCTAAGTGGGAATGGCTGGATGGTTCTGTCAAGTAGGTCTTCACAAGGTAGCTCTGGCAAACTTATAATGGGCTGTTTTTTGTGTTGTTTTGTTTGATTGGTGTCCAGTCTGGTAAGCTCAGAAACTTAATTTATCATTATAAAGGGATTATGTCTGTTTCTCAAGGGGAGATTAATATTATTGCCAAACTCAAGAAACTGATAACAGTGATCATAATTTGGCAGACCAACATACTCTTATTGGGTAGCACCCATCCACTGGGAATGAAAAATCATTAAGAAGCTGGTGAAAATGGACTCAGAACAAGGGATCAGGTTATATGAACAATATTTGAGGCCATGAGTTAAGACATCTGTTGAATCCTCTACAAGGATGGCCTTGCCAATGGATATCAAGTGGGGCTCCCTCACTTTAGGTCAGTGCTTAGATGGGTATAAGCAACTACCACATTTTGAGTGCCCTTTTTTTGCACATATCTCCCATATCATATGGTGATCTGAAGTTAATTCATAAGACATAGACTAGTTTTTTTCATTTTTAAGTTCGGGTGGTAGATTGTAGTCCTGATGCACTGACAGCAATAACACTTTATAGTGATACAACAAACAAATGGAACACGTTGTTCTTATCGTGCATTGTCTAACTACATGTTAATACATACAGAAGCCCAATACACCCTGACACTTGGCCATGGGCAGTGATGACTGTCTGCTGAAGATCATAACAACAGTCTTCCCTGGCTCTCCCCAAAGAAAGGTGAAACTGGCTTCCATGGGAACTAACTTTCCATGCCCTACCACCCAGGGAACCTTAGGGGCTACTTGGGTAAATGTGTCATTATGTTTTTATCATTCATTTTAACCGCTCTTTGATCCTACTATTTGTAAGACTTAGAGAAACACTATCACTGTTCTGTAACAACAGTGAAGGAGAAGTTAGAGAAGCTCCAACACTTTATCAATCATTGGGGGCTTTATATTCAGTGAAAAAATTTTGATTCACATATGCTTTCACTTTCTCAAAAAAAGCTTTTAGTTGTAACATACATATAGAAAATACAACTAAAAAGCAGACTCAGGTTACTACAATTAGGAGAGGTTTCAAATTTTAAACTGACATATGAGGTTATTTCAAGTCATTGCAACTCAGTGAACATTTCGCACTCATCAACCCAGTGTATCAGAATAAAAGCTAAGCACTTTATTTTTAGTTTTCTCATTCCTCTGGTCAATTTTGTTGGTTAGGCTAGGATAAAGCCCAAGTGATTTGGTTATTTTAGAAAGGATCTGTTACAGATATATTTAAACTTAAGTTATAAAATCTTGCTTTCTACATATAACAGAAGTAAACTGTAATTTGATTGGAATATCCTGGTTGTAATTTATTTGAGATGTTCATTTTAAGCCCCAATAACAATAAATGTTGACTCATGGTATGCAGAAGACTTGTGCAGTTCAAACACACTTCCAAAAACCTGTTTTATTACTTGGAAATGACAATAGTGGCCTGAAGGTAAAAGATTTAACTTCCACAAACAGTTGCCTGGGAAGAAGGGCAAGCAGGAGCATAATTCATAGATGTATTAATTGTCCACCTCACTGCCAGACTTTTCTTTGAAATGACCCTGCTACACTGCACAGTGGCCATCAAGATAATGATGTATAAAAATTGAAAACAGCTTGCTTTGGGGCACTTTCTAAAACAAACTCTTTATGTCATGTCCATCATATTTCATTTTATAAAATTACTGTTAGTTCAAAGGATCCTAATGAAATTAAGAGAGACCTTTAACTTGTTAACTCGCCTTCACAGCATAGTCATGAGATTCCTTTTTAAAACATGTACTGGGTCTCATATAGAACTTGACATCTTAAGAGTGACTTGAGGCATCTGCACAAGGCCTGCAAGTAATGAGTATGTTAGAAAAGAAAGTCTGACAGAAAGTCGACTGCAACAATTGACTCTAGTGAGGAAGAAGAAGATGATTAGAGTCTGATTTAATTTCTATCTTTGGGTGATATTTTAATGCATTGAGAAGAGTCTACCCTGCTGATACCTTCTTCCACAAAGGATAAGTTAGAGGGAGATAGTTTACCCCAGCAACTTATTTACCTTAGGTAAATAAGCTTAAATACTACTTAAGGCTCCCTAGCCAGCTGAGGCAAGAGCTTTGCAGCCTTTTCCATCAAAATGCCCCTAACAGCAACCAAGAGTGTGAATGGGGATGTGCAGGGACCGAGAAGAGCCTCTCTAAGATCCCTAGAATGTACCCATGTTTGTTTAATACAAACACGTTTTCAACCAATTACTACTGAGTAAAACTGATGCTCTAGGGAGATATTTTTATCTTTAGATTTATTTATCTACTTTCAGAGCAGACTTGGGTGCCTGAAAGAGGCTTTAGAAAATTTCTTCTAGCCCTAGGTCTCATTTTATAACCATATTTTATATGAAGAAACAATTTGTGAGGTAACTGACTTAATAATCCCATTCTAGTTCTAGTTTATAATAATTTGTTACGATATTCTGCCAATCTAGTTAAAAAAAAATTCAGGCCCAGCTTTTACAATGCCTCCAAATCAGCAGCACTTATACAGAACTCTGCTCCCACAAAATGCTATGTCACATAGACTATTTCATGGAGTCTTCATATTTGTTTTTCAGAAAGGAATTCATTGGTGTTAAGGTATTTGCTTAGAAGGCAGAAAGTCAGTAATTAAAGCAGTCATGGTGAAAACTCAGGCCTCCTGATTTCTGTCTATTCTCTCTCCACCCCACTGTGCTTCCCTGAGACCTGAGGACAGGATCATTCAACCTGTGATGAAAGTAATGATTAACCCTATATGAGGCTCAATTTTCAGAAGGACAGACCCATCAGAAGCAGAAATATTTTCAGCTGAAAATGACCATTGCTGACTTAGTTCTAAGCCTGACAAATGGTCTACAACTCTAGAAATATGGTCAGTGTGTTAGGCAGTTTTCTATTACTGTGACAAAATACCTGAAATAATCAACTTAAAAGATTCATTTTGGTTCATGATTTCAAAAGTTTCAGTCCATGATCGCTTGGTCTTATTGTTTTGAAAGCCCTGTGGTGGCAGTGCACATCATGGCAATAGCACATTGGCAGAGTGCTCCCATTCACTTTATGGAACCAAAGCAGAAAGAAACAAGTGCCAAGGTCCCAATACTCCTTCAAGGGCACATGTTCAATGGCCCAACTTTCTTCCATTAGGCCTCATCTCCTACAGGCTCTAGCACCCTCCAACAGTGTCACAGGCAAGGGACCATGCCTTTAACATATGGGTCTTTGGGGGACATTCAAGATTTAGACTATAGGCCAGGTGCAATGGCACATACCTGTAATCACAGCAGCTCAGGAGGTTGAGGAAGGAGGACTGCAATTTCAAAGCCAGTCTTAGCAACTTAGTGAGGCCCTAAGCAATTTAGTGAGACCCTGTCTCTAAAAAGGGCTGGGATGTGCCTCAATGGTTAAGTCCCTCTGAGTTCAATCCCAGCTTTTACAAAGTTTTGTTTCAAAAACAAAAACAAAAACAACAAACCCCCCAAAACTATAGCAGTCAGTCTTGGTGACTTACTTCTGGCACTTTATTGCCAGAAGCCCTTTTTATTACTCTGAAGGTGGGTTAAGTGATGTTCCAGTCTTACTTAGGTGCATGCAGTCCTTCATCAGACCTTTAAGGAGAGCTATCATTGAGCACTACGTCTTTTTGTTTTAGTTTTTACATTGGTATTTCCTGTGCCTTTAATAAAAATAAATGAGGGGCTGGAGTTGTAGTTTAGTAGTAGAGCACTTGCCAAGCCTGTTTGAGGCACTGGGTTTGATCCTTAGCACCACACTAAAATAAAGGTATCGTGTCCATCCAGAACTAAAAAAAAAAAAAAATTTAAAAATAAATAAATGAACAAAACTACCCTCTAGTCAAGTATGACAACACATGCCTATAATCCTAGCAACTTGGGATGCTGAGACAGGAGGATCACAAGGTCAAGTCTAGCCTCAGCAACTTAGCAAGAGCTTGTTTCAAAATAAAAAATAAAAAGTGCTAGAGATAGCTCAGTAGTAAAGCACCTGAGTACAGTCCTTAGCATCAAGTAAGTAAGTAAGTAAGTAAATAGATAAATAAGAGATGGGACTGTGGCTCAGTGGTAGAGCACTTCAGTATATGGAGGCTCTGGGTTTGATCCCCAGTACCACAAAACAAAAAACCTACTTTCCAAACCAATGAATTGAGAGAGGAGTCTCTTGATCAACAAATTCAGTTGTCTTTAGAAATACTTAAGTTTTCCATTAAAATTCACCAAATAGACATAATTTACAAGGTGGAAAACCATTCCAATCTCAAGGATAAAAACTTAACTAAGTCTTAATATTTGTAATAGAGATTATAGAATGGCCAATGCAGTAATTCTATAATCAGGATTCATTTTATTTAAAAACACAACATTAAAAAAAGAATTTTGAATACTAGAGATGTGGCCTGAGAAATTATAAGTACTTTCTAAACCTTACAAATTCATTAAATGAAAATAATGAAATGTTCAAAGTACACGTACATAATATTAAGCACTTACAAATAATTTTCATTCAATAAATATTTTACTGGATATCTATTATGTGCTGTGATTTCACTAATGAAATTGTGGTGAATACCAGAGAATAGAGATGTTATTTTCACAAGTGCCAGATAGTAAAAAAAAAATATATACATATTTAATGAATAAATTACATTTGGGATAAATATTGGGAATATAATAGATTTTTTTCATTCTATTTCATTCTAATAATTCCATTTTGTAACAAAGGTTGAATTTATGTATCAAATCTATGTCTGCACCCCCTGTGAAGCTGCTGCCTCCTCACCAGGGTCTTCTGAGACTGTAACAGGTGTTTTCTATTCATCTCCATTCTAGGCGTCCCTGTCTGTCCTTGCAATATGGATGTGACTTCAAAATTCCTCTGAGGCCACAACCACAGGGTAGTTTATAATCACTCCACTGAGTCCTCATATCAGAAACCATGCAGACAGGGAGATGCAGTTTATAAGCCCTCCTCCTCAATCTGCCCAATCACTTGTTCCACAAAGAGTTAAAATAATCTTTAAACAATTTTAAATAAACTTCAATATTATTTATATTTGGGTGGTTAAAAGCTTGCTCTTGAGTCAAGACAATCTGTAAAACAATGTCAGGTCATTGAACAATTTTGAGTTAACTTTTGTGCAGAGTGAAAGATAGGGGTTAAATTTCATTCTTCTATATAGGGATTTCCAGTTTTCCAAACACTATTTGTTAAAAAGGCTATCTTTTCTCCAACATATGTTTTTGGGCACCCGTGTCTAGTATCAGATAACTGTCCTTATGTGGGTTTGTCACTGTGTCTTCTACTCCATTGGTCTTCATGCCTGTTTTGGTGTCAGTACCAGGTTGTTTTTGTTACTATGGCTCTGTAGTATGATTTGAGGTCCACTATTGTGATGCCTCCTAACGTGCAAGAAATAAAATAATAAATCAATGAGTGTGATGGCATCAAATTAAAATGCTTCTGTTCAGTAAAGGAAACAAGAGCATGAAGAGAGAACCACAGAATGGGAGAAGATCTTTGTCAACTGCTTCTCAGGGCATTAATATCCAGAATATAGAAAATACTCAAAAACTTACACCAAAAAACAACCCAATCAAAAATGGGCAAAAGAACTAAACTGAAACCTCTCAAAAGAAGAAATACAAACGGTCAACAAATATATGAAACATTGTTTAATATCTCTAGCAATTAGGGAAACGCAAATCAAAACTATATTGAGGTTTCACTCCTGTCAGAATGATAGTTATCAAGAATACAAATAAATTAGTGACTGTTGGTCAGGGTGTGGGGAAAAAGGTATACTCATGCATTGTTGGTGGGACTGAAAATTAGTGTGATCACTCTGGAAAGGAGCATGGAGATTCTTCAAAAAACTAGGAATGGAACCACTATACGCCCCAGCTATCCCACTCCTTGATATTCATCCAAAAGATTTTAAATCAGCACACTACAGTGACACAGCCACATCAATGTTTATAGCAGCACAATTCACAACAGCCAAGCTATCGAACCAACCTAGGAAACTTTCAATAGATGAATGGATAAAGAAAACATGATACACACACACACAGAGACACAGACACACACACACACAATGGAGTATTACTCAACCATAAAGAAGAATGACATTGTGGCATTTGCCAGTAAATGGATGAACTGGAGGTTATCATGCCAAGTGAAATAAGCCAGTTCCAAAATGTCTCTGATATGTGGAAGCTAATCCAAAATAAGGAGGCGGGAATGAAAATTTTAAAAAATAGATAAAAGAAAGAAAGAGGGAAAAGGTGAGAGGAAATTTCATGAAAATAGAGGATTGAGTACTGAGTAGACAAAGGGGACTGAGGAAGAGGAGGAAGGGAGAGAAAAAGAAAGAACAGCAGAATGACTCTGACCAAACTTTTATATGCATGCATGGATGTGGCAATGGTGAGTCCTAGCTTCAGGTGTATTCATAGGACAATAATGAAAAAAAACAAAAGTCAACTGTAAATGATTAAAGAGGGATGGGTGGAGTGGAAGGGAGTGCACTGAGGGGAGGGCAGCAGGGGAGAGCTGGAGGACTGAAATGGAGTGGGTTGTGTTCCATGCTTTTGTGATTGTGTCAGGGTGTATTCTAGTGTTGTATGTAACTAAAAAGAAAAATAACAGAAGAAAGAATCTTGGTTCAACATTTTAGTTATGGGATCTTAGCTCTAAGTCTCAATTTCTTCATCTATAAAACTGGAAGGATGACTATACCTATACCTCATAAGGGTACTGAGAGGATGAAGAGATAATGCCTGTGGAATGTACAGATTCCACATATTTTCAGTATCTAATACGCAGAGAAAGCACAAAGTTCTCTAGGATGAGATGGTGGTGATGTTGATGCTATTGTCAACACTAGCATTGCTCTTATTGCCTTAGCACAATGATTAGAAAAAGTAGGTACTAAATAAATATTGAAAGAATGAGCAGGCAAAGTTCATGGCACATTCATAAGCCTCAATGAATTTTTCAGATGCACAGATGAGTGTCTGTCTGACTGATTCCAGCCTCCTCTCCTTACATTGTCAGAATAGATCTAATACAAAGAAACTGTATAATTTTTTTTGTCTTACAACTAGGTTATTAAAATGTAACAGCTGGCTAGAAGTGTAAGGGAAAAAAGCATTTTAAATATTATTTCCTCATTTGACAGCCAAAATGTATGCAAAACTATGAACTGAAAACATGTTAAGAGAGAAAATCTGTGATAATGTAGGTATCTTAGCAACATAGCTGATTAAAGGCAACACTGAATTGAAAACATTTATAATGCTAAGAGAACATGGGCCACCTAAAATAAGGATGCTTGGGATCCAGGAACCAAGGTTTCAGTTCTAAAGATGGCTGAATTACTATTGTTCAAATTAATTTGCCAGACCAAAACAACTTTTACTGGAGGAATAGTGCAAAGGGCCATGAAAATTCATTGAAGAATAAAAACTCTGCAATGCTGAGTTCAAAGATGATGTTAGAAGGAAAGGAAATTTGGTCACTATTTACCATTATTAAGTGTTTTTCAAAGTTAGATCACTTTTCTTCTATGTGCCAAAACTTGCTATAAAATTGCAGAATGAAATTGTTTCATCATTTTCAAATGCATGCCTTAATAAGGAAGATATTAAAATAAGAAGTTCTCTTTTTTTAAAAAAAAAAAAACTTGCCTAAAATATCTATAGAATTAGCTATAAAATGTTTTCAAGTGGATGCTCTTGTTACATTTTCTACTGTCAAAATATTAAACCACATCATCAGTAGAATGTTTCTTTGTTGTTTTCATTTTTAAAAAGAATCAGATCTTTGAGATGAAGTCTAAAACTGAATGCATTATATTATGCTTTTAATGAACAACAGCATATTAAATTAATTATCATTGGTCATGGTTCGTTTCTTTTTCTCTTTTAACTGTCTCCTCTGTTATAGATTACATTTAAGTTTAGAGAATTATACCTCCTCATTCAAAAACTCTCTAAAAGAGAAACATTCTGCCTCCTGTCAGATGATGAGAAAGGCCCCTGATTCCCTTGATGGAGAGCTGTCGTAAGGAAAAGAGTACTGTTTGCATTGCAAGTTGAACTAGCTAACTTTTCCTTGGAATAACATTTTTCACTTGAAAAAACGATCAACAAAAATTTTAGTTATTCAGGCTGGAGTGTTTACTATATTCTATAGCCAAACCAAATAAACAAACAAAAAATGAACAAAGTGAGTCTGCTACCTCCGGAAAATAACTGATAGACACTGATAACATTCATACTTTCAAGTGAAAATCATGGTTTTGGAAAATCTGTATCTACCACACCAAATCTGACAATTTTCCATTACTTAAGAGACTCTCCTGATGAGATCAATGATGACATTAACAACGGTGTATAAAAAATGTGCAAACATTTCTAAAAGCTACACAACTCAGAACCAATATTTTCCAAATAACAAATACACATGGTATCACAGGATCATGTGTGGCTGACAGATTCAAAGTTCAATATATACCAATGGATTTCACTGTTACAGAATAAGAAATGATTATTGATAAGGTTTCAGATTCCATATTGTGACTAAACTTGTTTTGGTATGATGTTTAAGAAGAACATCCACAATTACCTGAAAAGCTATTACGAAACTCTTACAACTGCACAATTATGCGAGGTCGAATCTTCTTTGTACATTCCAACTCAAACACATGAAATGTTGAAGCATTTATGAGAATCCATTCTTCCCCAGTATGAAAACATGGACTAGAGACAAAACTCTGCCACTCTTTTGAATCTGTTTTATAAAATACTTTGTTACTAGTTTTGCTATTATATTAGCATGTAATTTTATTCATTCTCTCTCTCCCCCTGCCTCCCTTTCTCTCTCCCTTCCTCTCTTTCTCTCTCTTTCTTTTCTGGTATTAGGGACTGAACCTAGAGGCATTTTAGCATTGTGCCATATCCCTCACCTATTTACTTTTTATTTTGAAACAGGGTCTCACTAAGTTGCTTACAGCCTTGCTAAGTTGCTGAGTTGAGCCTTAAACTTGCAATCCCAAGTCTCAGCCTCCCAAGTCACTGGGATTACAGGTGTGTGCCACCACATACGGCAATTTTTGTTTTTGTTTTTGTTTTTTTTTTTTGAACTGGGGGTTGAACTCAGGGGCACTTGGCCACTGAGCCACAACCCCAGCCCTATTTTGTATTTTATTTAGAGACAGGGTCTCAATGAGTTGCTTAGCGCCTTGCCCTTGCTGAGGCTGGCTTTGAACTCGTGATCCTCCTGCCTCAGCCTCCCGAGCCGCTGGGATTACAGGCATGCGCCACCACACCTGGCAATTTTATATGGCAATTTTATTGTTTCTTAAATGAATTAATATTTTTTTAAATCTGTTTTAATTTCCCACATAATGAATACCAATAGATATAACCCATATAAACAAAACCTCTTTTGAAGTCTACAATGATTTTAAAAGCACAAAGGAATCCTGAGTTTGAAAACCACAGAATTGTAACCTTTATTGTGCAACAAAATCACAGAAACATATAGAAAGATAAACATGATGCCTGGGCTCCATATTGCGTCTACTGAATCAAAATTTCTATTTAATTAGTAAGAACATTGGTCTGATTTAGGTTTTTAAATGAAAACTATTTATCACCATATATTTCAAAACTTCCAAATTTATTTTATATTATTCTTTTTTTTAATTTCTGCAAAGTACTATCATTAGTAATAACATCATTTTATGGAAATTATGAAACACAAATCCCTATCCATTGTTACAGTTTTTCCTGCCTGTGAGAAATACCATGGAAAACTGTAAACTACTAAGTTGTACTTAACACCTGTGAGGGTTTTGTTTGTTTGCTTCCTTTTGTTTTTCTTTTTCCTGCCTCTAAATTATAATAAATTTTCTATAATAAGTTTTATATGTAGCCTCTAGCTATGATTTGAAAAGCATGTCAACTGCCTTAAAAATCCTGTTTATTTAGGAGGTGACTGTCAATTCTGAGGTCTTTTGTCAGCTTCAAAGAGCTAAGTAAGCTTCAACTATGACAATGAAATGCTAAGAAGCACTTTGAAGACAGAAATCATGAAAACCTGAAGTTGTCAACCTGAATTTAAATCATCTGTTGAAAATGTAAGTCTGTAGACTTATCTTAAATATAAATGTGATATACTTTATCATATTATAAACCCTAGCTATCAACAGATTTCATTAATTTGAAGATAAATTATGTTCACAACTTAATATGGTACAAATTATAAAGAAATTTACACAGATCTTAATCTTCTAAGTATCCTGTCATGTATATATTTTTGTTTGGTTCCTATGAAAGGGAATTTGTACATTTCTGTGATAAAGAAGATAAGGTAATGTTTGCATAAACAACAAAGAATTAACTAATACTATAGGAAGGAATGTTGTATTAAAAATTTCAACAGTCGTAAGTTTTCTAATTCTGTACAATGGAATCTTTTTAAAATTCTTTTTACATTAGAAAAGAGTTTATTTAGAAACCGAACATGAGTTATGGTTCTAGAGCAACATGCCTTAGTGGATCAGGGTCCATCTGAACCAGTTCTGGGGGATTCCGACTTCTCCCTTTTGAGCAATCCAATTACTCAAAAGTCAAGGACTCACTCAATTTAAATACTAACACAGTCCAATGTTTGATTTCTATAATGACACAGAGGACATTTGGTGGAAGGTTCTGGCTTATCTTCTGGGATTTTATCCTCAAAAATAAAATGGTGTGCTATTAAAACACACGCCTAGAGTCCCTTGATAACTCATCACAAACCTGTCATCCCCAAAGATACTTAGACTATAATGACGTCTATCTGCAAAAGATTTTCACAAAGATTAGGGATATTAACCTGGTTTATGTGACTGAGCACAACTTCTGATATATAATGACTCAATGGATGCTGCTATTTCTGTGTTTATTCCTAGAATTAACAATCCTTAAAAATGTATAGTAGGGGGTTAGGAGATCTTCAATTTCCTGAGGTTAAAGGAAATTATGTGCCAATCCTAGTCAGCAGCAGAGCCAAGTCTATACTTAAATCTGCATGTTTTCAGCCTTTTCTACCTCTTAAAAAGCCCTCATAAGTAAAGAATATGAAGTCTGAAAAGTCTCTTGAGGGTTAACAAAGAGAACCTATGGGCAGAGAATTCTGACAGCCAGGAGGGACCTGTGGTCATCTATGAAGCTGGGTCCTTCATTTTATGATTGAGGCCCAGGGAGGTTCATGACAGGTTTAAAGCAACACCATTAGAGTCACCGACTAGGATACCCATCTCTTTTGCCAAGGAAATGCCCAATGAAAAATACTGGTTGGTTTTGTGTGCATGTGTGTATGTGTATGAAGGGCGGGACTGAGGGGTAATTCAAATACAACATGACACGACACTCAATGCTTTTTCTGAAGTGTTTCTATTTCAGAAATAAAGGTGAATCTTTATGAAAAACAAATCTCAAAAAGTACTAGAGAAGAAAGAAATGACAAAAAGAGCATTTCTGAACCAGGTGCTGTGGATGACTCCAAAGCCATGAGTAAACACTAGCGTACAGAACCACAGCAATTCTTTTATGAGGGTTAATATCAGATCCATTACTATTTAAATATTCTGTTCTGGAGAGAAAAATAAATTTAACTAAAATTAAACTAAAACTAAAATATTTAGAATATTTTATGTGATACCAAAAGTGCCTAGACCTGTTCACAGACATTACACACACACACAGACAGACACATACATATATGTGCATACACACCAACATGGTGAATTAGTGCAGATAAAATATTTCCACAATTTCTGCTGCTTTGACACTCTGGTACTGTCCTCTTTCTGTCAGTATTCCCAGTTCTACAAGCCGTAAACACAATATCTCCAGAATATGGCCAAAAAATTATAGAGTTACAAAAAAAAGTGTCACAAGAAGAGACTTTAGAGTCCAACAACTGCTTGCTTAGAGAGAAGTTCCAGGTCATGGGAGGGTCTATTACAATCAGGATGTACTGAAATCAGTCACTAAAACTAATACGCAAAAAAGTCAGTCTAATTTTAAGAAATTAGAGTGAAGTCAAGGTTCTGCCTATATTAATAGTCCTCTTTCATTTATATTCCAACAGGTTTTCTTCAGGGAGACAGGTTGAACAGCTATAATAACTTTTCCAGGAATTTTACACAATCCACAGCCCACAAACAGGAGTTTGCTATCCAGGAGAATATCATTCTTCACTCTCAACTTGGGAGAAGAGAACTATTCTACAGTACTCTTGAGTGGGTTGCACCCTATGGTTTCAAAGACTATAGGGAGAGAAATCAAAATGTAGTGGATTTCCATGGGGGATTCTGGAATCATACCACTGCCACAATTTTCCCATTTGAGTGAGATTATATTAGCAGTACCATGTGGTTCAATTTGGACACAGAGTTGAGGACATTCTACTTGCTCATCAACTGTGAGCATGAATAACTTTGTGATGGGACCTATCCCAGGCCAGAGGAATGGCAAGGTTAAGGGAAGCTGGCTGCCTTCTGGCTCTGGAGTGCTTCCAGCTCAGGCCCAAAATTCCAGGGAGCAGAGGTTCTGCCTCTCTGTACCGAGGAATTCCCCCTCATCGTGTACTCAAATTTATTGAAGGCTTTATTGCAGATTAAAAGGGAGAGTCTCTAATGATGAGACTGAACTCTTCAATGAGCTATAGTGCATTACAATCGCTGTGATACACCTATTGTACCTTTGTTGCTCATATTTCCCTAAGAAACATGATCTGAAAAATTTATATTCTAAAATCAGAAATAAGGTAAGTAGGTATTCAAAAAAATTAGCTGATGTGTTTATAAGAAGAGAAGATGAAAGGAAGAAATGTTACAAATGTGAGAAACTAAAACATTAAACAGGATGCTGTTATATCAACAGTTAGAAAAGAATTCTTGTCCTGACAGAAATAAAATCAGTGGTTGCTCTCAGGTCAGGGATAGAGTGAGATTTTCTACAAAGGGGCATGAAGGAACTTTCTGGGGTAATGCAATATTTTGATTGTAGTCATGGTTACATGAGAATATACACTTGTCAAAACTCATCAAACAGTATATGTAACTACCTACAATTTATTGTATGTGACTTATACCTCAATAAAGTTGACTTTTAAGAAAAGTTTTTCTTGGAAATGTGAAGATATGGGCTCATTTGTAATTTTCCCCATCACAAGAAAATACAGAACTTTCTCAAGGGATATGGGACTACAGTTTTTTTCCTCACTATGAACTTGGACAGCAGCTCAAAGCCATTCTCAGGTTAATAAGCAAACTATTCCCAGGACAGGGTACCCCTTCCTGTTGAGTGGGTGAGTAGAAGGGAGGTGTAAATCTCTTAAGAAGGTGCTAAACAATCTGCAGCTTATACAAAGGCTCTGCTTCTGAAGGGGGTTTTACAGTAGGTGACCTTTTACCAAATGGTGCTTGTAAATAACTACAAGGTACAAAAATTCAGAAGTTATAAAGAAAATGTTTAAGTTGGACAAAAATGTAAAGTTTAATAATGTAAGTTTGGTCATCAGCAAACCTTATAGTATTTAGTGAATTTCACTAAATGATTTTAGAAGCTAAGGAATATGCAGAACAAGGTTGATTCATTCAAGTTATTGACAAACCATCATGTAGCAGTTCAGCTGTCCCTTGGGATCCTTAGGGGATTGGTGCCAGGATCCCCACGGATACTAAAAGCTGGATGCTCAAAGCCCCTCATATTAAAGTACTATGTTTGCATAACTTTCATATACCTTCCAGTGTGCTCTAATAGCATCTTTAGATTACTTATAATACCTAAAATAATGTACACGTTGTGTAAATAGCTGTTATGCCGTATTGTTTTCAGAATAAAGATGAGGGAGAAAGTGTGTGCATGTTCAGTACAGATGCATTTTTTAAAAAAATAATTCTGCATGGCTGGATGAACTGAGGATGCAGACCCACAGACATGGAAGGCTGACTACATATACTTAAAAGGAGACACATAAACAATGGTAACATCAGTAGCCATGACAAACGTCTATAATTTCTTGTTGGCAGAATCAAATTATTGCAATAGGTTTCTTGGTGAGTGTGTGTGGGGGTATGTGTGTGGTGCTGGGGATTGAACCCAGGGCCTTGTGCATGCAAGGCAATATGTTTCTCTTTGAGTAATTTTTATCAGTTCTAGTGACTTGCAGGAAGCCCCAAGCAGTTAAGAACTAATTTGTGAGGCAATATAAAAACAAGTTCTCATAACTCAAGAAAAGATTAAAAAGCAAGGTTGGGACTGTCTAATCCCTGAGAGGTCCAAATATTAGTAGGAAAGAGAAATGATTCCAGATAAAAAAGGGAAACATGATGAAGCAAAAACTGTAAGATAAAATGACACTTTCCAAATTGTTGAGTATGATACTGATGTTATGGATTAAAGGGCTGGTTCTTTTCAGAATTGTCCACAGTTTGTGAACAAGGTTAAGGTCAGGTCAGAGCTTGATAGTTTTATCATGCTTTGTATCCTAAAATGGTATCAACCTCCTAAAGCCATCAGAGTTGATTTCTGTTTCAAAAAGTTAAATAGATGGAGATTTTTCCAGTAATGATTATTTCTCCACCAAAATGTAAAAGACTCTGAAACAGTAATTATGGAAGAATTTCTAATAGCTTCCTTCCTTTCCAACACTCGAGTCAGTAATTTAAGAGTTATTTTATTTGTTGAACTGGCCCAGATACAGAAATCTTTCCTAAACTGCAGCTGGTTTAGAAAAATATAATTTCGTCTTCCGTTGGTCTGGTTCTTTGGATCTGAAGAACTGATGTGTTTATCTTCCATCTTCCTCTTTCCATCTGGTTTTCCCTAATGGCTTTCAATTACTAATCATTTCTGTGGGTGATATGATGGAAGGGCAGATGAGATTCACACAAATAATTTCCTGGTCCCCATTGGAGTTTTCTTTAATAATTACAGCACGGGATTCTCTGGTGAGGTCTAGATAATCCCAAAACACAACTGAGAGCCAAGGGTGTGGGAAAGCGTCACTCACCATCTTGCCTTCTTGAGACATGTTCTAAAAGAGATGCACTTGCTACTACCCTCTCAAACTATCTCTTGTCGCAAAGACAATTTTGGGGGCCTCCAATGCTTTATATATGGAATGAGAAATGGCCCTCTACACCTCCCAGGGGCATTCTAAAGATTCTGAATTAATGTAGAGAAAAATACACAGTATCAAGTCAAGCTGAATTACTATACATTTCTTTCAGTCTCAGGATGGATTTCTATTAGGGCCTTGAATTTGACTGAGTTCATAAAATATACTCATTTATGTGTTCATTCATTTAGTCACTCAACAACTATTTATATAAAACTCAAGGTGTGGAGTCAGAAGTGAAACAATACTGAGGGATGAAAGCCTTGAAACAATGGGTGGAATGCCAGAATATTATATTGATTTCTAATCCATGACCCTGAAAAAAAGTGGGTTTTGTTTTTGTTTTTTCTGCAAACGTGTTTTCTGTGATCTGCTAGGCTATTACAGCAGCAAACTCAAAATGAAGTGAGTCCAACTTAATATTCACTGAACTTACATAATGCTTTAGATGATATGTGCTACCTGCATTCTGCACTCAAGATGCCTAAGTGTGAATAGGTGGAAACAAGGAAATATTAAAATGTAAGTTATTTGAGACAGGGCTTATATCTTGCATATTTTTTATTTCTTCCAGGGTCCAGCCTGTTTTCTTGCAAATAGGAAACATATAATACGTGAAGAATTAAGTGCAATTAATCTTGATAATTGACTTAGTTCTCAGAGACTAAAGAAGAAATGGGGTTGATATTCCTGCCTTGCTCTTCATTTGTTTAAATTCCAAGATAACTTCTGCATAACAAGAAGAAACTGTTTATATAGATGGCTCATGAAAGACTGTTTAGAAAGTGAAGTGTGAATATACTAAGGGCAAAGGAAGGAGTGTACTGATCCAGCTGGAGTCAAGAAAATAGGCAAACTGAGAGGAAATGTGAAGGATTTTAATGGGTTCAACATGGAGGGCACGTTCAATAAAAGTTCACTGACAGGGCATAGAAGCAGAAGGCTGTGATGTCTTGGATTCAGAGAAAGCAGAGTTAAAACAATGGTTCATGTTAAAATGCACACATTTTGGCCTTTGAAGCCATTTTCTTGGGCAAAGATACATGTTTCCTAATTAAAGATAAACAGAGGTATCACCTTAATATTAAACGAGAAACTCCACTTTCTTGATGAAGCAAATTTTCTTTTCTTAAATGAACTTAAAGGGTAGTTCAAGCATGGAAAAAGATGGGCCTTAAAGAGAAACCTGAACATGTTGTTTCCAGCACAGGCTTGGAACAGATAGTACTCAGACCTATGAATGAATGGGTGTTCTGGTCCCAGAGAGCAATAATGCTTCAAGTAGTGCTTTGCATTTCCAAGAAAGCCCACATTATAAAAACCACATTAAAACTCATAACCACTAATGCAACAGCATCCGTAACCTCGCATCAGAAATTGGGGCAAGTTGAGACTACGGAAGGTTAAGGGATTACTCAAGATCACACAACTAATATATATATATGGGCCATATAGACTTCTGTTTTTAAAATTGTGTTTTCTCACCTTGGGCCCTAAGGAATGGAGCAGGACATCTATGGACTAAGATCTCTGAAACCATAAGCCCCCAAAATAAACTCTTCCTTCTATAATTGTTCTTGTCAGGTGTTTTGGTCACAGCAATGAAAAAGCTGACAAGTTGCTTTGTGAGAGACTAAGTCAATTAGTAGAGCAGGCTGCTTATGCCCCTTTTGCTGTTCTAAGGACAAAGATTCCTACCATTTTATAGAGGAACCCAAAGAATTCCAGTAGTTATGGCAGTTTTTGGTAGGGTCCCAAATACATTTCAACTCCTAATTTTAAAGGGCTTTTTGATAATTATATAGACTGGTGATTCCAAAGCAGTCTTTAAAACTTGGAACTTAAAAGTAAAAGAAATTTCTTAAAAGAAGTTAATATGACAATATGTCAAGCATTATAATCATTCCAAACTTACAGAGGAAGAACACAAACACACACACACATACATGTGCGTGAAGTGTGAGGGCACGTGGGTTATTTAGCTTGTTGAAGCTTCACAGAATAACACAAAATTTCTTTTGCACACCCAAGACATCACAGGCATCTTTACATGGGAGATGGTATGGAGCTTATACGATTAATCCAAAAGAAAAGACATTCAGCCTAGATGCAGAGTCCTGGCTCACAGTATGGTTTCCAAAATGAAAATTGTATACTTTATTTGGCAATTTATATCATTACAGTTACATGAGACATTTTCTACAGCATGATTTTTGGAGATTTAAAAATATATTATTAGTAAGTATAAAATTATCATAAGAACTAATGATTGCTATGGGTCCAGTATCTGTTGAAATAGATATATTATATTCATTACTTGGAACAAGAAACTATTCAAATCCAATTTAAAGATAAATAAAATAAGCAACTAAGGAAGTCCGGCTCTTGGCCAGTCTGGACTGCAAAGTTAAGCCACTTTAGATGAGAAAAAAGTCTAGCTTCAATGACATGCTGTAATTTAGGATCAAATGTATGACAATGTTTCAATAATTTTTTGTTTCCAATTACTAGTTCAAGCTGAGAAGCAACTTAAATAGTTAATGAGAAAAAAAGGCATACTATCACTTGGAAAGAAAAAAATTTTTTCCCTCATAATAGGCCACCAATAGGGATAAGGAATCACTTCGATTCACTACCCTGTGGTGAGAAAATCTTCACAGTCATAATATTAGCCAACCGACCTTTTACAAAAGCTCAGATGCACATCGTGCACTTAAGGACTACAACAAACACACACACGCGCTTGGAATTCTTACCCTCAAATTTAACAAAGAAAGACTTTAAAGAGATTGACTTATTAAGAGTGTCAAAGTGGGTTTTATGAAATATTATTTTCCCAAAAATATTCTTAATGATGAGTGATTCAAATAAGTTTGGGAGCACTCTTGAAGAGTTATAATCATATTAGGTCATTAGTGAAGGCCTCTAAAAAAGAAACAAGTCATTTTAAAATTTAATTTCTGTCCAACCTATTTGAACACAAAACCTTTTTTCAATGGGCCTTTATTAAAATTCTGTGAAATTAAAATTTTGTGAAAAACACCTTACCATACCAAAAAACTCAAGTCCAGACAGAATAATACCAAAGTTGTACAATTAATTGGTGGATAAGCTATAAAGAGATATCACCTTTCAAGATTCTACGAGGATATTCAAGTATCATGCTATTTCCTGTAACATTTACAGTCCTCGAAGGATTACAGACTGTAAAAACCCTATTTTAGAGATCATCTGGTTCAAACCTCTCCCATTTAAGAGGTGAAACAGTCTTAGAAGTGAAGTAGTTGGCCCAAAAAGACACAAAAATCCACTCTGGCAGCAGAAATAGGACCCAGCTCTTAATTCCCACACTAGAATCCTTTCCACAACAGTATACTGACTCCTATGAAACTAAAACTTTTTGCCTCTGAGGCTAAGGAATCTTAGACAAGAGGGAATTTAGCTACTAAGGACCCATTAAAATACGTATTAAACCAGACTTCTGTCAATAGATATTTAAATCAATTAAACATGATTGTCTTTACTTACAAATGTCATCCACTGTGACAGGGAATCAATGTTTCAAGCTGTTGAACAGGTCATCATCCCTGTCCTGTTGGATGACACCTATAAATAAAATAAATCTATTTTTGAGTGAGTAGACTTTAAGCTAACTAGATTTAAGATGCATGCAGTTTAAAGGAAAGAATAATTTTTTGAATGATTCTTAATCATGTCCTACTGGAGAGATGTACTTCCCATTGCCAACTATTTCACTCTAATTATGACTGGCCATCAGCAC
Source organism: Glaucomys volans (assembly GCA_020662805.1). Lineage (NCBI taxonomy): Eukaryota > Metazoa > Chordata > Mammalia > Rodentia > Sciuridae > Glaucomys > Glaucomys volans. Next base: position 542,007 of record JAJEJO010000123.1, on the reverse strand, counting down.
AAGAAAACCCAAGGAATATAACAAGTAATGTTGCAAGAACACAAAGGAATCATGGCATCCAGGGCAAAAATGGTCCTCTAGGCATTATCTGACTCCATCTTCTGCTTCTGTGAATATCATTCTACTTTATAGGTGGGACAACCAAGGCCCTGTTAAGTTAAATGACTGGCCTAACGTTAAACAGCTAAGTGTTTTTAGCTTAAGTCCTTAGGAGTTAAAAAGTATACACAATACATTAGTATAGGTTATCATTAGGCTGATCAGCTTGGAAAGACTTAAATATTTCACAAATGTTGACTTAGAATAGTCTGCGTAGATATAATATTATAGAATATTCTGTATAGATGTAATATTAGATATTTAGCACTTCTGCATAAAATACAATGTCTGTATTAAATATCAAAATACAAGCATCATTGAAAATGCTATGAGTGGAAGAGCAAACAACAGTAAGAAAATGGAAATGTGACAGTGAAACTAAATATAGAATACACTTACAACTTTTAATTCTGGCCACTTCCAAACTAGATTAGTGGTTTCTAACAAATATGAGTATATGAAAAACCATTTTTTTAAAACAAAATTTCTACAGTTCATAATTTAAAACGTTGGTTACTATGTAGCCACAAAATACTAATCTGAGTAAGATCTGCTAGAAACTAAATTTGGACTGGATATGAACATTCTAACTTTCCATTCTATACTAAATAATCTAAAATAACTGGAAGTGTTTTAGGACTCTGCTTTGAAGTAATATGGCTGTTAGAGTAACATGATCACAAAACTCATATTGAGCATTTACGGTGGGCCATAAGTTTGAGTGCTTCATACAGGCTATTTCATTCTACTTGATTACAATGCAACTTTACAACTAAGATGATCAAAGCACAGAGAAATTAAATACACAAATCTATTTGGTGACAGAATTCGAACTCAAAATCTACCGCTTTTCTTTAATCTAGCAATTGAAGATCCTTGAAAATACAAAAAATAAAACAGAAAAATTAACATAGTTCCAACAAGAATACATAACATTCCCTCAACTAAATCCACATAATATAAAACATCAGAAATTTTTCTTGGTCTTTTTTGGGGGTCAGGGTGTAGGAGAGGGTGGCGACTATTTTCAAAACCAATCTTAACACTAAAGAATCAAAACTTCTTATGTTAACCTGAAATATATCATATGTAAAATGACAACTAGAAAACTTCAACTGCCTTTTATAATTAAAGTAAATTTTTCAGATTTAATTATTTTTAATGGAGATAAATTCTCCCACTACTCAAGACTGATTCCCAAAATATAATAGTTATTAATAGACTGAATTAAATCATATGTATTAAAAATAAACAAATTATCTTGTGAATGAACAGAACTATTCATAAAGTAAATTATTTTTAAGAAAAACAAAAAAGGATTTTGATCCATAATGTAATCCCCTCAATTCCTTATATAATGGTAACTATCTTTTACTTGATGGTAAGTTATGCTTTGGACCCAAACCCCTCAACTTTTTTAATGGGGCCATTTTTCTAACATTTCTAAAACCATAAAACCAAAAAAATAGCAGATAATCAGAACTTCAATACCTGGCATATTTTAGCTGAACAAGAAATAGATATATGCAAAGCTCAGCATCACAGAAACAAAACATTAATAAAAATGAATTTACTTCTTAAAGCACTTGTGGAAAAATGAATCCTTCTGGCAATCATGGCTTTCTGAAAAGGACCCCAAACAGAAAAAGATAAAGTGTGGTTTCATGGTAGCTTACCCTTTTCTCTGATACCCCATCCTGGCCTGCAGCATCTCTCTCATCATGTGTCTCTTTCAGGACTGCCATGTGTTTTTTGTATGCTGGCTCTCTGTTTAAGGTTGTGTATCCTATGTGCTCATAAATTGGGTTTATCGTCATCTTGGCAATGTATTCTGCTGCCTTGGTTTCAATATAGAGAGTAATCAAGCCATCAGTCACCAGATCGTGGATGGACTCAAAGCGTTTCTCCCCAACAAAGTGCTTGCCATCGTAGTAGAGCCTGAAGTTTCTGGTTTGACTTCCAAATCTGCCTCAATGAAATGGGAAAGATGTTTTTAAGAAAAGTAAGCAAATGAATTCTTTCTGAAACAAAATAATCAAAAGAGAAAACAAAAAACCAAAAACCCTATTGCTTTGTTTGTGTATGTCTCTTTGATTCAATAAGTTATGGCTAATCTCCATGAATCACCTGGAATATGTAAAATTAAACTTTTGAATACAAAAACGAACTTGCAATAACTGGGGATAACTACCCAAAAGTTTTTCCTTCTAGCCAACCCTAGAAGGAAAACTTTGTTTTTATTTATCTTTTTAAGTCACTTCATTATGCCTATAGGAAAAACAGGAGAAAATACACCTCAGATCCTATTAAAACACATTCAATATTCAATTGGTTAATGCTGTAATACATGAAATTTCTATACTGATTTTTTTTTTCTGCAGTAAAAAATGTAATGATCTTTAGATCCCAGCATTCAAGTCTTTTAACAGAAAAGTCCCACTCAGGGCTCATCTAAGTATGATGCCAGCAATCATTTAAAGTAGAGAAGACTCCAGAGCCTGAGTCATGAAGGGCAGGGTAGCACAGAAACACACTTTTGTTATTTCTGACCCAAAACTTGTTCTTCCTTTTACACATTCTTCTGTGTCGCTGGTTATGCTGGGCAGGAAATGTTTGCAATATATACGGCATATAAAAGTCATAAACTACCAGCCTACAGAAACTCTGTTTTCAATTTTGAGTCATGTTTTGATGACATGCTTTAACAAAGGGGGAAGGATGGTTTCCTTTGATGATAATTTCAGTATTTTGCTTCCTGCAGCAAACCTCAGAATTGGATCCAAGCTGGCATGAGTGGCACTAGCATCCTTGAAAGAAAGTGCACTAACTTTAATAAAATCTGCCGCCAAATGACACCAAGGGCTGCCTGTGTCATGGTCTCCTGAAGGTAACCATGAGTGAGCCTAATTAAAGTCTCCTGAAGGTAACCATGAGTGAGCCTAATTAAAAACCTAAACAAATTGGAAAGGATTTGTCTAAACAAATTAGACACTAATAATTATTTAATCTAGAATCCAACATACTATCCATGCTGGATCTTTTAACATATAATTTATCCATCTTTTGGTTCTTCAAAAGCAATCATTTTGATTTGCATGCATGTGAATGATCCATATAATTACACTTTCTTGATCTCCACTTCACTTTCCTCTAACGTTAAAGATCCATTCCTCCCAAGTATATAATTTAAGTCTAAAAAATTAGGAAGGTAAAATTTACATATCTAAATCAAACATTACAGTTTTTTAGCTTGACATACTTCTTTTTGCCCCATACATTATTTGCTACTTATAAACAAACATAGAAAGCCACTTTAAATTTTTTATAAGATCTTACAATTAACACACATAGTATAGTTTATCATTAAGTCCCTTTATATTTCAGTTGTATCAGAGGTATTTCAAAGAGTGCTCAGACCACTTTACCCCTGCAGGGCCTTACCATTTTATGGTGGGCATTTCCACCATGAGTATTGACCTTAAAATTCAGACTATTCAAACACTGGTGTCAGTCACTTGTTACAACTGTTTTCGGAAATCTGCGATGTACAAGGAAAATAGCGCATGAAGGAAAGAGGATTGGATTGGCCTCAGAAAGAGTGAGGATGGTTTGACGAGGGTGGAAGTCTAAGGCTGGACTTCCTAGTGTTTTCCAAGGAGCTAATTGCTAATCTACCCAAGGAGAGGATTTCTGGCCACTAGTAGGGTATTGGGTGAAAGAGATAAGTTTGTCCATTTTTCTTTCTCAGCTCAGTAACTTCAAGAGCTACTCCTCATGATTTCCAATTTTTCTTCAGCTGCACTTCAGCTCCAGCCTGCCAGTCCAATCACATTTTCAATCTTAAGGGAGTTATCTGATTACTAAAATAACTCATAATATGGATTGATTAAAACTTAGTCTCAAAGGACAAAAAAGCCCCACAAATTTCCACGGGAATTTTGATTGATTTTTTAAAAAGAAATAGCATTATATTTACCAAGGGAACCGCACATTTTCCTTGCCTACTCTGAACTGCACGTTTACTTAGGAAGTTACATAAAGAATAGCATAATGGCACAGGGTGTCAGAGATTGTACTACCTTGGCCTGATTTGAAAAGCATGTAGTACTTTGTGGGACCATAAGTGTAGAGAGTGTGGACAGAAAATCTTTGAGAAGGGTGGGTAATGGATGTGTCTTCTACATAAGAAAAGTCATAAAAGGGAGGATGCCAGACATAAGGGTAAAGAAAAAAAAAACTTTCCTTATGAAAGTTTATTGCTGGCAGATAGTCGTTTATTCAACAATTATTCAGCAAAGCACCCAGATACTGTGTTTAGTATTAGAAAGTTCATTATAAAGTCTCTGTTCCTTGATAACTCCAATGGGAAATAAACATAAAAATAGATCAACACAAAGACGTGAAATGCTGAATTTTAAAAATGTTCACCTTTAGATTGATTTTTAAAAAATGACTATAAAAGTGTGTATAATTGCTTCTTGGCTTTTTGGCTAATATCACATGTAGAAGTGTGCATAACCTTGCTCTTACAAAGATGATGTACGTTTCTGTAAAGAGATTAATGAATCCAAATGAATCCAACATGTCTTCACATTATAAAAACCAAAAACTCATTGCTGAATAAGATCTCAGAGCTATATCCAAGTGCAAAAACACCCCTGCAGTCTTGAAACAGGGTCTGGCAAGGGACATACAAGGGTCAGTTCCATGTGTTTAACAAATCCTTAGACTTTGGTATCAGATAGATGTGAATTTAAATCTTGGATCTGCCTTTTTCTAGTTGGATGACTCTGGAGAAATTCTGCAGATTCCCTATCTAAAAAATAATATCACCCTACCCACACATGGTTGTGAGGATTGTGTCAAAATATTCAAGTCAAAGCTACACATGTAATAGGTTCAATGAAAAGTAGTTTCCCTTGTTCTCTGTTTGCTCAGGCCCCTACAGAGGAAAACAGAATAAAGTAAAACAGAAAAGACAGCCAATAAGTATGTATGGAAGATGGCTGAATAAACAACAGGCAATATTGGGAGTACAGGAGCATCTGTCCTAGTTCATTTTACAGTTGACAAAAGCAAGGAGAAACTCTATGCATGTTCCTGAATAAATTTAGGCTGCATGTTAAACAGAGTGGGCCTACCACAGAGTTCAAAGCAGGGAAGAAGCAAGCAGTCTTTCCATGTGCTCTGCTCTCTGAATTCAACAGAGAAAGGTAAGTAAATAAACCTGTATTGAAAGTAGGACATGTTATATGGATCTAGAGAAAACTACTGACCTCTAGACTGCGGAGTACAGATGGATGAAGACTCTTAAAGTAAATAATTTCCCCCCCATTTCTATAGAGTTTTCTTTTCCTCTTTTCCCATATATCTTTTATTTGTCTCTGACCTTAACGAATAGCTTTTCATTCCTGAGTGAATATGCTTGAAAAATCTATAAGCTCAAGATTTTAACAGAAAAAAAATTCATTTTCCCCAAAGTGGTACTATAGCTAACAAAAAAAGACAGATAATATGGTTTGAACTACTACTGTTGTACATAATTACCACTTTCTAGAAAGAGGATCTTTCATACCAGTGATTCCAGGTTTTGGTTTTCATATTTTAAAAAGTTGTGCCCAGTTGCATTCAGATGAATTTCAAAATATGTAATTCTAACATCTAACTTTTCAAAAATGATAAAAAAATCTTAATACAGTCCTTTCTGATTTTTAGTAAATGAGTCATACTCATAAAAATCCAATCTATGGCTAGGGATGTAGTTCACTGGTAGAAAGTTTGCCTAACATGCATGAGGCCCTGAGTTCAATCCCCAACACTGAAAACAACAACAACAAAAAGTCTAGAGCACAAAACAATGAAAATATATAACAAGAATAGCCTTTGAAATGTTACTTCACTTTTTTTTAAAACTGAGAATTAGTTTTGATTTGAGGCCAAAGTTCTTTGGAAATATCTCTTCAAAGGAAATCTCCAAGCTAACAGATGTTTTTTGTTAACAAACAGAAAACAAAACATATACAATATACTTATCTAAGCTAATAAAATGTTAGAAGTATTTCCAGCAACCAACATATAAAAACCATTTTATTGATAATATTTGTGTGCTGTTTACCAGAGTCAAAGAAGCTGAAATAAATACAAATATCTTAAATTCATATAATTATAAACATACCATTGGGGGACAGGTTAAAACAAGTAAGAATATGATAAAGCGTTGAATTAAATACTAAACAATAAATTTAGATAAATTCTAATGAACTGAGAACACAGTTATATATAACTTTAAAATGCTTCCCCCATCTCAAACTTAGGATATCACTTTTGTCTATCTTGCTATATAATTTTGAATGGTAAAATGAGGCAAAAGTATTAGAACATCTCAACTTCTGATGATATTTCTTTAGCAGAAGAAATCATTTCCAGTGAAGAAGCAAACCCATTTGCCTAACTAAATTTCCAAATATAGCACTAGTTAGCTCTGAAAGGTGGAACTAATATAGAAGGACAGTTGAAAGTCTGTTTAAGAAGCAATCTGATATTTCCATGCCCTGTACACTCCTTGTCCCAAATGTTACCCCTTCCCTACCGTGGCAGAAGACTTAAGTTCTGTTCTCTGGACTGTATGAAACAGAGAGAATGTGAACTGAGGAACACCAGGCAGAGTTGAGAAGAGGAATCATCCTGAAAAATTAAGTGATTGTTTTAAATACTGAAGACTGAGGCTTCTGTTTCTTTTCACCACTAGGTTCTCAGAAAGCTTCTACCTTTCCTGACAAAAGAATGAAAGATTCTTCTCTGCCAAATCTGATTAATCCAACTGAAAAGACTTAAGAATAGAGACATCATCTTGTAATTGTCAGACTTCTCCCAAGACCTCAGAACTAACAATGAGTTGTTAAAAGCCAAATACACCTAAATGTGGGATAAAAGGATGTGCGGGAATTTCTTGAACACATGAAATTAACCATCATAGTATGCATACTACAATTTTTTATTACTGGGAATTTACATGGTTTCCAGGTTTAGCCGTTTATGAAGATTGCTATCATAGGTAATAATGCAGACATAAAAAAAACCAATGGCAGCAGTGTTTGTGTGTGCGTGTGTGTGTGTGTGTACACACATACATATATATGTATATATATAAAATGTATGTATACACACACATACATACTATATGTATACTGGTATTTATGTATACGTATATATAAATAACCTAGGTAATATGTATGATATATTCCTAGGTAAAATACACATATTTCCTAGGAATCACTCTTGGGGGGGAATATATATATATATTGCATATATATATGTATATATATATTATGTGTATATATATATATTATATCTGTATATAATATATATATGGGAAAATTCTGATTCCTTGAGAATCAATTGTTAGTTTTGCTTACCTTTCAAGTACCAGCAGACACTGGCATGGTACTCAGCATCTATTATGCCCTAAGCATCTGTTGAACAGAATTAGTAAATGGTTTCATTAACACTTTCCCCTAAGTTGGCCAACTATGTATAAGATGAAACTAATGTGAAATAATATGAAAATAATTTTTAAAAACACATGGGAGTTACAAAGAACTGTCAAAATACAACCCAGATTACTATAGTCTTGTTGGACATAATTTAAAAAGAAGTGATAACTACCATAATAAAATTTGTTATTCATATCTGTAATGCTCTTAGTGTAATGATCTCTATAACATGAAGTTGCTTTCCATATCAACAATAAAAGAATTTTTCCAATGCACTGAACCAATTATAATAACTTCTGCTACCATTTTTCATTTTATTACTAAACCAGGGAAAGCATACTAAGTATTGTATCCATCCACTACATAAATTTACATTTTTACTTATAGAAAAGTGTTGTTCATATATTTTAACCTTTGAAAACAGAGGAGGTCCAAAAACGATCAATATGTTTGTATGATTAAAAAATAGATTTGGCTTATTCAAGAACTGGTGATCACTTCTATTGAAAGTGAATCTTACTTAAAATCACTATGCCACTCTAGGACAAAAATTCACACTACACTACAATTGTAATATACAAAAGCATAGAGTTATACATGTTTGAGTGCTTGTAGAGTTCTTTACATAAACATGAGTATAAATGCATATACAAACACAAACCTATACATTCACATACATGTTTTTCATATCCCTGTTTAATTTCTTTATACAATATGATGCATTTACTTAATCATTTCTGTATTATACATTCTAAGAATCACACATGGAACAAAATTTAAAATTTTTCTTGATAATCCAACTGTAGCTAACATTTTATTTTAGTGTGCAAAACAGTAATAACCCAGAAGCTATTGTAGTATACTGAGTTGACCTTCTATGATATAACATGCCCCTAGGTACTGAAAAATTAGTTCTCAGATCTAGTTTTACATTTTTAAAATCCTCTTTGCAGTTTAGCAACTGTGTTCTTCCACTTTCCTACTTTTTATTCACTGTAAATTTGGGGAATAAAGACTAAAGAAATTACTAATGTTTTATATAAAACTATGTTAATAGATTCTAATTGGGGCTGGGGATATAGTTCAGTTGGTAGAGTGCTTGCTTCATAAGCACAAGGCCCTGGGTTCAATCCCCAGCACCGCAAAAACAAAAACAACAACAACAAAAAAACCTCTAATGGGGATTATTGGTGACTCCTTTGCAACAAACACATGGAGTCTGTGTGCTATTTAGTCATCACAGATAGGCATTTCTCTTTTATTTCCAGTTTCAAAGCCATATTTTGGAAGTCTAACATTAATAATACTTTGATTTCCAAATAAATAAGGATACTGCTGTAGATGATTGGACACAAGCCTATATGTGAACAAGTATACACCTTTAAATTTAGCATCTAGTGTTCATTTTCGATCAGCAAAATACTGCATTTTTCTCATAAAATGCCTCACTTAAAAATCCAATTTATTATTGTATCTTTTATATATGACATACTTTGCAGTCACCTAATGTACACAATTCAATGAGGGGTTTTTTTTTTGTTTTTTTTTTGGTGGTGGTGCTGGGGATTAAACCCAGGGCCTTGTGCATGTGAGGCAAGCACTCTACCAACTGAGCTATATCCCCAGCCCCAATTTGATGAGTTTTGACAGACATTACTGTCATGGCCAAGATTCTGAATATTTCAAACACCTTCCAAAATTACCCTATGTCCTCTGGCAGTCTATCCATCTGTCCCCTGTCCTACTCAACCACTTACTTGTTTATTATCATTATAATTTTTATTTTATATAATTTGAATCATATAGCATATATTCTTTTGTGTCTGAATGCCTAAGTCTTAATTCAGAGATTTATTTTAAACTGATGGATATTGTTCTTATCAGATGTTAAATATGATCAGAAAAGCAATGGAAAAGCAATAAACCATATTTTGTATTTGCTACTCTGTTTCTGGGGTTATTTACCTAGCTTCTTGTCTTCATTGAAGATATACCTTGAGCATCTAATATGTAAATCTAGAATTTGAAGTGCTCCAAATTTCACATTTTTTTGAGTATAGACAAAATGCCATAAGTAGAAAATTCAATATGTGATAGTGTGACAATTCACAGACAAAATGCAGGTACACTAAAAATATTGTATAAAATTACCTTCAGACTATGTATGTAGAAAACAGAATAAGAGGTGAATTTTGTGTTTAGAGTTGAACCCATCCCCATGATATCATTATACATATGCCAACATTCCACCATTCCCCCCAAAATCCAAAACACTTCTAATCCCAAGCATTTTATTTTTTAATTAATTTATTTTTTAATTTTAGGTCATTTTACACAAATGGAGTACAGCTATCATTTTTCTGGTTGTACACAAAGTAGAATCATACAATTTGCATATTTATACATACGGTATAGATGTTTGTCTCATTCTATTATCTTTCCTTCACCCTACCCTCCCACCCCTCATTTTCTTCTATACAATCCATCCCTTCTCCATTCTTCCCGAGCCTCCCCCAACTCCCGCTATGTGTCATCAACCACTTATAAGAGAGGTCATTCGGCCTTTGGTTTTTTGGGATTGGCTTATTTCACTTAAGATGATCTTCTCCAATTCCATCCATTTACCTGCAAATGTCATAATTTTATTATTCTTTATGG
>JAJEJO010000123.1:485248-526757 GCA_020662805.1 Glaucomys volans | reverse complement strand
TAACTCTTAACTGTTGATTGGTGTGATCATTCATTGCCTGCATTTGCTCTCTCATCACATCACTTGCTTCTCTGATCATTTTAATTATGTACACTCTGAACTCCCTTTCTGACATTTCTTCTGCCCTCCTATCATTGGATTCTGTTGATGTAGCACCTAGGTTTGTTTGACATACTTTCTTCCTCTGTTTCCTCATGTTGCTCCTGTATCTTCTCCTCTACCCATGAGAATCTGAGGTATTGAAGCTTCCCCCCATAGGCTTGTGGTATCCCAACAGGTTTCCAATACCTCACCTCCTAGTCTTCAGTAACACTAGATCACAGACTGGGGCCAGGGTAGGGTATGTCTGGGCATCTGGGCTGGTCCTCCTTGCAGCTGCCCCCATGCAGAAGACCCACGGGAGCACTCATGGCTGATGTACCAGGTGCAGAAGTCTCAGGCCTCTGCACTGGGCTGAGCCTGATGTCTGTCTCTGTGCCTACCTCCCAAACTTGGAGGTCTCGCAGGACTTGGCTTGGGGTATCCCAAACCTCTGAGCTGATCCTCCCCGAGTGGGAAACTCAAGTGTCCACTGCGCCTGCTCACCACACGCAGAGGTCTCCCACTTCTGGGCTGTGTCAGCTGCCCCCAGGCAGAAATCCCACGGGAGCACTTAGGGCTGATGTACCAGGTGCAGGCCTCTGCGCTGGGCTAAGCCTGATGTCTGTCTCTGGGCCTATCTCCCAGACCCAGAAGTCTTGTGGGACTTGGCTTGGCTGATTCCATACCTCTGAGCTGAGCCTCCCTGAGTAGGAAACTCAAGTGTCCACTGCGCCCACTCACCACACACCGAGGTCTCCCACTTCTGGGCTATACCAGCTGCCCCTGGGCAGAAATTCCATGGGAGCACTTACGGCCGACATACCAGGTGCAGAGGTCTCAGGTCTCTGCACTTCCAAGCATTTTAAATAAAGGATATTCACCAGTATTGAACATGAAACATATTAACTTATTAGATGAAAAAAGAATCATCTTCACAACTCTGGTTGCCACTTGTTGCCTTTTAAAGGCAAATAAAGCAAAAGGCTTAAACAACAGTAATATATTGGAATGTTAATTTAAAAAATTTGGGGGGGGGCTAGGGATATAGCTCAGTTGGTAGAGTGCTTGCCTTGCAAGCACAAGGCCCTGGGTTCAATCCCCAGCACTACAAAAAAAAAAAAAAAAAAAAAAAAATTCTTTATTTGGTTTATTTAGTTTTATGTGGCGCTGGGATAGAACCCATTTCCTCACACCTGGTAGGCAAACACTCTACCACTGAGCCATAACCCCAGCCCTGGAATGTTAATTTTAATAATAATTTTTGAGTAATATATGTTAGGCTCTGTGTGTACAATAAATAACCTACATAATCCTTCAAACAAATCTATATGGTATTCTTATTACATTCTCATTTTATAGATGAGGAAACAAGCTTAGGGAGACTTTTTTTTTCCTGCAGGGAGGGGGTTTTAGAGATTGAACCTAGGGCCTCATTGTGCTAAACAAGTACTCCAATACTGAGCTACGCCCCCACCCTCGGGGAGATTAAGTAACCTGTCAAAAGTTACACAGAGAATGCAGGAACCAGAATTTGAATCCAGGATTGTCTGATGCTCTGAGTCACTGAGCACCTCTCCTGATTTAAAAATCATCAAATACCACATAACTGAGCTACATATCTTTTAGGACAAAACAACAAAGGAATCATGAATATCTGTCCAATTCAGAGGTCCTTAATAAGAGTAATAATCTGAATGAAAAAAATGACTTCCTGCATTTTCTTATTTATGCAAAGAATGGTATCACTGGGTGTGTTCAAAGTCTGACAATTCATAATTCAATGCAAGTCTACTGAATAAGCCCACTAGATGCCAAGAACTGTACAAGGCTCAAGGAAACTAAAATAAAACTTTCTTTTTGCCTGGGAGGACCTCAGTTCATTTTACAAAGAGAGACAGGCACATAAAAAGACTTTTACTGTAAATAGTTACCTTCAGTCTAGGTATATTCAAGGAAAATGTAAAGATCTTTTCAGAAAAAAAATTAATAATCATAAGATCCAAGTGCAAATGTATTTAATAGAGACTCAAATATAACCTTGAATGATTAGATACCACTCAAAAAAATCAAAACACCTGAGTCATGAATAGATTTCTAAGTGAAACCCGAAACCTGGCAGCAAACAGCTATTGGAACTCAGTGATAAATTTCAAAATTCTAGCAGGAGGGGTCAATCTGTTTCAGAGAATGACTACAATTGAGAGCTGAAGCAGAGCCAAAAGCTAACACAATTGTCTGAAACAAGAGCAGATGGGAGCAGGAGGAGGGAAGAACACGCACTCCGAAAGATGACAAGAACCACAGGCAGCTCTTTTAACCTGGAGATAACTTAAGACATTCACAGGACAGCTATCTGCTTGATTCAAGCAGGACAGGACATCTGGGTGTGTGTATCTGTGTGGGAGTAAACCAAAAGTAATAGTATAATAAGATAAAGGCAGTGTATCGATATGTGGGCCAAAATACAAGAACTTCAGAAACCAGTTAAGAAGCTGTAGTACTCCAGGCACATGCAAAGCCCAGAAGAGCTGTTCTGAAAGAGTAAGAAAACCATTTCACTTTATCTGCAATAACCTCTCTCCCAGGCTCTGCTTCTGGCTTCTGTGTGAGGTGGGAGAAAAGTGAAAACTATTCATTTTGGAGGATTTCCTGAGGGACTAGCTTGCTTTCTTTTCTGATTCACAGCACTAATGGAACCAGCACTGTTTGGATGCCAGGGGGCACAGTGAAAGCAAAGGAGAGTGAGGACAGCTTGCTGCATCAATAGAGGGCCTGTCATGCTGCATAGAGTCCAGCACAGCACCATGTAATTGGGAAAATATGCCTGATTCATGGCTTTTCCCTTACAAGGGACAGAGAAGAGATGGAGTGTGCATATGGTGTTTCGGATTTTCAGAGAAATGTTCAATGGACTAGTATATGTCTTGCTAGGTAGTTGTCTCTTGATACCCATGGGAGAGCAGTTTCAGGACTCTCCACAGACCAAAATTTGGAGAAGCTCAAGTCCCTTATATCAAATGTTATATCTGCATATAACTTGAGGAAGGAAACTGATATCTAAGTTTAAGAAGCTCAAAGCACTCCAACCAAAATAAACCCAAAGTCCACCCTGAGATGCAGTACAATCAAACTATCAAAAGTCAAAAAGAATCTTGAAAACACAAAGAGAAAAAGGAAGATACATGTCTATGGAAATATGAATTAACTGAGAAAATGTTAATTAGTATGTTGATATGGTTTGGATGTGAGGTGCTCCCCAAAAGCTCACATGTGAGACAATGCAAGAAGGTTCAGAGGAGAAATAATTGGATTGTAAGAGTCTTAACCCAATCAGTGAATTAATCCTTGATGAGATTCACTGAAATGGAGAGTACAGCTGGAGGAGGTAGGAACTGGATCAAAGCTATGGGGTACATATTTTGTATCTGGAGAGTGGAGTCTCTCTGCTTCCTGATGATGTGAGCTGCTTCCCTCTGCCACACTTTTCTGCAATGATGTTCTGCCTCACCTTGAGCCCCAAGAAATGTAGCTGGCCTTCTATGAATAAGACCTCTGAAACTATGAGCCCTCAAATAACTCCTCCTCCTCTGTAGTTGTGCTGGTTGGGTCATTTAGTCATAGCAGCTATATAGACAATGGAGGGATTTCAAAAAAGGATAAAAATGTATACAAAAAGATGAGGGTTACATATGAGCATCAGTTAGATCATCATATTTCTTGGTCAAAACCTTGCAGTTTGAAAGTTAGTAGAATAATATATTCCAAGTATTAAGGGAAAATAACTGCCAAGAGTATTATATTCAGCAAAACTGTCCTTTGAGAAATGAAACAAACAAAAATCGTTTCCAAATAAAAGCTGAAGGAGTTCAACATTACTAGATCTGTCTTACACGCAATGCTGACACCAATCAGCAACATAAAAGCAGGGCTGGGGATGTAGCTCAACAGTAGAGAGCTTGCTCAGAAAGCCCCCGAGTTTTATTCCCAGTACAGCAGCAACAAACATATGTACTTAACATCAGATATCAGAGCACCCAAATATATAAAGGATACATTATCTATATGTGTATATTACACATACAACATGTATATACATACATATACACACATGTATAAAAATAAATAGTACATTTAAATATATAAATACTGCACTTAATTTTGATGCAGATTTTAAAAGACAAAAGCATAAGAAATAAAACTATGTTAGTGGATAAAGAATATGTAAATATGTAATTTGTGACATTAATAACATAAGTGGGGTTGAGGAGATATAAAAGAGCACAGTTTTATACATGACTGAAGTTAAATTATCAGTTTAAAATAGGTTGTTATATCTATAACGTATTTATAATTATATTTATGTAGAAGTTATCTATAAAAGATACACAAAGAAAATGAGAACGAACCAGAGCATATCAATACAATACAAACAATGAAATGTAAAGGACGATGGTGAGAGAGGAAAAGAGGGACAAGCTGCTCCAAGAGAGAGAACAGTGAAAAAATGGCAATAGTAAGTCCTTCCCTATCAGTAATGAGCTTAAACACAAATGAATTAAACACTCCAATACAAAGATGCAGAGTGGCTGAATAAATAAAAAAACACGATGCAACTACACACTATGAAAGACTCACCTGAGATGTAAGGACACATGCGTTTAAAGTTAAGGAATGGAAAAAGACATTTCATGAAAATGCCACCAAAAGAGAGCAGGAATGTTCAAACCTGTAGCAGACACAATAGACTTCAAGTAAAAAAACTGTCACAAGAGACAAAGAGAGGGACTGGGGATATAGCTCAGTCGGTAGAGTGCTTGCCTTGCAAGCACAAGGCCCTGGGTTCAATCCCCAGCACCACAAAAAAAAAAAAAAAAAGTAAGAAAGAGAAAGAAAGAAAGAAATAAAAAAGAAACAAAGAGGGAAATAATACAATGTAAAGGGTCAATCCATCAGGCAGATAGAGAAATTATAAACATATATACCAAACATCAGAGCACAGAAATATATGAAGCAAACAATAACAAAGTTAAAAAAAGAAACAGATATAACACAACAACAGTGGCACAGTTCAATATCCTACTTCCAAAGATGGTGAGAACAACCATATAGGAGATTAATAAGGTAAGGATCTAAATAACACCACAAACCAAATGAACCTAACAGGCTTATACAAAATACTCCAATCCAAGCACAGCCAGAATATGTATTCTTCTCAAGTGCATATGGAATATTCTCCAGAACCAATCACGTTAGGTCACAAAACAAATCTTGAGAAATTTAAGACAAATGAAATCATATCAAGTATCTTTTCCAAACACAATAAAATGAAACCAGCTCTCAATAGCAGTGGGAAAACAGGAAAATTAAAAAACATGAAAATGAAATAACAGACTCATAAACAACCAGTGGGTCAGAGAAGAAATCACAAGGAAAACTAGAAAATATCTTAAGAAAAATGAAAACATTAAAACATACTTATGGGATTCACCAAACCAGTATTAAGAGGGAAGTTTATAGTGGTATATGCTTACACTAAAAAAGAAGAAAAATATCAAATCAACAAACTAATTTTATACACTAACTAGAAAAAAAAGAACTAAAACTCAAAATTAGCAGAAGGAAGATGATGATAAAGATTATAGCAGAAATAAACAAAATAGAAAGGAGAAAAACAAGAAAGAAATTGATTAGTATTCCACCACATATACCACATTTTCTTTAATATGGGAAGTGAACTAAGCCAAACCCAAAAAACCAAAGGCCGAATGTTTTCTCTGATATGCGGATGCTAATTCACCAAAAGGGAGAGTGGGCTGCCAGGGAAGAATAGAGTTACTTTAGATTAGGTAGAGGGGAGTGAAGGGAGGGGAAGGGGTATGAGGGTATGAAGGATAGTAGAGTGAAACAGACATTATTACCTCATGTACATATATGACCACATGACTGATGTGAGCCTACCATATGTACAATCAGAAAAATGAGAAATTATACTGCATTTATATATGATCTATCAAAATATATAAATGCATTCTACTGTCATGTACAATAAATTAGAACAAATAAAAAATTAATAAAAAATAGAAACTGACAAAACAGTTGCTTTTTTTAAAGGATCAATAAAACTGACAAAAACTTAACACCAAAAATGCAAAGAACCCAATCAATAAATGGGTTAAGGAACTGGGCAGACACTTCACAGAAGATGATAAACAGGTGATTAACAAATATATGAAAAAGTGCTCATCATCTCTACTAATTAGAGAAATGCAAATTAAAACCACCCTAAGATTTCACCTAACTCCAATTACAATGGCTATTACCAGGAATACAAGCAATAATAAATGTTGGTGTGGATGTGGAGAAAAAGGTACACTCATACATTGCTGTTGGAGTTGCAAATTGGTGCAGCCACTCTGGAAAACAGTATGGAGATTCCTCAAAAAACTTGGAATGGACCCACCATTTGACCCAGCTATCCCACTCCTCGGTTTATACCTAAAGGTCTTAAAATCAGCAAAGTATAGGGATGCAGCCACATCTATGTTCATAGCTGCTCAATTCAAAATAGCTAGATTGTGGAACCAATCTAGATGCCCTTCAATTGAAGAATGGATAAAGAAACTGTGGTATATATACGCAATGGAATATTACTCAGCCATAAAGAAGAATAAAACTATGGCATTTGCTGGTAAATGGGTGGAGTTGGAGAATATCATGCTAAGTGAAATAAGTCAAGCCCATAAAACCAAAGGCCGAGTGTTTTCTCTGTTCAGTGAATGCTGATACATAACAGGGGGGTGGGTTTACAGGGGGGGATAGGAAAGAATGGAGGAAGTATGAATGGTGTAGAGGAAAATGGGATGGGAGGGGATGGGGGAAGGAAAAATAGTAGACTGAGACAGTATTACCGTATGTATACGTAAGATTATATGAATTGTGTGATAAAAATAAAAATAAAAATAAAAAATAAAACTGAGAAGTCTTAAGCTACATTAACTAGAAAAAAGCAAAGATTCAAATGGCTAACATCAGAAATGAAAGAAGAGACATTACAACTGATGCCACAAAAATAAAAAGGATTATAAGGACCCATTATGAAAAATTACATGCCATCAAACTGTATAACCTCAAAGAAATGAATAAATTCCTATAAACATACAATCATCAAGAATGAACTACAAAGAAAGAGAAAACTGTAACTAGAGTAAGGAGATTGACTCAGTAATCAACAACATTCCAACAAAGAGAAGCCCAAGACTAGAGAATTCTACCAAACAAAAGAAGAATTAATATCAATCCATCTTAAACTTTTCCAAAAACTTGAAGAGGAGGTTTTATGGTTTAAAAGTTTAAGTGACCCCTCCAATATTCACGTTGAAACAAATTTCCAGAGCAGTAATATTAAGAGATGGGGCCTTTAGGAGGTGATTTGCTGGAATGTCCCCCAAAGTCTCATGTGTACAAAGGTGGGGTTTTTAGGCAATGGTCAGATTATGAGGGCTCAGAGCCCTCATGATTAAATCTGTCCAGTAGATTAATACACTTGAAAGATAAATGAACAACTGGGAAGTGGACACAAATAAATGTGAATCTATGTTCATAGATTAGAAGACTTAATATTGTTAAAATGTCCATACTATCCAAAGCAGTCTATACATTCAATGTAACTGCTATCATACCTCAATATAACTTTTGTAGAAATAGAAAAATATCCTAAAATTCATGTGGAATCTCAAAAGAACCCCAATAGGTAAAACTATCTTGAACAAAAAAGCTGGAAGGCTCAAATTTCTTCACTTAAAATATATTATTGGCCGGACGTGGTGGCACATGCCTGTAATCCCAGCACTTGAGAGGCTGAGGCAGGACGATTGCAAGTTCAAAGCCAGTCTCAGCAACTTAGCGAGGCCCTGAGCAACTCAGTGAGACCCTGTCTCTAAATAAAATACAAAATAGGGCTGGGGATGTTGCTCAGTGGTGGAGTGCCCCTGGGATCAATCCCCACCACCAACAAAAAAAAAAAAAAAAAAAAAAATTAAAATTAAATAAAATATATTATGGGCTGGGGTTGTGACTCAGTGGTAGAGTGCTTGCCTAGCACTGGGTTTGATCCTCAGCACCACATACATACATACATACATACATGCATACATGAAGGTATTTAAAAAATATATTATGAAGCCACAGTAATCAAAACTACAAGGTATTGGTATAAATGATGACATATAGACCAATGGAACAGAATCGAAAGTCCAGAGATAAATGCACAAGTATATGGTCAAATGCTCTTCAAGAAGAATGCCAACCCTACACTATAGGGGAAGTATAATCTCTTCAACTGATAGTGTTGGGAAAACTGGATGTCCACATGCAAAAGAAGCCTGCATATAACATTTACAAAAATCAACTCAAAATGCACCAAAGACCTAAACACAATAACTGAAATTATAGAACTCCTAGGAGAAAAGCTTTATGGCATTGGAATGAACAAAGATATCTTGGATAGGACACAAAAGTACAAGTAACAAAAGACAAATAGTAGCACAATGAACTTAAAAACTTTTGTGCAGCCAAGGAAATAATCAAGAGTGAAAAGGAAATGTACAGAATGGTAGAAAATATTTGCAAACCATTTTCAGATAAGGGGTTAATATACCAACAATATAAAGTATTTCTATAACTCCATGACAAAAAAATAATGATTAAATGAAATAAATATTTCTCCAAAGAAGATAAATGAATAGCCAGGAATACATGTAAAGATGTTCAACATCACTAATACCGGAGAAATGCAAATAAAAACCACAATGAGTTACCACTTCACACCCAGTAGGATGGCCACTACCAAAAAAGCAAAACAAAACAAAAAATCCAGAATAAATGTTGGTAAGAATGTGAAGAAATTAGAACCCTTGCACGCTGTTGGCAAGATTTTAAAATGGTATACCCAATATGGAAATCAGTTTGGAAATTCCTCCAAAGATGAAAAACAGAATATACATGACCCTTCAATGACTTCCTCATATGTATTCCCAAGAACTGGAAACACTCATGTCTGTACACCCATGTCCACTGCAGCACTGTTGGTGACAGTCATGATCTGAAAAACACCTAAAATACAGATGAGTAAATAAAGAAAATGTGCTATTATATACACAATGGTATATTATTTAGATTTTTAAAAAGGAAATTCTGTCATAGACTTCAACATGTACAGACCTTGGGGACATTATTTTAAGTGAAATAAACCAATCACAAGGACTTGACTTCTAGAGTAGACAAAATCATGAGAATAGAAGGTAGAATGGTGATTGCTAGGGACTAGGAAGGAAGAGAAGCAGGGAGCTATTCAATGGGTATGAGTTTCAGTCATACAAAATGACAGTTTGTTGCACGACAATGTGCATGTAGTTAAAATACTAGTTACACTTAAAATCATTAAGAGATTTTTAAAAAGATATCAATAATAATTCAGGAAAATGGGATTACAGATTAGGAGAACCAAAAGAACAATCCATTAAGACAAATTAATCTTTGCTTGGGAAATCCAAACACATCTTTCACACAAGATAAAGAATTTCCTTAATCTATATGCTGAACATGTGGTTAAAATTATACTGAACTCTAAAGCTATATCTATGGATGAATTCAGACATTTAGAAAGTCCTTCACTATTTTTGACTTCAATTATTTTTTTATTCATGGAAGTTAGATGATGAAAAGTCACAAAGGCTAAATCTAAAATTAAGAAAAACATAGGGTTGCTGGTATAGCTCTCTGGGAAAGCACTTGCTTAGCGTGTCTGAGGCTCTGGGTTTGATCCCCAGCACCACCAAAAGTATAAAAGGAAAGAAAAAGTACTCCTTTACATATGAGATCTATCTAGATTTATTATAACCCAGTAGAAAATAAAGAGCCTAGTTTATATTCCTGAGATACAATTGAGTATTGCTGCACAACTCATTAATTTCTCTGTACCAGATACGCCAAAAATTAAGTTTGCAAAAGAGAAAATGCCGAATCTTTTTTTTTTTCTTTAACATTTTCCTCTGTATTCTGTTCCCTCTTTCTAATCATAAGTCCATACTTGGTTTCATTTGTTTTCAAGGCATACTGTTATCAGCTTGCCACTTCTTCTTAACCTTTGTTAATTTTTTAGAAAACTAAATACAACTAAGTCACAGTGTTTTAAAAAGCATATGGTGACATTTGGCTGTGGCAGAGAGGGTAGGTATATGAATTTAATATATACTTTTCAATGAAAGCATTTTAGTAACCAATAGATGTATGTGGGCTGAAAGTTATGATAGGTAAGTCCAATTCATGGTTGAATGGTCACATGTTTTTACACAATTTTGATAAAGACATGCATTCATCACTATGCAGAAGCCCACATTCTGTACATATCACATCATCCTACCCATTTGCAAAGTAAAAGAGTAAATACAGATAATTGCATTAAACATTTATGTAACCTTCAATGGTCAAGGGTGTTGATGCTTCTAGTTTGTTTCCAACACTACTGTACTTAATTATGTTTCTCAATCTTCATTCAAAATTTGAATTTGTTGGTAAAATGTCAGAATCAACTACTTAAATTTTAATGTGTATCACTAACTGTGCATATATTCTACACCTACCGTCTAATGGAATATTTCTATTTTTATCATAGCAACAGTCAAATCATATGTATACTTTATTGAAATGACATAATAAATGCAAAAAGTGAAGTAAGGAGGGAAACAGAGACAGGATTTTTTTTTTCCTTCTATTGATATATTCTGGCAAATTCTAAAACTGTTGTGTTCTGAAATCTGTGTGTTCTGGCAAACTCTGAATACAAAAGGTTAGATAACCATTTGGAACCTAGTGCTCTTTCTTACTCAAAATGGATGTTACAGTTTCTGAAATCCACTGAATTTAAAAAATGAAAAGATGATAGTTCCTAAAATAAGCAATATCTTAATCACTTGTTATACTTACTGGGTTTATTATTTTGCACATTATAATCTAAGAAAAAAATGCATTCACTCTTTTGTGTTTGGGCAGGGCAAAGCCTCCCTTTGAATAGTTAGCAGAGTAAATAACATCAGTACTTGCTTTAAGATCATGATGGAATTATCTTCAGAGATAAATCTGTGTTTGGGTATATTTTATATGTACATAAACATTTCTAAGACGTGTTACTTCCATTGGGAAGATAAAAATAAATTTCAAAATTTAGCTCCATGGAGTAAAATAATCTCCCTCTTCTATACTTCACATAAACAATACGAAGTCTTATAACCCATGTAATTACTAGTTGAGATACATTATTCGTGTGTACTGTAATTTTAGAAACAAACTCATAACATGATAGAAAACAAAAATAACTATAATGGAACTGAAAGCTGGCTAACAAGATAGTTCCCACAACCTAGAGAGGAGAGCTTCTTTTCACCAAATTCACAGTCCATTCTCTTCTGGGACTATCAATAAAAAGAACAGTGGAGTGAAAAAAGGCAGGGAGGGAACCAGCTCTTAGTCTTTCCAAAATGAGTGACCTGCTCCTAAATAAGACAAAATCAGACAGAAACTCCCATTTTCCTTCCACAGCAGAGACTGCTGACAGTCCTTAACACCCACTCCTTTCTTCTTCTCAATAACAGAACCCTTGGTGGTCAGGTGTGAACATGGCTCCCTAGAGTGAAGTGTCCATTTCTCAGTCTCCCTTGCCTTGCTGGTAGGAGTGCAAATGAGAATAAGTGAGAAGGGCATGGATCTTCAATCCTTTGAGTGTGGATATTAAGTCTGGTGCTCTGCAGGCACTATGAGATAAATAGGAAGCCATATGCAGGAAAGCAACCAAATGGAACTAGTCTGGGTCTCTCACCTTGTGGACAGCCACACTAACATGAAAATAACTCCCAATTTGGGGGTCGGGGGCAGGGAGGTATGTGGGGATCTAACCCAGGGCCTCACTCATGCTAGGCAAATATCTATCAATGAGCTATGTCCCCAGGCCTCATTTCTTGAACACAGGAAAAAAATAAATATCTATTTTGTTCAAGGAACTGTCTCAGTTCTTATCTGACTTCTTATAGTCAAACCTAATGCCACTTTTCTTCCCTTAATACAAAAGATAATATACTTGTTACTTTGAGATTTTCTTCTATGAGATCAATTCCGACCACAAAAATTTTTTAAAAGTGATACTATGACAATATTCTATCCAACAACTGCCACCAGTTAGTCTTGTCTAAGTGTATTACAATAATATGAAAATTTATGAGCTAATAAAAAATGTAATTCCCTAAACTATTGCCCCTTATTGATATAAGCACCTCAAATATGCTTTTGTCTATTATAATAACATAGGAAATATCAAGAGCATAATTTTAGATATTTTTATGGGGACTAGGCTTGCTTAGAAAATTCCCAGAAAATCCCTGGGGAATCATGCGGCTTTATAACTTCTTGGGCTACCAGTGGCCTACAGGCGCCTTTGCTTCCTAGACCTCCCCACCTTGCCGTCTTCCTCGTTTCCTTTTATATGTGCTAAGCTAGTAAGATCTTTTTAAGTAAAAAAGTACTACAGGAGATCTGATAGCAGAAAAGTTTTGGTAACTGAAAAGGTAAGGCACACAGGATAAAACTACATGATGTAAAAAGTCATGGTGTAAATAAGCTAAAAAAAATCACTGATTAAAAATAATAATTATACTTGAAAAACAAAAGTTAAGTGAAAATAAAAACATTAACATCCTATAAATATCATCTTGGTTCCTTTGTCCATGACCCAGTATATATGTCAACTTCAGAATGGGTAAAGAGGTCAAAGATTTGCCAAATTTATAGCAGTGCAGGGTCTGTCTACACCAGAGGCCAGCAAGCTATAGCCTGAAGCCCAAATCTAGCCACTGTCTCCTCTTGTATGACTGACAAGCTAAAAATGGGTTTGAAAATTTAAAATTATTTTAAGTAGCTATGTAAGTATTTATATAACAAAATATTCTCAATTGGACTTCAAAGTCTAAAATATTTACTACTGTATCCTTTACCAAAACGTGTGCCAACCCCTGGTCTACATGACCAAGCACGTCTGCCTGTTTGAGGCAGGGTTTTGCTATGTTACCCATGGTAGTCTCAAACCTCTGGGTTCAAATAATCCTCCAGCCTCAGCCTCTGAGTAGTTGGGGCTAGAGACACACGAACTCACCTGGCTGGCCACATGTTTTTGATGAGGATTAAGGATAGGAAAACCAAATGTAACCTCGGTTTATGGAGTTTGTCAAGTGACACAGTACACTTGATTCCCAATAATTGGAAAAGAAAGTACTACCCAGAATTTGAATGACTGGTTAGTTATTAGTAAATAAATCCACTTAGACATAGAATAAGTAGCATTCTATGAGATGTTAAGTGTTATCTATAGTGAAAAGTTACGGAAATGCTTATCATATAGCATTATATGCTTATTATATATTACATACATATAAAAGTTCAACAAATTATTATATAAAGTTGAACAAATTTATCAGTTTTCATGTATATATGTGTGTTTAGTTTGTTTTCCTGCAAGACTTTTCAGAGCCTATAAAAATTTCTTCAGGAAAGAGATACAAAATGTAACATTACGCAGCTTTATTTGAACTTATTTCTGTGACATCTAAAATATCTTGAAGAAAGTATCTCATAAAATACAGCTGGGAAATATTCACCTCATATGACATCAGAATAAATTAGTAGAGGATTCAAAAATTAAATGTATAAAGTATGCCATAAACTGGGTGTGGTGCTACATGCCTATAATCCCAGCTATTTGGGAGGCTGAGGCAGAAGATCTCAAGTTTGAGGTCAGCCTGGGCATCTTAGTGAGACCCTGTCTCAAAATTTAAAAAAAAAATTTTTTTAAAGGGTTGGAGAGATACCTCAGTGGTAGAGTTCTACTGGGTTCAATCCCTAGTCCTGCATTACAAAAACACCACCACAAAATCTAGAATGTCAAATCTTTTGCGGGAGTGGTAGTTTCTAGGTGAAAAAAGAACAGACTAAACCATCGGGAAAAGAGTCACTGAAAGCATAACCGTATAAAATTAAAGCACTTTTAAGACTAGGGGGATAGCTCAGTGGTAGAGAGCTTTCTGGGTTCCATCCCTTGCTAGCAAAACAGAAAAAGCCATAACAAACAAAAAACAAGGAAACACGGACAGTAAATATCATAAATGGTCACACAGATAATATGCACAAAGTTCATAGGGCAACAGACATGAACAGGTTACCAGGAGAAAATGTAATAAGTAGCTTTCTTGTGTGTGTTCACTACTGATCCCCTTTGGCTATTTTTCCTACTGAAACCAAAGAGAAATTCAAACTTGGATCATGTCACAACCCAGCTCTTAGAATAAAGAGCAAATATCTTACCAAGGACTCTAGGAAGCAAATGATGTAGCTTCCTTCCCTCAGCCTCTAGCTCACTCTGCCCTAGCCACACCCTTCTTTTAGTTTAGAGTTACACGTGGTTGGGCATTGCTGGGACCCACATCACAGGCATGACCTGGACATGCTGGTCCACTGCAGGATTCCCTCTCTTGCCTACTCTCTCACTCACACTTGTTCTTTAATTTACTCTTAAATGGCCTTCAATTATCAAATCAGACTTGACTTTCTTAGAAAGGCTTTAGCTATTTATAATTTAGACTTAGATTGAGACTTTGGATTTAGACCAGCTCCCCCTTTATATAGTCTAAATGCCCTGGGGTTCCCCTCTATAGCACTCACCTCAGTTTTTAGCTTTATATTTGTGGTCCGATTTCATTAAAGTCTAATTTTCTTTCTACCTGATAAACAGTTAAATTCCTTAGGGCCAGGAATTATGACTATTTTATTCATTCTTGTACCCCTAGCACAGAGAAAAACACCATTACAATTTTCTAAAAACAAACAACAAGATTTAAAAACCAAGCATAAGCTTTAAAAATGCCAAGCCAGACTTGGTGGCGCATGCCTGTAATCCCTAAATTCAATCTCTGGTAAAAAAAAAATTTAAAAATAAAAATGCCCAAAAAATAGTGCTTCTCTTTGGGAGCAGTACAATTATAGATAATGTTTGTCTTTTTCTACTTTTCCACATTTTATATATTTTCTATAGTGAACATGTTATTAGAAATGCAAAGTTTATGGATAAACTTCAATTTAAATAAGTAAATATAATAAGTGAAAATCAGTTTTTAAAAAAGTGTGGAAGGTGAAACTTGACTTTATGCAGACATAGTTCAAATAGCAAACTTTCCACATTATTTACTGACATAGAACACATTCATGATAGTTAATAAAAATTACCATAAGATAGTATACTTGGTATGAAATGATTTCTGTACAACTCAGAAAATGTTAGAATCTCATACACCACAATTTTGGGGGGGTGGTACCAGGAATTGAACTCAGGGGCACACGACCTGAACCACATTCCCAGCTCTATTTTGTATTTTATTTAGAGACAGGGTCTCACTAAGTTGCTTAGTGCCTTGCTTTTACTAAAGCTATCTTTAAATTCACAATCCTCCTGCCTCAGCCTCCCAAGCTGCTGGGATTAGAGGGGTGCACTACCACAATTTTAACAGTGATTATTTCTGGGTAGTAGGTCAAGAGGTGATCTTTTTCCTTTTCTTTGAAGTTTTCTACACTTTCAATGTTTTCTCTATTGTATATATACTAAGGAAATATACTAATTTTCTTAAATAACTATCTCCTCTTGTACATTTGCAATACAGTTCAATCTTAGGCACATTTTTAGGAACGTATTTATTTTTTCAAGTAAGGGATGTCTTATGTTAAAGTATCCACTCTACTGTGTCATATCAATTACCCAGCAGGAGAGTACCCCATATAAATTGGAATTATTAATACAGATTGAACATCTTTAATCCAAAAATTTGAACTTTTCCAAAATTCAAAATTCATTGAGTTCCAAGATGTTGCCACAAGTGAAAAATTCCTCCCTTGATCTGTTTTGACAGATCACAATTAAAATGCAGGCATGTTAAAAATATAGTAAAATGGTTTAGGAATTTAGTTTAGTGGTAAAGCACTTGCATAGCATGCCTGAGGCCTTGAATTTGATCCCTAGCACCACACACAAACACATACAAATCATATATATACATATATATATAAAACAGAAAATTACCTTCAGGCTATGTATATAAGGGGTATATGAAACAAATGAATTGTTTTCAGACTTGGGTTTCATCCCAAAGATATCCCACTATACATATTGCAAAAACTCTAAAAATCCTTTAAAAAAATTTAAAAATTTTAAAAAACACCTGAAATTCAAAACACTTCTGGTCCCAAGCATTTTAGCTAAGGAATATTCAACCTATATCAACATTTTTAAGCTTATGGCACTGATAATATGGTATTATATTTTCAAGTAAATTTGCTATTCTTTTTATCAATATCAATTTTCTGATACTGCAGGACTACCAAATTCTACTATCATGTGTGTTATTACCTATTCTTATATCCAGAAAATTTACCATAAAGTGATTCACAGTCTTACCAAAAGAAGCAGAAAATCAGTTTTGAAAAATTATTCCACAGAACATTATTTGCTACTTATTCGGAATAGCACAGGAAGGTTTGCAGGAAATGAAATGAAACCATGGTAACCAACTAAACCTATCATGAGCTATTGGATCAAAAGAACACATAGTACATTACACGTCAACGCCTACTAACAGCACAATTCTTCCCCAGTTCCTTTTGATCTTTTTCTTAAATATGAAAATAGATTTCAACCAATTTCCAATATTATAAAAATGTTAAAGTCCCTTTACTAATATCTACTATGATTCTTTGGCTTTACCCAGTAACTCTTTAGCCCAGTTCACTTTAAAAGTCAAACTAACATTTTGAGATTCAATTAGGAATTATGGATTCTCTTCAACCATTAGTAAAATTACAATTTTTATTTCAATGTACTTTTAAATTTTCTAATACAGTAGCAATAGTTTCTACATACGAAATCTTCAAAACTGTAAAGATTAAATAGCATTCTCACAGGAATCCCTTATGTAATAGAATTTTATCAGCATTCTGAACTCAAAGCTACAATAAATTATATCACAAATGAATGTATAAAATACAGGAGTCTTATTTTATCATCTTGTTGTCCAGTCTATCCCATCATAGACACTGAAGCTAACCTGAAAGAATCTAACTCAACATGTTCTTAAACTACCAATTATCAGAAAAATCAATTAAAAAATAAATAAGGTAATGAATACTTTTAGCAGGCATTAGCTGTTTGTTACACAACTATACCTCCAGGCAGATAATAGTGCAAACCTCTGCAAGACTATAGATCATTTTTTAAGGGTTAAACTCCCCTTAAAAAATGTCATTTAAAAAAAAAAGAAAATATACATACATGCAAAAAAATAGATGCACAATCAATTTCTGGAAAGATAGGCAATTAATTGTGAATAGCATTATCTCTAGGAAGTGGAAATAGAAGGATATGATGGGGAAGTACATAATCACTACATACACATTCCTCTTATGTGAAAAAAATTTTAACACATCTATCTTTTGTTTTCATAATCATAATAAAGATGTAATAAATCACATGGATGCACATATGTTGCTATTTTAATAAAGAATTACTGCTGTTATGGTTATTCGAAATATGTCTGTTCTATTTTTTGATGCTGGGGATTAAACCCAGGGACTAATGCACTCTACCACTAAGCTACTTATTTTGTTACATACAAATGATCGCAGAATGATCTTATAATGGAATACTAATTTAAATTATTAAATTTCAAATACATTTGACTCTTCTTTTTTGGTAGGTAATGGAAAATTAACCCTTGAGAATTAGTTGGAAAAATTCTCATCTTTAGAGACTCTGAATGAAGGTTTTTCTGCTTTTTAAAAATGGTAATGTGTTGCTAACTTTAAAATCTTAATTTAAAAAATGTCATTGATTTAAAAGCTGATGGTTTACTCCTGTGTCACACCTCTTGTCAACTTATAAAAAGAAACACAGGTTTTATTTTTAGATGTTGTATTTAACAAGTTATATTTCTCCACTTCTAGGATTTTTGCTCTTGAGAAAGTTAAGCTTTGGTTTCCTCATCTGTGAAATGCAGAAAAACCTAGTATCTACTGCTTGGGCTTATTCTGTAGATAAAACTCAGTTTTCCAACCTGCTGTCACAAACAGGGTACAGGTGACAAGATGTCCAACTTATCCAGTCTTTGAGGAGGCTAAGAAGGATCTGAAATGACCCCTAAAGTCCTTGGGTCAGGCATGGCCATGATCAGTCAAATGTGCATTTACCTCCACGTACCATCCAACAGCATCTTTTTCTATAAATACTACAGTATGAAAAAGCTTGGGAAATACTATTCACATAAAGTACCTACTATAATGCCTAGAACAGTATTTAATAAATGTTGGCTATTGTTATATTTATAAAACTGTAAAGTCTATTAATAAAATGTCTAGATGTGTCAAATCATTTTTTAAAAATGAGAATGTGTTATCAACAAATTCTGGAGCTGTATCTGATTAATGAGAAACAGATCTTAAAAAGAGAATCCAGTACATCTCCTAATGTACTTCAAAGCAGACATACTTCAGATTCTATTTCTCCTTTACAAAGTAGCTAAGACCATCAGAGAGTAATCATCCTCTTAGAGTTCCTATACGTTAGCTTGAAACAATCCATCTACAATCTAATGGTCAATGGAATTTGCTTTAAAATATATGCCTTAAGTTTTTTTGGTTCTACCTTCTGCTTTAAATCTATTCCTATGTGTGCATACTTTTGAGAGAACTGAAGTTTGAATAGACAAGATACAAGGGAATAAAAACTAGGCAGAGGATAAAATTTGAAAAATGAAGTACCATTTAAGAGTAAAATACAAATCAAACCATAAGGAGCTATCACTTTGCACTAGGATGTCTATATTCAAAAGGACATAACAATAAATGTTGACAGGACTCTGGTGGCATAACCACATTGGAAAACAATTTGATAGTTTCTCAAAAGATTACTTTTTTTTTTTTTGGTGCCAGGGATTCAACCCCAGGCCTCATGCATGCTAAGCATATGCTTCATCACCGAGCTACAACCCAGCCCCAAAAAGATTACTTAAAAATTACTCAAAAGTATGATCCAGTAATTTCACTTCTAGTTATTTACCCAAGAGAAATAAAAACATATGCCTACACAAAAACTTAAACACAGCATTGTTCATAGTAGCATATTCACAGCAGCATTATTCATAATAGCCCAAAACTGCATTCAAATGCCCATCAACTGATGGAGAAAATGTGGTATATCAATATACTAGAATATTTTTTCTAGTATTATTAACTAAAGGAAAAAGTGTTACAGCATGGGTAAGCCTTGGAAACATGCTAATGTAAAGACTTCAGTCATAAGAGGTCACATGTTATATGATTTCATTTGTATGAGATGTCCACGATGTATAAATCTATATAGACAAAAGTGGATTAGTGGTTGCCTAGGGATGGGAGAGCTGGAGAGAAATGAAAAGTGAATGCTAACAAATATAGAGTTTCTTTCTAGGGTGATAAAATGTTCTAAAATTATGTTGCATAATTTTGTGAATATACTAAAAACCATTTAATTGTACATTTTAAATGGCTGAATTAGTATGCTAATTATAACTAAAAAAACTTTTAAAAAAGTATGATATGAGAACATGCAAAAGTCATGCTTGCAAATAGAGGTAGAAAAAAAGTTGCAATTTTGTAATATATAGAAACAGTGCTTGGGTGCCAAAGGTACATGTTTCATAACAGTCTTTGGATAGGAGGCAAGTCTTTTTTTGGTCCTCACAAAAAAGAAAAGAAAATAAAAAGAAAACATGAAAAGAAAAAAAAAACTGGTGAAACCACTACCCCTTTCTCTTCTATCAATTTAATACTTTAGCAAACAGTCTTTTAGGTTCATTGATCAAAAAGAGGGCTGAGAAAAGTGGGGGTAGGGGATTAGGAATTTAGTACCTAATCTGAATTTTCGAAACAGAAGAAACCTGGTACATTTTCTTCCTTCTTCTCCTTTCTATTCCCAGCCTTTAAATACTAATTTGTTAACTGAAAATGAGAAAATAACTCAAGGCTCTTACAGTTTATCTATTTTAAGTTTTCTATCCCTGTAGATAGACCACAAGGGCAGTTATTAATCAGAAGTTGCTCAGTGAGCATGGAATCCAGACGAAGGGTAACTGTGTGAATCAAAAATCACATGGAACGTTTCTCAAAGTGTGTTCCGCTAAGAGACTCCAGAAAGAGTCTCCTGATCACATGAGTTTAGTCCTATTAACAATACTGAAGTGCTGAGAAGTACTGCAGAAAAGGAATCCAAGTAATTACAAGTAATGGTAGGGAGGCTCACATGGCACTTGGTATTCATCTCCATGCTGGAGGCACTTAACAGTGTTGGCCAAGACTCCTGTTCCACAGAGACCTTGGGTAGATTCTCAAACACTGGCCTGTGACTTCTCTTTCTCTGGCCCTATGGTTGGCCAATCGTTCTTTTGATCAATTAGTTAAGTAAGTTGATACATTCCATTTACAGTTAAGTCTTCTGAAATTTAGGAAGTATTGACTTACATCTTGACCTAATATTATAACCAATATCATTTTTCTTCTAAAAATAAAACAATCCGATTGATTTTTTCTCTGATTATAAAATGAAATATACAATTCTTTTTTTTTTTTTTAACAATCAGGCAATTTAAAAGGTACAAAGAAGTAAAAATCACCTTTAGGTTCACTGCTCAAAGATAAACACTGAACAATTTGGTGATCATTCTTTTAGATAGCACTATACTTATAAATACACTCAAAGATACATAATTTTACCTAAGAAGTATGATGCTAAACATACTGTTCTGTGTAATGATTTTTCAGATTAACATAGGATATGACATTTCAGAATTTATCAAATAAGAAATGACATTTTTAAAAGAAAATATAATTTGTCCAACCATTATGCTTTTCAGTTTTACAATTCTCATTGTTTGAAAACTTTCCAAATAATTCTTATCTTGATATTAGTCATAAATTTAACAGGAAAGTTCCAAGTACTGTGGGCTTGAAGCATTCTCAGGAGTATGCCCAAATCTGTCTTGGAATATCCAGATACAGGATTTGGGGATTATCAAGACTCTTGCACATATGTCATTGTGTTCTTCTCCCAATTTAGAGAAGCTAAAATGAGTCAGATTAACAGAAATGCCTCTGGAGTTGCCAAATTTAGAGCTAACATTTCTTGTCAAAGTGAGCCCTTTAAAATCTATGAGCTATCAAGACTCTACCTTTTTGAAGATCAGTTCTCCATAGCCAAAAGAAAACTGCTTATTAATTAATTACCTAGGTTCAACTGTAAAAAAGCAATCTAGATTCTGGTAAAACTCAGTTACCACCACCCTTTCTACTCGTCATTCTTATTCCTCCAAAAATGACCTAAATTGTAAATGTAGCCATCACTGCCTTCTATTCAAAGCCTTCAGTGACTCCTATTTCCTACAGATAAAGTCTAAACATTTTTATTTTCTTATTTTTTGGTGGTACTGGGGATTGAACCTAGGAGTGCTCTACCGTTGAGGTATATCCCCTGCCCTTATTATTTTATATTTTGAGAAAGGATCTCTGCTGGAACTGACCTTGAATTTGCAATTCTCCTGCCTCGGGCTCCATTGTCTCTGGGATCCTAGGCATGCGCCACAAAGTCCAGCTAAACCTAAACTCTTAGGCATGAAACACCAGGCTTTCCAGGCATACTTATTCCTCAAATTTGTTCCCCAAATTCCCTAGCAGCTTGCCGTACACCAAACATTCCACTTTCTATAAATTAATGCTGGGCTATTTCTTAAAAAAAAGTACTCATTTTTCATCATATCCTTCTACCTAGTAAACTTCTAGTCTCCCTTAAAGAGCCAGCTTAAATGTCCTCTTTCTTGACCTACTTGAATAGTACTGGGCAAAATGCAGACAATCAATAAACGGTGCTGTTTTCAATGACTCGGTTATCTGGGGAATTATCTTAACTGCCCCAATTTAACAATGACAACCAAGACCCTGATTTCCGTGAAAGCCCTTGATACATATTAGTGACACCAGGGATAAGTATTTTAAGATACATATTTGTCAAAAGTACTATGGATGTCAATGGGCTAAAATTATTAACACCAAGTGGGTTTTCCAATATTATAATTAATTATTGAATTATTTTAAAGTCAGTTTGGAAAATACTATTTTAAGTCAAGTTTTAAAAATATTATCCGCAAAAGAACATCACCAAAACACAATTTACCAAACTTTGGTGCCTGGCCTCCTTTAAAACTGTCTTTGATGGGGCACGGTGGCACACACCTGCCTTGGCAACTTAGTGAGACTCAATCTGAAAATTTAAAAAATAAAATTAAAGGGCTGAGGATGAAACTCAGTGGCAGAGTCTCTGGGTTCAATTCCCAGTACCTCAAAAAGAAGACAACAACAAAAACTTTCTTTGGAACTCACATGTGATTTTCTTGCTATTTACTAAAGCTACAATTGAATATAGTACTTTTTTAAAAATATACTTTTTAGTTTTAGATGGACATAAAACCTTTATTTTATTTTTATGTGGTGCTGAGAATTGAACCCAGGGCCTCAAGTGTGCTAGGCAAGCGTGCTACCACTGAGCCACAACCCCAGCCCTGGATAGAGTACTTTTTTTTTTTTATGTTGATGGACCTTTATTTTACTCATTGATTTATATGTGGTGGTGGGATTCAAACTCAGTGCCTCTCACATGTTAGGCAAGCACTCTACCACTAAGCCAGAACCCCAGAGGTTCACCAGGACTAAAAGATTTGAAGGGTTCATTCTCACTGCCTAATAAGTAAATCGTCTTAATAACTATAGTCTACTAAGCTGCACTGGCCATGTTTGACTATTTAACTGGTATCTAATTTCCTCTTGCTTCTTTAACCTTCTTCCTTTTTATAAAGCAAGAAAACTAGACTTTGTTTGCTCATTCAGCTTTGCTCTCAAAGCCTTCTTTTCCAGAAGAGATTGACCCCATTTCTGAGCTCTGGGTGCAGGTGCTAGTTAGATGAGCAATCACTACATGCATTTCTCAGCAGGTATTCTAGTTCAGGAGTAGGAAAGAGAAAGATGTATACTTACTTGCACAGGGAGGAAAACGCTCCTTTGTATTATCCTGCGAGGCCATGAATAAGGAAGCGCATAACTCTGACAGCTATGTTTGACCCCAAGGAAAACCAGCTTTAAAATGGAGCTGATGCTGTGAGTGGCCATGAATAGAAACAGAAAGATCACAATTCCTTCACTGGGGTACTGACCATCTATGCTACTATTGCATTTCTGAATTTTTCATTATGTAAGGTATTTCCTTAAATAAATTATGCGTAAGCCAGTAGAGTCTACTTATTTTGAATATTGGATAATACTTGCAGCTGAAAGCATATCAACTGATAGAAAATATAATTTTTTGATTTGTTTGTTTGTGGTACTGGTGAACCTAGGGGCACTTTACCATCCCTTTTTATTTTGAGACAGGATCTCACTAAGTTGTTCAGGATGGCCTCAAACTTCAGATCCTCTGCTTCAGCCTCCCAAGTAACTGGGATTAATGGCCTGCACATTGCACCCAGCTGAGAATATAATTCTTGAAAGTGGGATAACAGACTTAAATTTTTTTTTTTTTTAGAAATACTGGATTATGCTCATTTTACAAAGCAGAAACTAAAGTCTAAACAGGTTAACTATTTATAGGTCAGAAACTAGAACAAAGATTTATCACACTCTAAAATCTAAACCACAATTTCATGTCCAAAGTCCCAACAGTGAGAATAGGTAACTACAATTATTCTATGATAATTTTTTAAATTCTCAATTTCTTGTTCTTTCTGATCTTCCTCTTCCTATTTATACATTACATTGAAAAGGTTTCTGTTTAAGTGGTATTGTTGTACATGTTTCTTCTTCTTGCATTTTCCCTAGTTTTTATAAAATATATACTTAAGATTTTCTTTTTGTTCTCAGTAAAAATGAACAAACTTAACTACTCAAGCAACTATGAAAAAGGGATATCTTATATCAAAAGGAAACAATGTTGACAGAGTTCAGTAACATATCAAAGCAATGTATAACTTTAGAACTATGCCATATCAAATGTGTAACAATGATTTTTTTTTCATATTTCTAAGAAAACTCTTGGACAGAGTTCAAGCAAGCCTGCCCAGTATTGAATGGATGACTTAGAAGGAGCAACACTAAGAACCTAATGTACAGCTATAATTTCACCTATTTACTACTGTAGTTATTTAAGGAGGAAAAGTCAATGTCGCTAACAAAAGTGTTGAGTTAGTAAAGACCTTCTTGCAGTCACAGTAGTTAAAAGACAAGCATACAATTTTCAGATAAAAACAGTGAAAAAACTCTCTCTGAATAGATTGTGAGTATACATCTACCCAGAAATTGTTTAGATTTGTATCAGGTACAATGGTAGCAATGAAAAAACAGATCCAAATATTGAAAAGGTCATTTCATGTGATCACTCAAATCACCTCTCCACAAATCTTGTCCCCTCCTTATTATTTCTAAGAAGCAAATGAAAATTCTAGTTCTAAACAACAACGTAGTATCTGGAATTAAGAACTCAATGGATGAGTTTAAAAACAGATCAAAAATAGCAGAGAAGTGAAGATATAATTCAGTGGTAGAAATGCATGCCTGGTATGTGTGAAGTCTAGGATTCAAACCTCAAATGGAAGGAAGGAAGGAAGGAAGGAAGGGAGGGAGGGAGGGAAAAAACATAAATAGGAAAAGAAATACCAGAGACAGAACTTGTGAACTGGAAGAAAGACCAAACGAAAAGGGTTCAAACTGAACTTAACAATTTTTTATTCTAGCAAGAATAAATTCATAGTACCTCATAAAATGGTCTTTTAAAAAACTAGTTTTAAAGCTATGAATACAGTAAGGAAACATTCTTTCAATCAACTTCTTAAATGATATTACTAATAAATGATATTTGCCATGAAATCTCCTTCAGCTAATCCAAATGTCATAATCAACAGAGAGAAAATCTGAAGTCCCTCTGAAACCCATGAATCACCACCAAGTGCCTGGGCCTGCACACTTGGAATATGCAAGTGCCTACTGATATGCTTCCTTCTACAACAAACTTTTACTGAGCAACTTTTTTCCTAAATCAAGGCATAAACATGCGCAAAGGCAGAAAAGCCAGACAAGGCCTGACCTAAAATTCAGGCCAAAGTGATGTGTGGGTGAAGAAACAGCTAAAAAGGAAAGAAAGATTTCACCCATAGTGGACCGTGTGGTGAGAACCTTTTATTCTGACTGCAGAAAATTGGCACAGTTACAGCACACATAGACTCTACACTCCCCTAAGTAAGACCTCACATCACACACACAGATCACTGGTGAAGGAGGTTGAGGGCAGATGCCAACAACAGAGGGAGGTATGTTCTTTGAAACCTTGTACCCTACTTATCCCTACAAAAGCTAATCACTGCATTCGACTTTTAGGTGTTTTTTGTTTTTTCCTTTTCTGTTGTTGTTTTGTTATTTGTTAAAGAAAGGTGTGGATCCAGGACACAAAAGGAAAAACTATAAAACTACAGTTAATTTTAAAAGCAACTTATATTTTTAAAAAACCTTTATATATGTGAACAGCACGGTGGTGCACACCTGTAATCCTAGTGGTTCAGGAGACTGAGGCAGGAGGATTGCAAGATCAAAACCAGCCACATCAAAAACAAGATGCTAAGTGAGTGAGACCCTGTCTCTAAATAAAATACTAAAAAGGGCTGGGGATCTGTCTCAGTGGTCAAGCGCCCCTGAGAGTTCAATCCCTGGTACCCCCCTGGAAAAAATAAAAGAAACAAAATACATATTTGATATGGAATACAGTTTGTGGTATATAATAAATTGGAGGCCTCTACAGGAGGATCGTGAGTTCAAAGCCAGCCTCAGCAACTTAGCGAGGCACTAAGCAACTCAGTGAGATCCTGTCTCTAAATAAAATACAAAATAGGGCTGGGGATGTGGCTCAGTGGTGGAGTGCCCCTGGGTTCAATCCCCAGTACCAAAAAAAAAAAAAAAGAAAAGAAAAAAAGTGGAGGCCTCTAAATGAATGGTACCAGGGTCTTAAAACCTAAGAGAAAAAATAAAAATAATTTCTTGGCTTTTGTCTTGTGGAACAGACTGAATAGCAGGGTCACCAGATAATAAACGGAATATAGATATTATAGCACATTTGGAAGGACAAGTGATGAGTTCAGCCTCAGACATTTGGTGTTGAGGTGCCTACTGAGAACCCTGAGTTCGAGACATTTCAGGTTTTAGAAAATATGCATAATGAACACTGATGGCTATTAGACAAACTGTTACCCTCAAATGGATCATGCATAATGTTAAAAACAAAATGAACTGATGTAAATTGGGAGACTCATTACTGAAGTGGAATATCACATAAGAATAATACACTTACTTGCTATGCACCTAGTTTAAAACAAGGAAAGTATCAATCACATTTCAGCATATAAACAACTCACAATGCACACTCACAAATTATTCCTATCCCCATGATAACTCCTTTTACAAATAACATCTCACAGTGATTTTCAATTATAACAAAAGGTAATGATTTATGGTACCCCAGAACTATGAATTACTGCTC
The DNA here is from genome assembly GCA_020662805.1 of Glaucomys volans. NCBI lineage: Eukaryota > Metazoa > Chordata > Mammalia > Rodentia > Sciuridae > Glaucomys > Glaucomys volans. The sequence continues at coordinate 499,939 of JAJEJO010000123.1, read as the reverse complement.
CCATCCATCTAAAGTTCACCTGTTCTCTAATTTTTATTCTAAGATTTGTGGGGCCATGCGGATGGGCAGTGATGACAAACTTAGGGTCATGAGTAGAATAAGAGAGAATAAGAGGGCAAACAAGAAGACCATGGAAGGTCTGGGAGCAACTTCACTCCAAAATAAATCCTTGGCTTTCAAAATTCACTAGTGTCAGCCGGTGAAAACTGCACAGCAGCTGTTAGAGGATGAGATCCAATACAGTGCAATGGACAGTGCTTGAACTTTCCATGAGGCAAACTGAGTTCAAATTAAAGTTTTATAACTGGTATATGATCTTGGAGAAAGGTAGAGGAAACAGCAACAAAGAGGAAAGGAAGAGAGCAGATTTCTGTCTCCTATTTTACCCACGTCCTTCTTCCTTACTCTGCTCCTCCAGCCTTTACATCAAGGCTTACTGACCCCAGACAATCAGATGACCAGACTATTTGGAAGTGCAGTGGTGCAGAATTCTAGTACAAAATGTTAGGAGTAAAAAATAAAGCAAGAAGAAATTCTGTGACTTGCCTCAAATCAGTCTTCTAGTTCCAGCAATAATAAAATGAATAGGTATTTGGATTGCCAGAATAGATGTTTGCCCCTGTATACCACAAACAAAACCTCAGGAAAAAAAATAATGAGTTGAAGGGGGACTTACACTTCATAACTTCCCATAAAAAACAAATTTTCATAAACTACTATGACAAGTCCTATTCTCTAAGAATGCAGCGTATTCAAATTGGTATGAAATGATGAATTATATCATTCTAATTATCAGAAGATATAGTATTAAATCTTATGGACAGGAATGATCCCTGCTCACTCACAGGCATAAGTAGTTGGAGAAGGAGTAACACATGTTAGCCTTAAGCACTAACATCATTTCTTTTTGTTCACATTTTTTAATTAGTACATTATAGTAGTACATAATGGTGGCATTCATTGTCACATATTTGTATATGCACACAATACAACAATACAGTTTGGCGATATTATTCTCCAGTATTTCCCTGTGCTCTCCCCTCCTTCCTCCCCCTGGTCTCTCTCTTCTACTCTACTGATCTCCTTCCAATTTCCACAATCCCCTACACCACCACATTTCTTTTCCTTTTTCCTCTTTAGCCTTCCACATATAACTCTTGACTTTTTGAGTTTGGTTTACTTCACTTAACATAATATTCTCAAGTTCTACTCATTTTCCTGCAAATGACTTAATTTCACTCTTCTTTATGGCTGAATAAAACTCTATTGCGTATATTTACCACATATTCCTTATCTATTCATCCACACAGAGGCTGGTTCCACTGTTCAGCTTGTTTGTGAATTGTGCTGCTATAAACATGGGTATGCATGTGTCGCTACAGTATGCTGACTTTAATTCTTTAGGATAAATACCAAGGAGTGGTATAACTGGGTCATATGGTGGTTTAATACTTAGTCTTTTGAGGAATCTCCGTACTGATTTCCATAGTGGTTGTATTAATTTACAATCCATCAACAGTGTAAAAGTGTTCCTTTTTCTCCATCCTCTCTAGCATTTAGTATTGTTTGTATTTTTGATGACTGCCAATCTGACTGGAGTGAGATGAAATTTCAGTGTAGTTTTGATTTGCTAAAGAACTAATATCATATTTCTAGGCATACTTTTTTGTGTTTCTGGGCACAACTATAAGCTAAGGACAACCAAAACACTAGGCAAAGTTCATTGATAGGGAAGGGCCAAGAGCTCCCAAGAAAAGCAATTTCAACTAAGATCCAACTAAGAGAAATGACACTGATTTTCGCTTTATGAATTACAAAGAACTTTCTTTTAGTCTCCTTATTCAAGAAATAGATGGAAACTGACACAGCAAGATAGACAGGAGAGAAAGGATAGATGGAATGGAAGGAAGCAGCTACGATAAAAAAGCATTTAAAGTTTTAAAATTCTTAACTACTGAGTACCACCATTCAGAAGGAATTTTTAAAGGGTCTCAAAGCTATTAAAATGGTAATTAGGTCCAAAGAAAACAAGAACCAATTCAATTACATGCTGGATGCTTTTAAATTTTAAAGCCCTCCATTAAGAGGATTTAAATGGAGCACAGTTATAATTGCAGGTCTATGACCAACCTTAAAGCCAAAGTGTAGGTTCCTGGTTGCCGCTGACTCTCCCGAATGAGGTAGCTCCCCTCAGCCACACTCAAGAGCTGGTCAGCTGCTTCTCTGGAGATCATGCCATGAAATCTGAGAAACAAAGTCAATTCAGAAACTGCATGCTTTCCACATTTTATCAATAAAACACTTCCCCTCCCATTTCTCTAGACAAACTACTGTCACATAATTAAAGGAAAGCACTTGGGTTTAACTATGCTTATGTTTCCCTGGGCCTGGCCTCTGGCCAGTTTCTCTGTGTGATAAGAACTGCATCAAAGTAGCTATGGAATCTGGTTACCAACCACAAAATCAAAATTCACATCCATCTAAGGAAGATCAACCACCTCTCTCAAGAGACAGTTCTTACTTATGTAGCCATTTGACCATATGGACTTCTTAAAAAATATACAGAAATGTGTTTCGTTTCCTTTCTCTTCACTGGTGCAGTTGCTCTAAAATTTTGGCTTAGAATCTATGTTGGCAATTTTCCAGGACCCTGGGTTGTCCTTAATTGGCATGATTGCCCAATAATGTGCATAATCTGCATTATTGAATACTCAAACCACAAGCAAACAATTACAGTACTTGCTTTCACTTCCTGTCAAAAATCTCATCTCTGATTAACAAAGAAAAAAGGAAGGAATAATAAACATAAATGACACATTCTTTACATATAAATTCATCTATAATAATGTGACATGAAAGATTAAAATAAAGTCAGTGATGAATTTATTAAAAACACACAATCACCTTACACTTGTATGATGATTCATAATTTACAAAGAACTTTTACATATATCATGTCTTTTTAGTAACTCAAAAGTAATGAAGGGATTCAGGAAATGTCAATCCAAAATACCTTTTTTTAGCATATTATTTTGAGCTGAAGGCATTTGAAAAATAGCAAATGAAGGAAAAGTTTTTCTCTGAACTCCTCTTATCTACCTAAAGACAGATTCTCCAAAAGTAACTCAATTGCCATCAATTCCCTCCCTAGGAATTTCATCAACCAGGGAAGACTGATTCTTATCATAGAAGAGGAGACTAAAAGTTGACATCACACCCAGATGATCTTTGACACTAACTAGCATATCTCTCATTTATTCTTCTCAGGGACTATTTTTGTTTCCTATAAATCATTTACTCTCTCCTGAAAGTAAATGGCCTACATCTTCCCTTCCCTTCTCATATTAGGACAGTACATAAGCTCTCAGTCTCACGGGGTATTTATTTTATTTTTCCTGTGATGCCCCTGTGCACACTATATCAAAAGTTAACAAATCTCTATACTTTGATCCTGTTAATCTTCCTATTGTTAGTTTATTTCATAGGCCCAGCTGTAAGACCTAAGAGTGTAGAGGAACAGATTCACTGCTCAAAAGAAACTTTGTAGCTTCCATTGGTACAGAAGACACTTGAATTTGGAATAATAAATTACAAAGGCCCTGAAATGGCACCTGAATAACTTAGGAACTTTACTAGGGATAAGTGGCAATCTCGGTTTTTCCTCACGGGCATGGCTCTATTTCTTGCAACCACCTTAAAATAGTTCCTGTAGATATGTTTATATCAAGACAATCAGAACAGCTATGTTTACAATGGGCTTGTGAAATTTTCACCTCCATAAATTTTTCAATTTTTCAGAACTAGGTTCATATGCTAACAAATTTAAATTTTCTGGAAGCAAGATGATGGCAATCTATCCCTCGCAGTGATACATACCACTGGATTAGCCTGCTGGTATATACTTTGGGTTTAAATGACATCAATTAATATAATTAGTAAAATGTAGTATCTATTTGTTAAAAAAAAAAAAAACTTAAGTACTTTTAAAAAAAATTAAACTCAAGGAAACATTTGGAAATAAAAATTGACAATGAAATGTAAAGAACTTTAAAATTATTCATATCAATTGAGCCAATATTTCTACCACAAAACCTTGGACTGGGGCTGCAGCTCAATGGCAGAGTGCTTGCCTAGCATGTGTGAGGAACTGGGTTCAACCCTTAGCACCACATAAAAATAAACAAATAAAGGCATGCTATCCATCCACAACTACAGGAAAATAAAAAGATAAAAAAAAATACCCTATGCACCAAGATATGCTTATGGTATTACTTTTAATAGTAGAGATTGAGCATCCCTAATCCAAATATCCAAACTTTGAAATCCTCTGAAATTGGAATCACTTTTGATCCAAAGCATTTCTGATGAAGGATACTCATTCTGTACAGTATAAAAACGGCCTAATTGCCCAAAGCAGGAGAATGACTACAAATTATGATATTACTGTAAAGAACACCAGTAGTTCTCAACTTTGGAATCACCCTCCTCCCAATGCACAGGTAGGTTATGTGATCCATTCACAAGGGCCTAGAAAGTGTACCTAGACTTTTAAATAATTTAAAAATATCTGCTATATGCATGACTATTTATCTGATACACTCAAGTTATGAAAAAAAATGATTTTATTGGGAGAATGGTGAAAATGTGATTTTTTTTCTCCCAAGAGCTATATTTCTGTTTCTTAACACTCAGGGGAAAATATTATCACAGTAACATTAGAAATGATCACAGTAGCATTCTGAACCATTTTGGGCACAGTCTGCTGCCCAATTGTAGAATCATAAAGCCAATTTAAAAAATTGTTGCAATGCTCATCATCAGTATTAAATGGAAAAAGATTAGGCTACAATGTATATGTAAAATATCTCAATTTTATAAAACACATTCGGAAAACAGAACTTTAGAAGGTAATACTTAAGCTGGGTGCAGTGGTACACACCTATAATTCCGGTGACTTGGGAGGTTGAGGCAGGAGAATTGTAAGCTTAAGGCCACCCACAGCAATTTAGTGAGACCCTGTCTCAAAATAAAAAATAAAAAGGGCTGGGAATGTGATCCCATGGTAAAGTACTCCTGGGTTCAATCAGAAGGAGAAGGGCAGGGGAGGAGAGGATGAGAGGAGGGGGAGGAGGAGGAAAAGGAGAGGAGGAAATAGGAAATACTACTTCTTTTTTTTTTTTTCCTTTAATCGGAATTGACCTGAGCTATATCCACAGTCCTTTTTATTTTTTGAGACAGTGTCTCACTAAGCTGTAGAGGAGGCTGGCCTCAAATTTGTGATCCTCTTGCCTCAGCCTCCTAAGTAGCTGGGATTACAGGCATGTGCCACCATATACTACCTAATACTTTTAATCTTAACAACCATTGTTTCTGGGTAGCTATGATTTGCTTTCTTTTCTTTTTCCCTGATCATGAAGAGAATATATACTGCTTACAGAAAATTTGGGGGAAGAAAGGTAGAAATATAGAATAAATCACTACACCCTTTTATATGTATGTGTGTGTGTATCTCTAATATATACAAAGTACACATACAAATGTAAACATTTTCATCATATATATCTAGAATTACTTACTCACATGGCTCATATCTTTAATATTACTTCATGTACATTTTTCCATGCTATTTTCTTCTTTATACTTTATATTACTACATATTTTTTATAATTTTCACCACTTAGAATTATTACACTTGTAATTAGCAAAAGAAAATCAAACTCTACCAAGATTGAATATTTCCTTTACTCTGCTTTTATTTTTACTAAAAGCACCATTTTCTTATCTCTTACATATGCCAATCTACAAAATGTATTCTGGTAATCCATACTTACTCTCTTCCATAATACTTTGGTCTGTTTTCTACCTATTGAGGAAGAAAAAAGAAAGTGTATTTGTGAAAATGCAAATGTGTAGTACATTAATTCAACATTTTGTATATGTATTAAATTAAAGCATATATTACAAAAAACATTCATATAAGATTCAAGGTCAGAGTACAGAGTCCCAGTTCTACAAAAGGATTAACTGGTACCTTTTGAACTGGCTGCTTCACTTCTCTAAACCTGTTTCTTATCTATTGAATGCTGTGTATGTGAAGAATTGAACTAAACTTTCATTTCTAGAACTGTGATGAATTGGAAAAGATATTTGCATCACTTTATTCAAAGAATAAAATAAAACAGAATCCAGAAACTTAATGCCACAATCATGTCGTAACAGATTGTGGCTTTCTCTCCATCCTCTCCTATTCCTCTCCTTCCTGCTACTCCGTATCCTCCATTCTGTTAACGTCTCAATACAATCCTGGCCTTCTGTTTTCCCAACAGCTCCTCCCTCACCAGTTTCTCCTCCCCTAGCTTTCATGGCATGTGTGCCAGCTAGAGCTGAGGAAAGCCTTGGTAGATTACTGTACCTCGCTTATTTTCTTCAATATTACATCCTTGGGGTTTATCTGTGCTGCTGCAGATGATGGGATTTCCTTCTGTTTAAGGCTGCACTCAATTTGAAACACACAGTATTCCACTGTATATTAGAGTGGAATATACAGAATTTCATTGCATGTTTTCTTTATCGATTCATTCATTGACAGACTCTTGGCTCTACCACATTGTCTTTGAGCTACTTTGGGACTCTCTAAATTACAGGTAATTAATACGTAGATTTTTTTCTTTTTTTCTGCATGGTAACATTTTAATTGGAAAAACCAATTTCATTTCTTTGTGCAATTCATCTCATATCCCTTGAGTCCATACAAATTTGTGCTTTGACTTCATGGTTCTCTCTCATTTTATGAGAGTGAAATAAACTTTTAAAATGTTCATTTCAAAGTGTTCATTTTCACTTCTGTAGGAGAGTCAATATTTTACCTTTTCCTAAAAATTATTCTTAATGCATACTTTATTCTTCAAGAACCTTCTGTTTTTGGCTGAGATTGTAATCAGGTTATTCATTATCTCACCATCCCACCTGATTTGGTCTTGTTCCATAATTTTTTTCCTCATAAAATTCACTGTACTAAAAATATGCCAGTGGGCCCTTACAGCAACCCATGATGGCTATTCTATTTTTAGGTCCAGGGCTTTAAAAAGTGGGGTCATGGATATGCTTGAAAACAAACCTTTGCTTCTGAGATGAAAATCTAAAATTCAGGTCTTAACTTAAATAATTTATACAATAAAATGCTGCTCAGAAGAATATTTTAATGTTATCTATTCTAACTGAAAATGCACAAATGCTCAGTTTTTACTCTAGAACACTTGCATATGTACACACGAAAACACATAAGAATGTTCACATAAGCATTATTCCTCGTTATTTTTTAAATGGAAATAAATATACAACAATAGAGGAATAAGCTGCTTTGTAGTATAAATAATATGCAGAGTGTGATGGAATGATGTAGATTTATATAGGTACTAACATGGATGAATTACAAACTACTGGGTACAAAAATAAGTTACAGAATAATAAGATAATATGTTATCATTTAGGAAAAAGCACATACACACAATAATGTATATTTATAGCACCAAGAGCAATCTGGAAGGATATATACCAAATTCAAATAGTTACCTCTCGTAAAGTGGGGGACAAATGACCTAAGGGGGCAATTGGAAATGTGTAAAAGGGACTTTAATCTTATCCATAATAGTATAGTTTTTATAGAAAAATGCATTCAAACATTAACTATATAGCTAAAATCACCTTTTTAAATAGAAATCAAGAATAACGTTTGTATAACCCAATATTGGGGCCTCAGACACATTAGAATGGGGTCTCCAATATTTGAGAAGAGATCATGGTCTTTCTATTAAACCACGAGACCTCTGCAGCGGGTTAGAGGAGAAGTTCTATTACATTTCCCAATCTAAAACAAATAAGGATTATTTATTCAACAGTCCTCTATTAAATCTTCATAAAGCTCCATTAATTGCCTGAGTAATCAACTTCATAACACAAATGCTTTTGACATTATATTCTAAATAATTTTCTTGCTTTACCCAAAATAATTTTGAATTTTAAAAAATTAGGTAAATCTAGAGGATTAAAACAGTACTATTATAAAAAGCAGTATGTCCAAACTAAACTTCCCACAGCAATTTCACCTTTCCTGGATTATTTTTTACAATGGAAATGCGAAACAACAAATTTAAACTTTTTTTTTCTCTCATCCACGCAGTGAAGATCAGAAATGTCATCCCAAAATATGCCACTGTCTTAAAGGAATTAGGGTTTGTACCTGTTTTAAAGTCTTAAAAGATTACTTTGTAAATGGTTAAACAAACAACTATTATTTAGGTTACAACAATATGGTGATACCCTAAATATATGCAAATAGGTTTATGTATGCATCTGAGAACCATATATATGCCTTGTCTATTACATAAACGTTTATAAAATTAAAGTTTATGTAAGTTTACTAGCAAGATAATCAATAAGTGCCCTCTTTTGTACATATATGACCTAGAAGGGCCACAACATCATTTGAAAACCTGCCTTATATCTGTTTGCTTTGACTAAGTCAATTTTTGATCATTAACACTGTTCTAAATGTGTAAGAGATTTAAGACTCTCCTTTGATTTTTCTTAACTTATGCAGACCTGTGATTATTGTTACCATGCACTCTGGATTCTAAACTGTACTTTAAAAGTTAAACAGTTAAATGTAAAGCTTAAGAGAATACTTGCCAAGTTGGTGTTCTCCAAACTAAAATTAGGTGGAACAAAAGTCTTGGGTTTGTATGGAAATAACAAATTTGGTTGGTATTTGATGTTCTATAGCTGGATAAAGTAACATGTTGTAACCTGTTGTCAATAAGTTATATATACAATTTTGTGTTACTCTTCACACTGGATTTGGAATTTAAATACATTTTTGGAAGATAAGGAGAGCGTGATTTGTTTAAAGGTGACACTGTAAAACATGGAAGCATTCTGCCACTTTTTCCACAAAAAGAAAGTTAAAAGTTATCTTAGCCTTTCTTTGATTCATGTTTCAGATGTAATGCTGTATTGTGTTATTCGTGAAGAGCCCCACTTTACCTGAGATAAGGCTCTGCCTCCCACCTTTGTCCATATTAGAATGGTTCTAAAATAGGCTAGACTTCAGCTCATTTAAAGTTGTTCAAAAGATTGATTTTTGTTGGAAAGATTGCTATGATCTCAAACAGGGGATATAATGTATTACTAAGTAAAGGTTCAGGATTATAAGTCATTTTTCTCTGTCAGCTATTACACAAACTGAGTATGTTTTTGCTCTGTTCATTTCATTTTGTATTTTCCTTGTAAATTTTGTAACTGTTGCCTGTTAGTGTTTTATAGAGGTACTGCTTCTAAAAAAAAAAAAAAAAAAAACAGAATCTGGATTAATTTGAGAAAATAAGCCATCACCTATAGGACAGACAGTATATAATGCCAATTTTCAGTAATAATACTGACTACAATTAAATGAAAGGGGTAACTGTAAAATTATAGATATTTAAGTTATAAGTTGTTACTCCCTCTTTAAGATTGGTGAAACTGGTTTGCTGGGGGTTTAAAACCAAAAACTCAGAGACCAAAGTCAAGCAAGTAAAAGGGCCAAGGAAAAAAATAGCCAACATTTTGGTCCTTGTCCTCTAAGGTCAGCCAGGACACAGAGAACAATAGGACCCCCTCTCTGGGCCCTATAACTCTGATGAGTCACCTGATCCGCTGATCAGGGAGGTAGAGAGGACTCTAGAGAACAGGAAGTCAACCAGTGCACATTCTGCAAAGAGGAGGGTCATTAGAGATAGAAATGTCTCTGATGCTTCCAAGATAAGCCACATATGGTCAGCAGGACCCTGACCCATCCTGGCAGATGGTGCCACTGGTAGAGGAAAGTGAAAGGGGCCAAAAGGCTTTACACACATCCCCAAGAGTGATCTCTGAGGAATCTCAGCTGACTCTTAAGAGTAGATAGGAACAAGGTCAGTTTTAACCAAATTGATCTTGAACACTTGGCAGGAGAGTATAGCCTATGTACAGTCCTACATGGGCATTTAAGAAGGAAAACAATGTTCTTTTTTAATGCAACTTAAGATGTACGCTTGCATCAGCCCTACCAAAAGTAAGTAAAGCTGGAGGCTATAAAGGAAGGGTTCTTGTGCAAGAGTGCCTAATAATAATGATCATACAGAACTCTAGAGTCACAAATTTATCCTAATTTGAGTCTGCTCTTATAGACCTATAACTCTTCCTAACCTCCTACGTTAATAAACTTGATCTGTTTTTCACTGATAAGATTATGAGTTATTGTCCTCATGGTTTTCAGAAACTGGCTTAAATACTAATTGCTTTTGTGCTAATTATTTACAAAAAAAGTAATGCTTTACTGTCTTGATAATTGTTGGTTTAGCATGATCCCTGCCCTATGTATGCCTTGTCCAGTCACCTTCCATCTGCTGCTGTGGACCTCCAGACTGCTCTGATGCTGAATGTCCTTAAAGTGTCCATGCCCCATCTGGTAGAGAACAAGGATTTTGGGTTACTTCCCCCAACTTTACCCCCTATCAGCAAGAAGCAGTTTGGAGATGTTATCACCCATTTTTCTACAGAAGTGGAATGCAGAAATTGGCAGTGGGAAATGTAACAGTGGTCCACTTTATGCTTTGAATATAGCCCTTGCTGCTCTGCCACTGCAACTTATTTTTTAAATGAACATGTTTCTTTCTCTTCCTCTCTTCCTGCTCTCCCTAATCTCTCCCCTCCCTAATCTCAGGGGAAACCAGATTTTCTTTCTTTCCCATCCTAGGCAGACTAATCTGTTCCTCAGTACACACCCTCCATAGAAACGAAGTGATCCAGACTTTGGGGATGGTACCAGAAGATCTCAGAAATGACTATCTCCCAAATTAACAAGTGGGTTACAACTCCAACAGAGAACATGTGGAATGTAGCTTTTGAATCATCTCTTTAAAACTCTCTGTTCCTGCTGATGGGCAGAATCACAGCCTTTGGGACAGGAGTTCTTTGTGTTTCTCCTTTGCTAGCAAAGCAATAAACCTTCTTTTTCCTTTTTCTCAAAACCATGTCCTTGTTATTGGATTGGCATCGGGGACAAATACTGAGTTTTGGCAACAATATCACCTATGAAATTTATACCTGGGTCTCTATAAATACACACATACACACATACACATGCACACACTTATTTTAATTCAACCAGGTGCTGAGCATAAAGTAACAAAATAAAATCACTTTTTATATAATAGAAAATGATAAATGTACACTTCATATTTATATCATATATTGCATTTCACTGACTATATACTTACATATCTATAATGAAAGAGATGTATACACAAAAATATGTATCATTACTATATGGGTGAAAAGAGATTATCAAGAGTCATCTGGACTGAAGACATTCATTTTATGTGCTAACTTCAGAATTAACTCTCCTGTAAGATACAGCTGCATCATGTAAAAGCATTATTAAGAATTCTTTTCAAGCTTTTAAGTATTTGCTTATTTCTAAAGCATTCCTAAAATACTAAGCTGTGGATATGGACATCTTATTCCTTAATCATTATAATAATATTGAACATGAATATAATTTCTTTAAAAGAAGATAAAAAGAATTATTTTTGTTTTGAATTTCAAAATTTATCTTAACAAGAGTTTTTAGGAAAGAAAAAAAAAACTTGGACTAGGGATGGTACAGCACCTGCCTAACATGTGCAAGGCTCCAGGCTTAACACCCAGGACCACTCAAAAAAGAGCAATAAGGAAAAAAATATTTTTTAGCATTAACTAAAGCAACTGACAATATTTTCTGGAATCAAAAACAAGCACTAGTAACAACTTGATTTTTTGTGAAATAATTTTACCTATTTTACATTTTAAAGTTATGCCCTTAATAATTTGTGATTTAATAGTTGAAAATGCAGGTTTTAAAATATAGTGGTATATATCTTGATTGTAAGTATATGGAGGAATTCAGCTGAGAAAAAGTAGAACATGGTATTTGTCACCAGAACTAAATCTAAATCACAATAAAAGAGTCACACAACATGGCTCTAAATATAAATTCCCTAAAGTCTGACATAAATCCCTAGTCCTGGAATTTACAATCTGTGATATACTGCCATGGCTGGAGAGAGGGGAAATGTGCACATGCAAACACACAGGGTCAGTTCTCCTTTTCTAGGAATACTAGGGGAATTTCTCAAAGGCAAATCATTGGATCAATTTTTTAAATTTTATATATATATATTTATATATATATATAAATTTTATATTTATATATACATATATATATATTTTTTTGGTACCAAGGATTGAACCCAGGGGTACTTAGCCACTGAGCCACATCCCTAGCTTGCTCTTTATATTTTATTTAGAGACAGGGTCTCACTGAGTTGCTAAGTGCCTCACTAAGTTGCTGAGGCCGGCTTTGAACTCGAGATCCTCCTGTTTCAGCCTTCTGAGCCACTGGGATTACAAGTGTGCACCACTGCACCTGGCTAAATTATAATTTGAAATAACAGATAATTAATACATATCACTTAAAAGAACTATTAACCTATCAACTGTATTAACTTTTCTCTTTTTCTCACCACATTTAGTCAAGAAAAACATAGTGATCCTAATCCTCTGTTAAATACTTGAGGCTGAACATTAACTAGAATTCAGTACCTTTATCCTTAGTGCGTATCACTCCCCAAAACCTTCAGATCTTCCAAATCAAATAATCATTTAATCATGCCTAAGACTGAAACTTTCTTCCTTGAAGAAGTAATTTTAAATTATATCTATTCCACTCTGATTAATCCTTTAACTTTATTTCAAATGGATATCCTTTTTCATTGTTACACAGAAATTTAACTTAATAGAATGAGTCAGGCCATCAGGATTAGTGGTTTATAAATACTTTCAGTGTCTCTATAAACAGAATCATTACAATAATATTGAACATGAATATAATTTCTTTAAAAGAAGATCATTTATTCCTATTTACTTACTTCTGTTTAATTATCACTGGGGAAAACAGAAAGATATGGTCAAATACAGAAATAACCTATCACCTCTAATTTTCAAAATAAAGATACATATTTTACACATTCACACTTAATTTTCACTAACAATAAAACTTAAAAATTAAAGACTGCAAGATTCAAATATGTAAGGATGCTTACAATGTGAAGAGAGTTGGTCCACAGTAAATCTTTTTGCACACAGAGCAGCATTCTTTGTCCACCAGTTTACCATGAAAATGTGTTTGTAGCAGCTTGGTAAGCTGAGGCAGGAGGATCACAAGTTCAAAACCAGCCTCAGCAACTAGAGGTCCTAAGCAACTTGGTAAGATCCTGTCTCAAAATAAATGATAAAAACGGGCTGCAGATGTGGCTTAGTGGTTAAGCACCCTTAGGTTCAATCCCTGGTACCAAACAATTTTTTTAAATAAAATAAAATAAAAACTTGATTGCCAATTTTTTTGTAAAAGAATATTCAAACATAATGAAAATGAGTACTACATTCTTCAATTTAAGAAATAAAATACCAGTGTACAATTTGCTTTTCTGATTTCCCAATGCTTATATGCCTGACTTTAACCAACAGTACAGAATGTGAATGGTCTCATTCCTCAGATGATGACATGATTCCGCCAATCACATCACAAGGCTAAATCAAGAGAAATTATTTTTAGAGACTCTCAAAGCCATCTACTCCTCCAGTATTCCACACTGTCTCTGCATCAAGGTGGCTCCCCAGAAAGCTATTCACTTAGCCCATATCAGCTTGGCCCTTTAAAAATGAACTTCACTGGACTGTCGTTCCTTAATGCTATCTATGCCAACTGAATATTTATTAAAGGAATTAGTTCAGGAAAAAACAGGATCATATTAGCTTTACTGATCTTTAAGAGTTATATAATTTATTACTGTGAAAAACTTTTCACACAGTTACATCTATCCTTAATCAGCACTGCAATCAACTCCTCAAGTTTTCTATTTTTATTCCTTTTATTATATTTTCATTTGTGTGGCCTCGAGTTCTTTTGAGAAAGGCATAGTATAGCTATTTCTCAATAAAGATAATGGTGCTAGAAATAAATACTTCATGTAATACTGTCAATATCTCATTTTCAGTGAAAAGTTTGAAAAGCTATATCTGGACAGAACATGAAATAAAATGGAAAATTTTATTCAATAGTATTTTAAAATTTTTACTACATATAAAATTAATCATTCTTGATGGCGGCACAGTATTAGTGAAATTCAATCAAGCATTACATACTCATTGCATACTTACATATCTAGACAGTACATTCTCCATATAAACTGCAACTGGACACTCAAAAATCAATCTCATGAAAGTCCTGCTGAATATTGTAAATTGGCTCTCTTTGTAACTGTACACTTTCAAAGCTATAGTGTTTAAACAAGTTGTCATAAAGACAAATTCCATTTTACATTTTTATCCACGAACAAGCAATTCTTTTATTTTTATTATTCTTTTTTATTTTTAGAATATCTTTTTTTTTTTTTTTTTGGTACTGGGAATTGAACCCAGGGCACTCCACCACCGAGTCACATCCCCAGCCCTATTTTGTATTTTATTTAGAGACAGGGTCTTACTGAGTTGCTTAGCATCTCGCTAAGTTGCTGAGGCTGGCTTTGAACTCTCGGCCTCCTGCCTCAGCAATTCTTTTGCTTATTCATGTAT
>JAJEJO010000123.1:465358-479696 GCA_020662805.1 Glaucomys volans | reverse complement strand
CATTGTATGCATCCCACTGTATAACTTCCAGAGGTATGTGTTCAGGAAGCATGTATCAATTTGTTCCACTAGAGTAAATGCTAAATTAGTTAAGGGTATTATAACCAATCTCCCCATTATAAAGGTGGGTTTTTCTCTTTGCAATTAATAAATAATTGGTCGTTTGAAACATTGAGACCATGAGAATCTCCTATCCTGTTCACTTATAGGCTTTCACTCATAGTTTTAACAAATAATGACAATTCTTGTTATGGTCTAATAGAAGTATAGTGATTTTATGATTTTATCATTCTTTCTACATTCTAACTGCCATTCCCCTGTAAAGAACAACTTTACATTTCCCCCCTCTTTTTCACCTCTTTGTATTGGGATGGGTTATTAATTTTCTTAATTTGGATTATTAATTTAAAATTTTTACAGTATACTTTAGTATCATTATGAACTTAAATATTTCATTCATTGCATTAAAATCAATTACTATCACACTATTATTCTTTTTTTTTTTTTTTTCTTTTTTTTTTTCTTTCTTTTTTTTTTTTTTTTTTAATGTACTGAGGATTGAACCCTGGGGCATATTACCACTGAGCTACTTTCCAGCCCTTTTTTGAGACAGGGTCTCACTAAGTTGCTCCAGTTGGCCTTGAACTTCTGATCCTACTGCCTGAGCCTCCTGAATAGCTGGGATTACAGGTAGGCGCCATCATGCTCAGCTCATTATTCTTTTAGATGTTCAAATTGCCCCAAAGCAGGCTCCCATGTCTTTTTGACATGTCCCCATCAGATTATGAGCATTTCCTTCCTTTCTAATGTAATAAAATGTTCAAGGATCTCTTCCCCACAGTCTGGAGTCAGGAATTTCTTTTGCTCCTTTTAGTAGGAAATATTTCAAAACCAAAATCTAGGCATTCTTACGATAGAATCAGAGCATCTAAACCCCTTCTATTGTCTGAGATATAAAACACATTTTTAAAAATACATGAATTCATATTAAATAGAACAATTCAAATTGAATGGCTCAATACTTTCTCCAACTTTGTCTCATTCCTTCTTTATGTCTTCTAAGAACCCTGGTTCCAAAAACATCCAATGTAATATATAATTACTCATTTGTTCTATCTTATACTACAGATAAATATTTTCAGGATTACTACACAAGTATCACTATTTTTTATTTTTTTATTTTTTGGAACCAGGGATTGAACTCAGGGACACTCGGCCACTGAGCCACATCCCCAGCCCTATTTTGTATTTTATTTAGAGACAGGGTCTCACTGAGTTGCTAAGGGCCTCGCTAAGTTGCTGAGGCTGGCTTTGAACTCGTGATCCTCCTGACTCAGCCTCCCAAGTTGCTTGGATTACAGGCGTGCGCCACCACGCCCGGCTGCCAAGTATCACATTAATACCATAGATACTATATGCCTTAAAGATCTTTTTTTTTTTCCCCCTCTAGGTTGGTATAGTCAAAATGCTTAAAAGCTACTTAAGTTTTCTGGTAATTATGTAATAAATTGTTAAGTTCATTTGTTTTTACTTCTATCTGATTTTAGGTTTTTTTATTATTTATTTAATTTTGTTAGTTGAATATTTGAAACATTTTACATAATCCAAAAGTCACAACAACATATATAAAAATACATCCTCAGAAGTCTCACTACCATCCCTTTCCCCTCCCCAGTTTTACCTACCCCTTCCTTATAATGGCTATTTCACTAGTCTCTGATTAATTCTTCCTGTGTTTCTCTTTTGCAAAATTAAGTTTCTTTTTCTTATTTTCCATTCTTCCTTACTAAGAAGGACCATACATACTATATACATGTACATTTTTCTACCATTCCGTATTGATTCATAGGCATATTCCTTTTTCTTTTTACCATTATATTCAATTCAATCAATTTCCTTTGCACATTTAGTTTTTTACCCAATATTCTGCTAATACTAACAATCCTACAATGAAAAACTTTGAACATATGTTCTTTCTCATGTGAACAGGTAATTCACCAGGGTAAATCCCTAGAAACTGAAGTAGGTCAAAGGGCAAATTTAGATATGGTTTTGTTAAGTATTACAAAATTCTTGTAAAGTCTTAACATTTCATATTCCCATTAGCAATGTGTAAGAGTACCTATTTTCTCACCAGCTGGTCAATTAAGTAAAAGTATGCTGTAAGCTTTTGAATTTCTTTCAGGCTACAAAGTGAAAATGGCCTTTCTGTGTATTTTCATTTGCATTTTTCTTGATTTATCAACTAAGTTGAACGTCTTTTCATATACTGTCATATGTAGTATCTTTTGGTGAATTATCCATGCCTTGTTCATTTTTACATCAAGATTTGTTAAATCTTTCTTTCAATGGAAAAATATTCCAACAATCTTAAAACAAAACCTTCAAATTTTGTTTTAAAAAATAAAAAATAAAACATAAAACATGAAATGACTGAATCAAAATGAATTAACTGAAAAGAATACTAGCAGCACTTAAAACTACACTATCATATTCCATATGAAGTTCAGAATACTCCATGAAGGAGTGGCAATTACATCAAGTAAAATGTTAAGAAAAATGCATTTCAGTAACAATTTTATGATGACAACAAGCCTACATGATCAATCTCACAAAGAACCGAGCTTCTGATGAAGGTTCAAGTTTGGAAAACAAATGACAGGGAAGAATTTTGTTGTAATTGTTTCAACATACCTACCTCACAAGTACATGTAATCCTCCGAGGATGAGGAGCTTCCTGTTGTAGCTGATACACTGTGAGAAGGCAGAAATGAAAGATCAGTTTCCCTTACGTAGAACTTAGGAACACATTAGGAATAACAAACTGGTTGATTTCTATGCTCATGAGAAAATTGGTACAGTACTATTTGCTATTAAATTATGCTGTGAGCAAAAAAAAGAAAGCAAATAAAAATAAATTTAGTGAAAGTTTAAGAGCAAGCACAAACCAAAATCCAAATCCACACAAATACCTTTTTACCTTATAACAAATCAGTGCTGGATATTTAGCTGTTCTCTAAAATCTGGTCATTTGTTTTCCCTAATTTATTGTGGCTGTTTTAAAGCATACCTCTAATATAAATCATCAGTGTTGTTAAACTTGAAACTAAAATGAGGACTAACAGGCTAGAAATAACACATACATTTATATTTCGAGCATCTATCTTCAAATATAATCTCCCCTAAAAGCAAAATTTCAGAGACAAAAGCACTACCACTTACTCATGTCATACCACTAGGTATTCATTAACTTATACCACAGGATTAAATGCAGTAAAAGAAAGAATTCACCTACTAAAATAACTTGCCAAAAGAGCTGAAAACAGTATCAGTGAAAATTATACTGATACCAATGACCTATTTTCAGCCTTGCTTTTTGATTTAAAATGAAAAATGAATGAATAGTATGTGTGACTGCTGAAACAAGTATGTTTAAACTGGTTCATCTCTTGAGATTTTTTTCCTGTTTCTAAATATATAAGCACGTATAAATGGATTTAAATTAATACTATAGTTAAATACTTAGAAATTTTATCAACATAACATTCAACTATCCAGACATCTGGTATTGTCAGATAATGCATGACTCATTTTAACTGGACTTCATATATTGGTTCCATCTCTGATCATATTCATTCATATATGTCAAGGGAACATATATAAGCATACACAGAATTTATGTATACCTATATAATTAGACTATATGTATGCATATGTGCGTATGTAAGTATATAACACATACTGAGAACACACATAGACACACACCACTAAGTAAGTGACTTAAAATAATCCCTGCCACAGAGAAAGTGCTCAATAAAGAGTAGCTATTATTACATATTGGTGACTGATACTAATAATCATCTCTATAATAATATTTTATCACTAGGATGCATGTAAGTTCATCACTAAGTTATTACATCAGGGTAATGCTATCATTTAAGAGGAACCAAGAAGATATACTTTTCATGTTTGAAAAATAAAAAATAAAAATAAAAAACAGGGCCAGGGATATAACTCAGTGGTAGAGTGCTTCCTTATCAAACACGAGGCCCTAGAGCAGCCTCCAATAATACAAAAATAAATAAATAAATAAATAACAAAAAGTACTTCCTCAGTAATGTCTGAAATTCTGATAGAAATATATTCCTTTGACTTTTTCTTGTGGCAGCAAAAATCCCTGAGAGGCATACATTAAAATAATTTTAGATGCTCTTATTTCACTGTGAGAGTGTCTATCAAAAATACAACTGCGGCAGGGAACAATGATGCATGCCTATCCTGGCAGCTTGGGAGGCTGAAGCAGGAGGATGGCGAGTTCAAAGACAGCCTCAGTAATTTAGTGAGGCCCTAAGCAACTTAGTAAGACCCTTTCTCTAAGTAAAATACAAAATAGGGCTGGGGATGTGGCTCAGTGAGTAAGTGTTCCTGAGGTCAATATTTAGAATAACTCTCCAACCTTACAAAGATGTTAATATTAGGTTGCTTATTCAACAACAGACACCATACAAAAATTTACAGTACTGTTTCTGTAACAGTACAGAGTTTTTTAAAAAAAGATTTTGATTATATTAACTTTATTTCTACTCTTTAAAAAATCAGGAATCTCTTGTTTAATAAATAGTATTCTCTAGGAAAGAAGGGAAAATTAAGAATTAAGAACCTTGGTTCTCTCAAAGAAATATTTATTCTAATGCAAAGTTTGAAGAGCAATACAGAAATCTAACATCCCTCTTGCACTTGCCTAGCATGTGTGAGGCCCTGGCATCATACAAAGGGAAGGAAGGATAACTGCACTCTCACATTTTGAGAAAACTATTATTAGAAAAGACCACTTTTCTTCTGTATCTTTTCACTCATTTTTTCTATTAACACAGCTTCCCGACTTATCATCATTTATATATTCCTTTTGTCATGTAAGGAATCAGGATCAGAATAATTAGATTGCTTGAATTCTTAGCTTCTCCTTGAGTTGGTCTTATCAGCCATTCTAAACAAGTGATTTCAGGGTCTACTATATGGAATTCTGCACCTTCCGACATACCAACTGTATACCGATTTTGTGGAAACACTTTTACCACAATTATTTCTTTCATGCTATTCCCCAACTTTGTTGTAAATTAATTTTTCAACAATGGGTACATAATAGAATGAATCTTTATAGCTAATGATCCCAGTATGCTTACGTTACTTATAACACACTATATCCCACACAATTAAATTTATGTGTATACTTACAGTAAGATTTCCAAACAGGAGGTCTAAATTCATCTGTATCTGAAAGAATAAATATCAAATTAATACTACTGAATACTTATATTTTTTTAAAATGCTTTAATCTTTAGTTCATTTAATATTATGTTCGTTGACCTCTATTTGTCCTAGGCATCACACCAGGCACTAAAGAGCATTCAAACATTTTTTTAGCCTTGGTCCTTACTTTCTTAGAGTACAGTTTTGCAAAAATGTTCAAAGTAATTTACTGTACTCATTAATTTTCACTGCTGGTACTAAGTTATTAGAGGCCCGATGTAATACTCAACAGTCATTATTTATTTGGGCTTAATGATTATTTCGCTGAAAGAGCTCTAAATCATTAGAATTCTTCTTTTTCAGTCAAACTGACCAGATAATTTTAACCTCCAGAAATGTTGAGCATTTCTCTACTCTCTCACCCCCGTTCCATTTGGGGGATTCTGTGTAACAGGTCTTCGTAACCTGAAGAAAGAAAAATAGCAAGGTATCACAGATCCTAGTCCCCGCACATCCTGGACAATCAAAGCAAGGAAATGAGCAACACCTCCATGGAAGAGAGTGTCTCTAGGGAACCACAAAGAACAGGAGATGAACATCTGCCTTCCAGTCCATTTCCCTCTCTCCAGCTGCGTGCAATATAAGAGGCAGTGTGAAGAGATCGTGGAAAGAGAAGGAAGACAAATACATGAGGGAATGGATTAATTTAGAGAAAGAGAACAAGACAGTGTGATTTGACTTCTCATCAGCAATGCCTAGTTCAGGAATCATTCTGCCAGCCAGAAGCCCTGCCTGTAAGACTATATGGCTAAATTGTAAGATGCATCACGTTTTTGGTGTAGAAAGGTAAGGCTGATACATGACTATATCACCTGGCTCTGTTGGCATCTAACACTAAACCATTGGTAAATCTGGTCTTAGAAATCATGCCCAACGAGGCAAGAAAAATTCTAGAAAGTTTCTGGAGAAGGTTGAACAGGAAGCTCAAAATGGTTATGGGATCAAAACATTCAGGCTTCAATCCCCAAGCTTTAAAATGTAACCTCACACATCATAAACCACACAAACACTCTGAGTCAGAGGGACACAGAAGGACTACAAGTAAGAGGCATTTATGTACATAAAGAGAAAATTCTAAGTTACATGGAGTCCAGAAGTGTTCAAATATGTTTGCTTAAAGAACAAATAAAAATTACATGAATAAATGGACAATGAAGTAATGGCAGCAAATACAGTGTATTCTCATTTATTGTAGTAGTTATATTCTATAAATCACCACAAACATTAAATTTAGTAGCAAAGACTGAACCACTGCTCCTAAGGAAAACACAGAGTTAGTTTCCTATGTGCCTCTGGTCACAGCGTTTTCATTAGCCAATCAATAATAATGCTGCTCCATGTGTGTTTCTCTAAAGATGTCATTTAGTATATGCTTTTGATTCATTAACATTGACCTCACAGCCAACAGCCACTGTAACTCATGCCTGCAAGAAGCTTTTCTCCATGAGAAATACCACAGCCTCTTTGCCTTTAGTAACACAAGGCAGCACCACAGCACTATGCTTGGGGGCCATTTTTAACAGCAGAATCACCACCACCAACAACAACAAGCCCACAAAAATGCAAAACTCCTGGCACCAAGCAGACCACAAAAAGGATACTTCGCAGTGTGAAAACTGAAACAAGGAGGTGGACTTTGATCCTAGCTTGGAACGGGGCAAGTCAAACAACTCAAATTTTGTACAGTTTCGTGAATGTTTGTAAATAACTACAAAAACGCCACAAGCAATTGTTCCAGGGTTACAAGTAAATGCTAGTGTATAGGTAAATTTACAAATACCTAACCTATGAATAATGAAGATTGATTGTAGATAGTAAGCCATTATTTAGGGAAAATGCTACTTCGAAACTTGCCCAGTGATGATAAAAAGTCAGGATGATGCCAGGTGTGGTGACACATGCCTGTAATCCCAGCGGCTAAGAGGTAGGAAGATAGCAGGTCTGAAGCCAGCTTCAGCAATTTAGCAAGGCTGTAAGCAAACTAGTAAGATCCTGTTTCAAAATAAAAAATTGTTAAAGGGCTGGGAATGTGGTTCAGAGGTTAAGAGCCCTTATGTTCAATCTCTAGTACCAAAAAAAAGTCAGAATAAAACATGACCTTAATGCAGTGACACACACACATACATTTCCTCTGCTAGGGTGTGTGTGTACATATATGTGGAAGGGACTAATTATATTGAACATCATCTGAATAAGAAAATCATAAGTAATTCATTTGTATTTTTTCAAAAACAGAAAATTTTTGTCTGTAAGCATTCAAGTCATTTTCACAATTTCACTGCTGATGAACAATTGCTACTACACTGTCATTCAATTCTAAGGAGGACGATGTGTGGTTGGTTTAGGGCTTATAACAGGAGAATATAAATTCACTCTCTTGATGCTCACCCATAGTTCATGTGTGTACCCACCTCCCTGCCAGGCTCTGAACTATACACTGAAGTGACCCACCATGTGGAAGACACCCCAGGATGGGAGGAGGCATTTGACCAGACTGGGAACCTTGTGCTACAGTAAAGAATTATCCTCACCACAGAAAAGGTCTGGCGTTTGCCCTTGACTCCCAGCAGATAATCTGTCTGCCTGGATCTAGCCATAGAATAACAGTGAGATTTAGGCTGGGGCTTTTGGGTGGTATCAGCTGAACAAATGGAAGGGCAACCCATCGACCAGGTATGTGTAATAAAGCCCCAATAAAACCTTGAGCATCAGCTTGGGAGAGATTCTCTGGTTGAAATACTCCATTTGTACTTCACACATAAATATGTGAAAAGTGTGCATCCTGATTGGATGGAGGAAAGACAGTCAAAGCTCTTTTGTTTTTCTCCTGGACTCTGCCCTATACGCTTCTTCCCTTGGCCAAACTGACTGTATCCTTTCCTGAAAGAAACTGGGGCTGCCTGTATAAGAGTATTTAGAGAGTTCTGTTGAGTGTAGAAAATCAGGGACCCTGAATGCAGCAACTTGCAATTGGTGTGATAAGTGGGGGACGTCTTGGTGACAGAGCCCTCTAACTTTGTAGTTGGCCCTAACACAATGTAGATCCTGTGCAAATCTTGAACTTATGACCAGTGAGGGCCTCCCAGAAATCACTTTCACTTTGGTAAAAGTGAGAGAGAAATAGACTACTGCTCAAAGTCCTGACTCAGGAACTGTGGACTTAGTGCTAGACAGGGCTTTCTTAGGGGAACACCAACATTTACTTGCTGTGTGACTGAAAACTTTACTACCTCTCTGAATCTTAATTTCTTAAGGTAGAAAGTGGGATAAAATATTTAAAATGGGAATAGCAACAACACAGGTTTGCCACAAGGATTAAATTGGGTATTATATATAGTATAAAAGTACATAGCACCTAGACACCTTATAAATAAGTAGCCTCTCTTGCCATCACCAACAGTGACTTTAAGAAATCAGTGTTGCCATATTAGCCACAGGCTACTGTAGACCGCCTTAGTTGTGTGTTCTCTTTACTGTTTTGGTCTTCCTTGTACACTTATGCCATTACAGAAGACATTTTGCAAGATGCTACAGATCACAATCATGTGACCAAATTAGCATTCAGCAAATAGCCAAGAAATATCGGAAGAAAAGTTTAACAAGTTTCTTTTAATATTAAAACATTCTAATTATTAGTGACACCTATGAGCTCAGTTGGGTTCTCAAAGTCTTTTCCACTTGGGGTGTGGCTCAGTGGTAGTGGGTTTCATCCCCAGCATCCATAAAATAAAAACAAAAAACAAAGTCTTTTCCTAGCAATCTATTTTTTTGCTGGGGGTGGAGGTGGAGTGTAAACTGGCAAAACTTCTCTAGAAAGCAACTGGTGATGTATAACGTAAGACTTTAAAGTCTGTAGCCAAGGGAGGGGTTAAATGAGATGCTATTTGAAGTAGATCACTTAAAAATTTTTCTTATGTTTAGGGGTAGAGACCTTAACCGTGGATCTTTCTGTTGAGAGCAGAGCTGCTAGAACAACTCCCTTAGGAGGCAAAGGGTAGGTGAGACATACAGGGCACTGGGAGGGGGACATTAAAAGGCTTGGGAAAGCTGCCTCAGCCTCTTCATAATGCAAAATTAGTGCTAATGTCAGTGAGCCCAATTTTTTCCAAACCCTTCTGGGAAGAAAAGAAATATTACCCTAATATTCGATTCCTGAAATTCAAAATTAGAGAGTTCTGTAACAAAACCAAGCCCCAATCAACTTTCCCCTTCTAGAAGTGGGGCAAAAAACCTCTTTCTAGAAGTGTAACAGTTAACATATCATATACAATGAATGTTAAGTTCATAAGTTTTTGAATGGCCTTGGAGCATTATTCTCTTCCAAAATCAGGAGAAAAAAGATTTATCTAATGATGATTTAGAAAAATACCTACATATTTTTAAGAAAACTACACAATGAATATATTGCCTTTGTGCTAGCTGGAAAAAAAAACCTATTAAAAACAAAAAAGCATAAGTAAGATAAGGAAAACATGGAATGTGACTCAAAGTTTCCTTTAATAAATTCTACTGGAGGCTCAAATTGTCTTGTGTGGGCTCTTTTCTTTTTTTTTCTTTTCTTTTTTATTTGTTCTAATTAGTTATACATGACAGTAGAATGCATTTATGCATTTTGATAAATCATACATAAATGGATTATAATTTCTCATTTTTCTGAATGTACATATTGTAGGATCACATCAGTCATTTACTGATAAATGGATGGAGTTTTACAGGCTCTTGAAATGAACACACCACCAGAAAACTCATCTTTCTAGTCTGAGGCTTGAGATTACCCACAGTTCTTTTGCATACTTAAACATCAGGAAGCAAAACATTCTTTTTGAAGTCTGTGAACATTTCATGATCTCTGTGTGTCTTCTTCCTGTTGTAACTGAATCTGCTGAATTTCAAGTATTTATTATGGAAAAGGGAATAGTTTCTCAATTAAATTCTTTTTCTCCTGGTTAACTGGTAGAATTTCAAATCAAGGAAATTTTATTTAAACATATTTCATCATGTTTATGAAAAATAATTCTAATTTTTCTTACCTTTTAAAACTCAAAGGTACAGATTTTAAGATTTAGTGTTACATTTAATATTTTGTATTTCTTCTCTAAATATTACAGAATATTCATTTTTCCTTTAAATATTAAAAATTTCAAGTTATTTACCTGTGGCTTTAAGCTATAATTTAAAATTCCTAGTGAGGGTATCTAGAATTTTTCTTTTTCTTTTTTCCTTTTTTTTTCTTTTTGCTGATACTAGGGATTTAACCCAGGATCACTCTACCACTGAGCTACAACCCCAATTTGTTTTTATTTTGAGACAGGGCCCTGATGCTGGTCTCAAACTGGTGATCCTCCTTCCTCAACCTCCCCAAGTCACTGGGATTACAAGCAAGCACTGCCATACCTGGCAAGATATTATCTTTAATATCCCACAATTTTACTATGTTAGGGCCATTTAAGAGATACTCAAAAGCTTCATTTATTGACAGAATTAAATCTACCTTTAAGTACCCTAATGGTCCTAATTTGGGAGAATGAAACCATTAACAGAATGAATAAATCTTTATAGACTCTCCAGTTAGACCCTATCTAGTAGACTGATAGATGTTAAATGATTCATCTTTGAAAACACAATAATTATTTCATTCTTTTATTATGTATAGTTTTATATACCATTATATGTTTATGTCTTAAGATTCTTTGGTTTAGAACAATATACTGCTATGACTACAAAACTTTAAGTCTGATTAACTTTTTATTTTAAAAGGTAAATAGTTCATTCTAGAACAGATTAGTCTTAAATTCAAGCTGTTTATTGCATTAGGCTCAAATCTAAGGCTTTTACCACATTAAACAATACAATGAATTTCTCAAAAGGAGTGATGCATTTTAAATGAAGTTTAGACTAATGACTAACACTCAAAAACTGTATAAGTAATATTTTAAAACACATCCACTTCATTTTTGATTTAAAAATAATTTTGATTTCTGTAAAAAGAATATTCACTAACAACAAAAAGAACATCTTCTCTTCAAATGAAGACTCACCTTTCAACCACCTGGCAAGAGGTTCCCTGTACTGCTTTAACCCTAAAATGCAAAGTATTAATGATTTGTTCCTACCTGTTGCTATTCTGTTTCCATACCAAATTTGGACACACCAAAATGATAACATGCTTATGACCACAAAACTCTTTTATTACAAGTGATCTTTAAAAAACAAAACAAAACAAGGACTTCATATAAGCAATAAATACCAAACAAGTGCTATTGCTAATATTTGAATGGCACAAAGAAAACAGCTAAGTTCCTTACTACAAAAGAAATACATGGGGGCTGGATTGTGGCTCAGTGGTAGAGCACTTGCCTAGCACTTGTGAGGCACTGGGTTCGATTCTCAGCACCACATATAAATAAATGAATAAAATAAAGGTCTATCAACATCTAAAAAATATTTTTTTAAAAAAAGAAATACGTTTCTTGGAAACATATTCACAGTAAAATTTAAAGGTTTATAATAACACACAATTCAAAATTAATAAGGAAACATAAAATGAGCTATGCTACATTTCTAGGTACTTCACATCCTGACTAGACTTTTATTCCTAGAAAAATGCTTCAAAATGTGGAAAGAAAGCATTTCAACTAAGATAATTAAAATTCACCCTACAAAGCCATGAACAAATCAGGTCAGTTAAATTCACATTTGATCAACAAAGTCATTTAAAACAGCTACAGATTGAAAACTGATTGTCATGATTCAACTGTAACAGAAATAAACTATTCTTAAAACCAAAGATAATTATTTTTAATGCTTTAGAGAAAAATGACCCAGAACTATTAAAACATGAGGGGAAACTCCTGAGACAGTCCAACTACAGTGTTCACACATAACTCCATCAGAGATCTCCACAAGCAAACATTTTGCAAATGCAGTGCCCAACCCCTCACCAAGGACCCACAGCCTGGGCAAGCAAAGCCTCCTAAATGCAACTGAAGCCAACTTGGAACCCTCTCCTTTTCAAAACTCAGGCTTGGCCTTTAATTAAAGACCTAAGCAAAGCTTCCTCTCACCAGCTTGGCAGCCCAAGCAAACAGACTACACAAAGTCCTTCTGCTCACTCAAATCTTTTCACTACACTTTTGGAAACAAAGAGCTACACACAGTAATTGGGTCATTTGACTCAATTGCAAGGTAACAGAGGTCATTTTCCAACCCACTATTTCTACTTCTAGAAAACAAGTCATACCTCTGAGGTTTTCTCTTTAAAAGATTTGGTGATTTCTGATAATGTTTATGCTAACACATTGGCCTACTTATAGAAGGTCCTCAGATAGACCTACTCACTCACAGGGTTTCTAAAAAGGAACTTCAACAAGAGATTAGTTCCTGCCAAATTTCTCAATAACAACTCAGTATTCCCAAATGGCTTCCATTTGGATTTTGTTAGGTAACCAAAACAAATTTACCTTTAGTAATATGATAGAGTCCCTAAAGCCCTTTACCCCAGAAAATAAGAGTAAAAACACAAAACTCATCACTGGCAATTAAGTATACCCTCTACTTCTCAACATCTCACATCTATAATTAAAATGCAATAAATTAATTTTACAAAGTTCTTAAAAGAATATATCAGATGTCACTCATATGTATTTTACAATTATGTGTATGTATATATATATATGATAAACACATTTTTCAGACCTAACAACTCAGACTTTTAACCATCCACAGCACCTGGAATTCTCAATACTAAAACATAAGCAGATGAATACTCTGCAGAATTTCTACTTTTTATAAATACAAATTCTGGAAAATAATCAACTAGAAACTACACTCTCTTGGTGACTTTCTAGTCAGCTATCTAAGAACTATTAACTTAGTTATCACAAATGTCCCCACTTCCTTCAGTAGACGCAATATATACCTTCCTTGTTCTTATAGGCAAAATCACAATATTATTATTATGCTTTGGGACAAATTACTTCTAAATCATGCTTTTCACATACTACAATACAGTTTTGTAGCAGTGACCCACCTGGACTCTATCACCATATTCTATGGGCTAGGAGTAGGAAATATAATGCATTTATTAGACTGTGCCTTATTCTAATAATGCACAGGCTCAGAGATACGACTCCTCAGTGATGAGAGTCAACATGCCATTTTGCCAGCAAGCTTTAAAACAACTTTTCAGGCTCCCTCACATCATTGTCTCCAAGCTTTATCAATAGCACAGATGCTCCGAAATACTACCTTTACATGAAAATCTATGGTGAAAGGAGAGATAAAAGCTCCTACTACAAATACTTTGATATCACAGGTAACTGAGATGAGAAAAGATCACAGCATTCCTCAATCTTAGGATAGTTTCCAAATGCATTTCTGTTCAGCTGAACTTCTCTGGGAAAATCACTCAGTCAACTAAAAAGAAAACAAGTTGATTCTAAAAAATACAGAGAAGTTTGCTTTAGATTATATACTACAGAGCCAAATGTGGAATAAGGCAGCTCACAGCTGAAAGGAAGAAAGTAAGTCAGATATGGAAGTAATATTATGTCAACCACAAATGAGCAGAGTTGGATAATTCTAAGTACATGTTGACAGTACTAAAGTATAATAAAATGCTCAGTGTGTTTTAATTAACTATGCTTTGCACACATGACAGTATAGGCTATCAAGATGTAAAAACTCTTTCGAAAGAAGAACCTGCCTTTCAAATTGATAGGTGCCTGTTTTTCCAACTTTGAGAAGAGAACCAGGCATCAAGGACCTGGGATGTGGTGTCTCTTGTTGACACCTGTGTCCAACAAGACTTAAAATGAACACATAATAGACTGTCTTAATGAAGTTCTTAAAGGGGAAGTTCTCAAGATCCCTGTCAAAAAAAAAAAAGGGAAACTGAGGATGTGGCTCAGTAACTAAACACCCTGGGCTTCAATCCCTGGTAGGAAGCAGGGGAAGGGAGGGGAGGGGAGGGAAAGGAAGGGGAGGGGAAAAAAAGAAAGTAGTTCTTGTAGGGTTGGAATGTAGCTCA
>JAJEJO010000123.1:430477-465258 GCA_020662805.1 Glaucomys volans | reverse complement strand
AAAACTGTGCTGGACACGGTGGCGCATGCCTGTAATCCCAGTGGCTCAGGAAGCTGAGGCAGGAGGATCGCAAGTTCAAAGCCAGCCTCAGCAAGGGCAAGGTGCTAAGCAACTCAGTGAGACCCTGTCTCTAAATAAAATACAAACTAGGGCTGGGGATGTGGCTCAGTGGCTGAGTGCCCCTGAGTTCAATACCTGGTTCAAAAAAAAAAAAAAAAGCTTTGAAAAGTGAAAGCATTTTTCTAAGTCATTTGCAGCAAATCAAATTTCACTTGAACCTGAAAGTACTTTTGTAAGTATTTTTATATTTTTTAGACTCTTTATAACATATTCGGTAGCAAAAATCCTCATGTAAACTGATATGAGAATCTTTAGTCTTTATTCCATTGAGTGTGACTATTCATTAATTTCATTACAAAAATATTAATGTGTTATTAGAGTAAGGACTCAAATACTGCTGGAGGTTTTATAAAATATACTATATATACACACACACACACACATATATATATATACATATATATGTGAAATATATTACCTTTTATCTACAGCCATACCACCTTAAACGTGCCTGGTAATGTATGAAATATATTACCTTTCTAAAGTCTGAAAAATTCTGAAGTCTAACACACATCTGGTCCCCAGGGATTTGGATAAGGGATTATAGACTTACCACTGATATTAATATTTATGACTAATCATGTTAAAACATACATCACAATGTCACTCTCCTGAGTCACTCCAAATAAAAAGCAAACTCCTTACAATTGCCTACAAAGACTGCTATTTCAAAGAGAATCATAACATTGGCATTACCTGATAACCGTTAGAAATGTAGAGGGTAGGACCTAACTCCCATCTGTGAAACAGAATCTGCATTTTCACAAGACCAAGCAAAACTCTTTGTTTTGCACACCCAAAGATTTTTCATAAGCACTTACCTGCAAAACTCCTAGATAATCTGTGCCCCGCACCTCAGGATTCATTCACTTCTCTTTTACCGACTCTTCTTCAGCCTCTGGTTCCCTTGCCATTTGTCAGACATATGAGGCACACTTTCATCTAGCTGTTTCTTCAGTCTGAATGTTCTCCCCAGGTATCTCTACAGCTTGCTCTCTGGTCTACTGAGTTCTTTACTCAGTGAGGCCTTCCCTATCATTACCTAAAAAGTTCAAAACACCCAGGCACTTCACATTCTTTTTCCTCCTTTGTATTTATCACAATCTAAAATACCATTCATTTTAAACAATTTGTGTTGGTTTGGGTTTCTCTTGCTCCACTGGAGTATAAGCACAATGAGGGCAGGATTTTTTTTTTTTTTTTTTTTGGCTGTTTTTCACATTGCTGTATCCCAGTAGTTCTATGTGGTTGTGAACCCCTGTGGGTTGCCAAGACTTTTCCGGGGGGGTGCACAAAGCCATAGCTATTTTCATAGGAATACTAAGAAGTATTTTTCACTATATTGACATTTGCACTGGGGGTGCAAAAGTGATGGTGGGTAAAGATGTTGTTGTCTCAGCACAAAACAATGAACTGCATCAGTTGCCATTGTCTTCATCTTCACCACACTCCTTGTAAATGAACAAAAGCCCAGTTCACCTAGGAGTGTCAGTTAAAAGAACTTTATTAAAACTTGACCCTTGAGTATGCATCTTATTAAATATTCTATGTGAAAAAATGGGAAGTATGCATGAGGCATATCTGCTGCATACTGAGATGATGGTTGTTTTGAAGAAAAGCATGTGTGAGATCATTAGAGTTGTGAGCTGAAGTAACTGCAAATTTCATAAACACCATTTCACTTGAAAGATGACTGACAAACTATGACTAATCAGACGTGGGTATTTGATAGATATTTTCTCAAAAATGAACAAAGTGAGCTTGTCACTTCAATGAAAATAACTGACAGTATTTATTGCCAGTCATAAAATTCAAGTTCTTAAGTGAAAATTAGAATCTGCGGAAACTTTTATCCACCATCATAAGCTTGACAAGACCATTAATATTCAAAGACTTTTCCATGAGATCGATGGTGGTATTAAAGAATATGATTTTTAAATAAATTGTATAATGAAATGTGTTAACATTAGAAGATCTGCAAAATTCAATGAAATAATCTTTTTGAAATAACAAATGCAAGACAGCATTTATGGTCAAAAGATTCAGCCAAATACAAGATGGACCAACAGACTTTAAGATAACAGAGTACAAAGTGTTAACTGATATAATTTCAGGGTCTGCACTGCAAATGATCTTTAAGAACAATCATTTATCAAGTTTTAGTGTAATATCAAAGAAGAACATCTGCAATTATTAGAAAAGATTAAAATACTTTCCTACTTTCCAAATACATATCTGTATAAAGCCAGATTTTCTTTATATACCAATCAAAATATATTGCAAAAGATGACTGCAATTATGAGAACCCAACTCTCTTAAGTCAAACATTAAAGAGTTTAAAAAAATGTAAAGAAAACCACTTTTGTCACTACTTTTTAACATAGTCATCTTTCATAAAATGTTATTTATGCCAACATGGAATGGATTTTTATTGCTATTTTTAATTGGTAATTTAAACTTTTCCTCAACATTAATTTTAAATACAGTGAATTGCAATTTTCATATAACCCCCATAAGCAAAAGTTCCATAGGGTTCTCAATAAAGTTTAAGAGCATAAATTAGTCCTGAAATAGCTGAACACATAATGTACCAGGCTTTTGTTAAATTCTTTTATATTTATTATTTCCTTTATGCTCAAACAACCTTATGAAGTAGATATTGTTACTACTACCATTTTATTTATTTATTTATTTATTTTTTTTTTTATTTTTTTTTTTTCCGGTGCTGGGGGATTGAACTTAGGGTCTTGTGCTTGTGATGCAAGTATTCTAACAATTGATCTAAGTCTCCAGCCCAGTACTACTACCATTTTAGAGATGAGGAAATCAGGACTTGAGGTCATGGCACAAAACAGTTTAAAGTCCCCAGCAGCACAACCAGGACTTAACCAAGGTCATGCCGCAGCTCCAGATCTCATGCTTATAACTGCTACTGATACTATAACAAAGGGTTTATAGGTTACAAACAAGGAAAACTGTGCAAAGTCCAATGACTACCTCTAAAAATACCAAGGCAATAAAAAGGAGACAAAACACAAAGACAAATGATTTAGGGACTGAGGGGATACAATCTATGTTCACATGAGTGGAAGAAAGTCCCGGACAACTACTCACAGGCAGATACTAATATATGAGGGAATATTTCAAGTGCAGTCCACAAGGGTCTATCACTAGGCTAAAGAGTGGACACAAATAACCCTGAGGTGCCTAGCTTCAAGACCAGCTTCCAAGGACAGCAAAGACAAGCTGTGGTTAGGTTCTACCCTGACGCTGTTGGAGCATACTTGCTACTGTTGGTTTCCCTGTATGTACCTCAGAAGTTTGACTGTAACCTTCAGTGAAATTTTTAGGATGTTCTCTGTTCCCATGTTTAAAGAGAATGGCCACTTCATTAAATCCATCCAACTGAAGAAGTGCCAAAATTGGCTCAATGACAAGAAGGGTACTTATCTGCATGTTATGAAGGCAAAGAACACCAATCCCTTTCCAACTTCAAATCCTCCTAAGCAAAAAATTCCTGCTGGAATATGCAGATATACTTTTGACAATCTAGAATTCTAATATCCTGTAATATTTAAACTATGAATCACTTTTGTTGGAGAGGATTAAAAAATGAGTGATCTAACATGGGGAGGGAAAAAAGGTGAAGTGGGTGGCAGAGGAGTAGTCAAGGATTTTGCGATACAGATTTCAGATGATGGAAGTTGGGACAAAAAAACAAAGTGGAGATCTTGGAACTGTTCTCACTCTACTAGGAAGGAGGGAGGGAAACCATAAAGTCAGGTTATTAGAGTGTGCCTATTACACATTGTGTTCAGTGATGAGGCCAGCTGCTATCTGGCAAGGAAGTAAACTAACCTTAGCAGAGGGAAAGTTAAAATTCTCAGTTATGCATTTGGAAGACTAGAAATAGAAAAATATAACCTCTTAGTTTGCATAAAATCTGTAAGAATGGCAAAAAAAACCCTCATAAGCATATTTGCAAAATTTTATATGAGGGAGACCCTAAAAAATTCCTAATATACAAAGGATGATAAATGAACACTCATCTTTCTTTTTCCAGTGCTCTATCATCATTTTACATCACTGAATATTAAAAGAAAATTATAAGGGTTTTCACAGATTTACTAAAAATTCAGGATCACCCGAACACTATTTTTGCCTTGTTCCCCTCAGTGGCTCAACCACAAATCCATTAACATCGGGGTTTTAAGATTAGAAAGAAAATGCTTGACACAAGGATTATGCCCACTGGTATTTTCCACAGTTGAGTGGGCTGCTGTCCAATCTTCATGCCTACTCCCTACCACAGCCTATACTTCAACATATGGTATGCAGAACTACAGTGACTCAACATTTTGCTAGATCATAAAACAGAAAACATGCATATAAAACAAAGTAATTAAGTATTTTAGATTCCACAGAGCACTGTGGACTTCCTGCAAGATATTAGTGGACCCACTCAGGCTTAGTTCCAAAACACATTTTTCTTAGGAAGAGCAGAAACCAAGAACAGAAGCTGATAAAATACACATCAAGGTCAGGGAAGCTAATGACTAAAAGAAAGTTCTGTTATATTTCTAACAAGGAAAACAAGCAAAAGACAAAGTTGGGGGAGGTGGGGAGGGGAGGTAAAGATGAAGGATGGCTGGGACGTGGCTCAGCAGGTCAAGAGGAATATTTTCTGCCAGGCTGATGTGAGTTTCAAGACCTGCCTCACTGCTGCTAGTTTTGGCAGTGCAGGCTAGTGGTTAAAGTGTGGCTTTAGGGGTGGAAAACCCTGTCTAGCACATCCTGTGAATCTGACTTTGGGCATGTCAGTTGTACAAACGAATATTAGTTGCTATTACCACCTCCCAAAATTTTTTAACTTGATGCTTGAGGTACCTGACATTGATTTCCACTCTAGAATATTTGTGATGCTATGATCTGAACTGTTCCAGAGTTACATTTCTTTTTGTCTTCTGCAATGAAATTTCCTGAGCTACTGGACATTTTCTGTGGGATCAATGGTGAACAAAGCAAACAGTTTAACAAAAGTGGACATGACAATATATATATAAAAACAAGCATGGGACTCAGGGGAGATAAAGGTATAATTAAAGCCAAATGAAGAAATGTTTAAGTTAAAGTAGTACAAGGAGTCTTCTACATGAACATAGCTAAATTCAATAAATTCCTACATGCTAATGGGAATCACTAAGAAACATAAACAAGACATCACATGTTAAAGAACTTTTCAAAATGTCCTTATTTAAAAGATATCACTTCTACCCCCACCCCCATTTCTACTCTGGGACTTAGAATACTGTACAAAACCAAATATACTTCACATGTGAAATATTGTAGTCCAACGGATTTACCAAAATGAAAAGGTGGATCAATTTATTCTTAATTATCTACAGCCTTCTTTTGTTTGACTCCAAGCTAGAGCTAGAAGCTTTCTAATAAGCAATATTATTTGTTTTTCAAAGAGCAGACTGAATGATTTATGTCATACAGCTGTGAACAAGCATTTTGTTTAAAATACTGTGTCATGCTTTACTGTGCTAACATTGTTAGTATGCCTTCCAGGATGCTGAATGCTAGATTGGAAAACAAAAGGTCATTGTCATTGAAAAATGAAAAAGAGTTATCTGATTCAAACCTTCAAGTACAGAGAAATGATAGTAATAGAAAAAACATTTTCATGTGCCTTTATCAATCTGGAAGAGATAATTATTTATCATTAGTAAGACTTTTTAAATTAATATAATGTAACAAAAATAAATACATTTGTATAGGTTATAACTAATGATTACATTTAATTGTTTCTCATAAATTTTTAAGTATGTGGTATACTTTTAAAAGTTAATATTAATGAGTTAGTAAATGATTTCTGGCAACAAAATGTTCAAACTAAAGGTATGAGTAATAATTTTATTCATATCTTTATACATATACATAAGTTTCTTTCATGGATGTACATATCTATGAAATAAACAGTTTGAGAAAACCTGAGTTTTCTCAGTACATATATACCTGTAATTTTTTTTTTTTGTACTGAGAATTTAATACAGGGGTGCTTAACTACTGAACCACATCCCCAGCACTTTTTTATATTTTATTAGAGATAGGGTCTGTTGAGTTGCTTAGGGCTTCACTAAGTTGCTAAGGCTAGCTTTGAACTTGCAGTCCTCCTGCCTCAGCCTCCCAAATTGCTGGGATTACAGGCATGCCACTGTGCCCAGCATGTATACCTGCAATTTTAAAGAAAATTCTCTTGACTTTCCCTAGGAACAGGCCATAAGAAATGAGAACACAGAGCACACTGGCACAAGCTGGAGCACCTACTGGGGTTATCAGTTCGAGCAATCTTGCCTAATAAGGAAAATAATGTATGCATTTTATAGCTAAATGAAGTATTTTCTAAAGGCATAAGAAGTTCTAAGAAAACCACTAGTGGCAAACAAGCATATTATTAATGTCACCATTGTATTCCTCTAGTAGTCAGCAGTCAAAACGCTAACATAATCAGAAGCAGGCTAAACTAATAATCAAAAGGTATAATGTTCTCACTAAAAGGAAGAGGGAAGGGTTCTTTTCATGTATTTCAAAGTCAATGTTCATTTTAGCATTTTTTCCACAATTTTTTATTTTGAAAATATCTGATAACAAAAACAACTGAAATATTGTAAGAATAGCAGTATGTTTTCCATTCACACTAATTGTTAACATTTTGTCCCATCATTACTGCCTCCTCCCTCTTCTGTTACCAGCCACAACCATTTCAGCTAAGCTGCAGGCACACAGCACTTCATCTAGAAATGGTTCAGCGTGCATCTGCTAAAAATAAGAACATTCTCCTGCATAACCACAAAACATTATCACACCGAAGACATTAACCCTCTGTATGCTAGGGAAAAAAGTCATAACCATGTACCATCCAGGGCCATGAATCCTTTTAATTTTGGTATAAATTTTAATTCTTTTTATGGATAATTTACAGATATAAAAGGGTAAGCTGGGTGCAATAGTGCAGGAAACCAAAGTAGAGACAGTTGTCTCAAAAATCTAATAAAGCAATGAATTAAGTAATATAACCTGTCTCTTTCACTTCAAGTTGTATAAATATATTCTAATTAGGTTTTTGTATTCTTAAAATTAGGTCTTGGCATATTAAAACGTGCAGACATGTAATTTTGCAAATTCTTGATGATAAACAAAAAGTCACAAGCGAGGGCTAAAAAGAAGGCAGGTAAAATTACAGCAAATTTACCAGCATCAAGGCCATTGAGTACCAAGAAGCCAGTATATCACTGACAGAACCAATGACTTTTGTCACTGAAAACATTCCTTTAACCAGTATTTTTTGAGACAGTAAACTTGTGCTATCTAACTTGTGCTAGGCGCGGTGGTGCACACCAGTAATCCCAGCCGCTACTATGGAGGCTAAAACAGGAGGATTGCAAGTTCAAAGCCAGTCTAAGCGACTAAGTGAAGCCCTAAGCAACTTAGTGAGACACAGTCTCTAAATAAAACACAAAAGAGGGCTGAGGAATGTGGCTCAGTGGTTGAGTGCCCCTGAGTTCAATCCCCAGTACCAAAACAAACAAAAGATGCTCACTTGTGAATAAGCACCTTTCAGTCTTTTGGGACAAAGCAATTTAACCTCTCAGCAGATGATATACCTATTAAAACTCCTACTAAGTGAAGCATGAAGACACTGTCCAAGCTATTCAGTATCCTCCTAATGACTGCCTAAACATATCTAACAACAACAAAACCTCCTCCTATTTGCATTAGCAGATATGATTCTAAATATTCCTTAATGCAGTTTTCCATGATACTCAATTCATCATACCTTTTATCCATCAACTTAGGAAAGCAGTAGTTGATATTTTTCCTGATGCTATGAAATAACATTACATTAAAATAGGCAAATTATGGAGAATTTAAATTTGCACTGTTTTTAACATATAGCATTTAGTTCAATGAAATTCCATACTTATGGTTATATTAGTTTGTGAATGTGAAATGTCTTCCAACAAACCTTAACCCCATCCATTTATTCTCCTTAGCTTTTGGTGATAAATAATGGGGAAAAAATGCAACATTAGGGTGCATTTTTTCTGTAGGTCACTTTTTCTGTAGGCAACAGTAAGTACCTTCACCTATTATTGACATATTTCAGCTGCTGCTAGAAACATTGTGTCCATTTTGAAATTTGAAATTCAAAAAATATTCTTAAAATACAATGTTCCCTTACCTAAACAACATTCTCTCCTAATAAAATTCAGAAGCATTGTACTAGATTAAATTGGATTCTAATAAAGACTCTAGTGGTAAAAAAACATTTCATGGGCTGGAGATGTAGCTCCATGGTAGTACACTTGCTTAGTGTGAGCAAGGCCTTGTCTTGTGTTCAATCCCCAGTACCACCAACAAAATAAAACCAATAACACATTCCACTACCATCACCAAAGAGAGGAAAAAAAGACCTTTAGAAACACACACACTCACATACACACACACACACACACACACACACACACAGGGAAAACTAATCTAGTGTCAGATGTCAGGGTAGTGACCAACGTTTGGAAGACAGGAGGGGGCAGTGATTGGAGAGGTTTCCAGAGGGATTATCTAGGATTCTGGTAATGTTCTGTTTCTTAAATTGTACTTCACAGGTATTTCATTTTGAAATAATTCATTGACCTTATTTCTGTGTTTTACTTATTTTTAATGTATTTGTATATTTTACTAAAATACACTTATGTGTTATTTTTCTGCAAGTATGTGGCACTTAAAATTCTTTATAAGTCCTTGGGGGAATAAATAAATACAACTATTTACAATTCCACTGTTCTTAGTATAACACCAGTAGTTATACTGGACCAAGTATGAGGAGGAGGATGCGAAAATTATTTCAAATAGTGCTTGCCACATCCCCAAAATACTCAAAGAGGTCCCACATATAAATTTTAAGATAATGATTGGAGATAAGAATAAATGAGCAAAATGTATCTGAGTATAGACTCAAATTTTAAAACCAACGCATTCAGGAAAAAACAAGTCTGCCAGTTTTCCAGCTAAAAAGACAAATCCTTTCCTTGATAATCACATACGTGACTACATTTTCAGAAGAGATGTTGGAAACGCCCCACAAAGAACAGATTTCTACTTGAGTTATTTAATCTCACTTAGTTTCAAATGTGGACTATAAGGGCTGGGGCTGTAGCTCAGTGGCAGAGTGCTTGCCTAGCATGTGTGACACACTGGGTTTGATCCTTAGCACTGCATAAATAAATAAATAAATTAATTAAAGAATTATTTTTAAAAATGTGGACTATAGAACTAAACAGGAATAAATGACAAGGATTTCTATTGTTTGATACAAAAAGGTTTTGTTTTTCTTTTTTTTTAGAATTTTCTTAGAATTTAGAAGAAAATAACTGCAAATGGGCACAAATGAAAGCACAATCTTCATTTAATGAATGGAAAAAGCAACCAAAGCATTTTAAAAATAAAGGCTTAAGATCTTACTGCTCAAAGACACTGGAGCATGAATCAGCCCTGGACACTGTGCAAATATCCCCTCCAGTTGCTCTCCTATTTCTCTTACCATTTCTCTTACCTGTGTTTCTAAAGAAGTTTCAGTTCAGAAATTAATTTAAGTTCAATGTTTACATAAACTCAATGACAATTATTTAACTTTAAAGAGATTATGTTTCACAAGCTTTTAAAAAGAGATCCAGTGCAAAAAGATATGATGTAAGTGACAGCAACCTGAAACTGAACAGCCTTGATATAGGAAATGGCAAGCTAACAAAGGAATAGTTTCCATGTGCGCCCTGCCCACAGAACACATTCATTATGCAGGCACAGCAGCAATACATATCACAATTGTTTTAAAAAGGAAAGCTTTAAGGACTCTTTCTTCATATATAATGGATTCTTTCTTCACAAACCTTTAAAAGATGTTGAAAATGAGTACTTTCACAACCCTCTAAAATATCTGGTTATAAGCTTTAGATTTTTTGCAAGCCTGACTCGGTTTTCAACAAGTTCCTATTATTACTCTTATTTCTTAACACACCTTTGTTTCTACTGCTTAATCACATTTATGATAGGCTGAGAAAAATCAGAATGATACAGATCAGCACTGCTGTAATCCTAAAATGTACTAGTATACTTTTCTGTTCTTGGTCTTCCATGAACATATAGCTCCTTTCATTCAAATTATTGACAGAAGATGGGTGTGGTGGTGCATGCCTGTTATCTCAGCTACTCAAAAGGATGAGCAGGAAAATCTGAAATCCAAAGATAGATAGCTTGGGCAATTTAGGGAGACCTTGTCTCAAAATTAAAAAAAAAAAAAAGGTGCTACGCATATAGTTCAGTGGCAGAGTGCTTACTTCACATGTGTGAGGCCCTGGCTACTAGGAAGTAACATAATAACACACACACACACACACACACACACTAAAAAAAAAAAAAAAATCTCTCTCTCTCTCTCTCTCTCTCTCTCTCTCTCTCTGGACAGTATTTCACAAAGCAATAAACATAAAACTTCCCTACCAATCTCAAGACAATTTCAGCATCTTTCCTTTCCCTAACAGGACTGTTAATGTAAACAAAAAACATGCAAATCAGTATTAATTAAATGTCAAATATTCAGGGGTAAAAAGGAAGCTAATGTAACTCATTATTTATGTGTGGGTAGATTCCTATTGTCCTTCATTATTGTTCCACTCAGTAAATCTCATTAATAATTGGAATTATAAATTCCTAATTATCAGAATTAAAAATTCCAAACTATATTCCTTGCTTAAACAGAAAAATAACACAACTACTTTAGAACAATTACTAAAGGCCAGTTCCTTCTAAATATCAACATTTTAAGATGTGTGGAAACTAGTTGGACATAGATTACATTTCTCAAAAATTATATATTTCTCTTAAAAGTGTTTAAAAGGTAAATAGAGTACACAGAGAAAGTCTTTTCCATTATATGGATTCCAATGGACTTTTGAAATAACCTTAAGATCACCAACAAAAGATTTTGGCTCCTATACTAGAAATATACACTTTTCACA
Organism: Glaucomys volans; assembly: GCA_020662805.1. NCBI lineage: Eukaryota > Metazoa > Chordata > Mammalia > Rodentia > Sciuridae > Glaucomys > Glaucomys volans. The sequence goes on along the minus strand of JAJEJO010000123.1, from coordinate 454,057 downwards.
ATATCAAATTGAAGTTCACCAATTTTAAGAAGTTCTGACTCAAGCGTCTAGAAATCTAAACTTAGCATTTCATATAAGTATTTAGATGTTCCTTCTTAAATTTTGCTCAATTTCCTTAAGCTGCGGAAAAGAGTTGGCAAGTGCCATCTTGTGGGCTTCCTGAAAACTGTTCTCACTCTATTCAGTACAGTTCCAAAAGCAAATCAGTAGAAAGGCTTACAATATTCTCAATAATCAAAATGTTACTGCAATTTAAATCAAAAGGTTAATTTTCTAGGGTCCAGAGAAAATTAACCTTTTGATTTAAACTGCAGTAGCATATCAATAACTGTAATGAACTGTATTTGTGGATTTGAGTAAGATCCTTCTAAAGAATCTGAAATATTTATAGTCAAACAATCACATTTGATTCTTACATTATCCTCAGGAGTTAGGCTAGAGAGAGATTATGCAATGAAGCTTGAGAATCTGATAACCAAAGGAATTTTTAAAAGCATCTAATTAGTAGTTACAATAATTCTAATTCTAATAAGTATATCAACAAAGCTATAGAACAGTATGCTATGCCAAAAAAAAAAAGCTTTGTTTTTCATGAAAACTGAACTAAAAAAGTTCTCAAGAATTCTAAGTTACAGTGGAATTAATGAATAGATACATCCATAGATCCCCTGTGTGTGCACGTCTATTAAGCCAAAGTTTATGAGTTAAAAGTTAAGGTATATAGTATATCAAGATAGAAAAACAAAAGAACAGAAAATATTCAGAGAGTCACAAGGTACATATGATTCTCTTTAGACTTTGTAAATGGTATGGTTTTATTATTTCATATAATACCAAAGAGGGAATATTAACATTCAAAATTTACACAGCACTGCCATACTTAGAAACTCAAACTATATTTATTGACCCTATCTTATAATGCTATTTTATAGAGGTAAGGAGAACTGCTTGTATCTCATTTTTTAGGCTGAAGAATCAGACAATTTTTGGTAGTTTTATGAAGACTAAATATTTAGATGGTAGCAGTCTTACACAGATGTGCTGTCTTCCCAGACTTGGTTATTGACAACTTTATTTTATTCAGAATGAGAGAAAGGGAGAGGTGACTTAATTACTATGATGATAGACTAAACTGAACAGAAACAAAAAAACTCCAAAATTTTCACATGCTAGAGTTTTAATGTGCCAGGACATAATAAGAGTTTATAAGGGTGAGTAAAACTGGATCATAAAATGTGTACCAAGTATCTCTTTGAATAATGAGAATGTGTCTCTAACTCAAAAAGTACAACTGGGCATAAGAAAAAGCAAGAGTATCAGGGGTTGTCAGCTATCTTGTATCTCAATTATAGAATCTTCAACTCTCTGACTTTCCCACCTTTCTCCTCTTCTGCCCAACTCATGCTTCGTCTTTAGAACAATTCTGTCCTCCCTGACCAAAGATGAATAGCAGATCAGTTGGGTTTTTCATTTCCACAACACTGAGTATACAATAGGAGAGTTACCATCTAGGTTCCTGTAGTTGCCTCACTGCCAGCCCAAAGATATGTTTTCTTTGGCCCACCCAGGGCTTTTCCAGGTCCAAATTACCAACATTTAACTTCAGGAAATTCCTGAACATTCCCTATTGTCTATTTTACCTATCTGCCCACTGTAAACATCCGACTTGTGGCCTTGTCTTACATTTTTTTCTAACTCCACTAATTTTTTCTTCAGGGCTCTTTTTCCAGAGACTCTTCTTTGGGGGTGAAAAGGGAAACCACACAATAGCATCCAAGATTACCATAAAGCATTGCGGTAACTGCTTGAGGATTCTTTCCCAGTTTTCTTTTTGGTACTGGAGATTAAACCCAGAGGGTTTTACCACTGAGCCACATCCCAGCCCTTTTATTTTGGGACAGAGTCTCACTAAATTGCTTAGGGCCTCACTAAATTGCTGAGGCTGTCCTCAAACTTGCAATCCTCCGGCCTCCACCTCCTAAATCACCGGGATTAAAGACTTACATCACTGCACCTGGCTTCCCCAGTTTTCTTCTTAAATGGTGCTTAATCCCAAATCTGCTATTGACTGATGATGCAGCAATGCCTAAAGGTTTATAAAGTATTCACCTTTTTTTAAACCATGTTTTGAAATATAAAACTTTGAGAGACCTTTCTGCTTTGCCTGCCTCTGATCAGAAGAACTGAGGAGATCTGGGTTATTGTTTGAAATTTCTTTATGGGAGAAAAGGTCGGGGGGACCTAAATACTTTGTAAGAAATGGGGGTGGGGGGAACATTATTTTGACTAAGTTTAAGTTGGTCTGAGATTTGATAGCACTTTTAATTGTCTACAAACTCCCATATTTTAATAAAATCAACACAGAGAATGATAACATTTCACAAGTGTCATGAATGATTTTTTCTTAGTGTTTTATAATTGATTATTTATGATACATTAACAAATATATTTAGTTGCCTTGCAATAATATGATAGATACTATCCTGTAGCAGCTTTCTCAGGGGCTGTGAATCAAATGGGAAGCCTATTAAAAGTCATCATTGATTTGAGCTTTTTAGAAAAATAGTATAAAAGTGGTATAAACATACCAGTTCATTCAAATTTACAACATCAACAAGCATAATTTTTGTAATTAAGAAAATGTTCCAGATTACCAAAAATTAGAGACATAGATTTGAAATACAGAACATGAGGGTTTAAAATAATAAACATCATTCATTTCAGTTTACATTGTTACTTTTAAGTCTGCCTTAAAATCATAAGTTTGAAAAAGTACTGTTCAATAGTAATTATTAAAAACTGCTATAATTTTTCAGTAACAGTGAATGAATTTCACCTACCATAAAGTCTTGGTCCCTCAATCTAGGAATTATTCATTAAATACAATTTAATCATACTAGAAGCCTATTTAAATTTAAAAGATGTCAATTTGTGTGTGGGGGGGATACTAGGGATTGAACACAGGGGCACTTTATCACTGAGCTACATGCCCAGTCCTCTTTATTTTTTTATTTTGAGACAAGGTCTTGCTAAATTGCCAAAACTGGCCTCAAACTTGGGATCCGCCTGCCTCAGCAAGATGAATGTCAATTTTTAAAAATTATACCGTGCCACCTAATTATGGCAACTGGCACAGCTGCTATACATGGAAAACAATATATTAAAATTTCACACTGAGTTTAAATGTACCCTTTTGAGAAAACTACCTTGGAACAGATCTTTTAAAAAATTGTCTAATATTAATAAACTTAACATACATCAATTTTCCTTCTTCCCCTGATAATGGAAAACAGCTCATTACAAGATCAGAAAATGTTGGACATTTTCTGTTGAGATTCTTATCAACTTTTAATTAGACAAAATTATTTTTTAAAATAGTTGTAAATTTCTCAAATGTTTCTGCTCTCCCTAAGATCAATGATTATACTTAAAAAAAAAAAAAAGAAAAAAGTCTTGATTAGAGAGAAGTCAAAGGCATCTGAGAGCTGGGGCTGTAGCTCAGTAGTAGAGCACTTGCCTAGCACATGAGGCACTGGGTTCAATCCTCAGCACCACATAAAAATAAATAAAGGTACTGTATCCATCCACAGCCAAAAAAAATTTAAAAAAAAAAAAAAAAAGGCATCTGAGCTGAATGAGGTCTCACCCCAGAGGTACAAGTCCTGGGAAATGAATGTACATTCAATGCTCTGTCCTCCAACCTGTCTGAAGCTGGAAGACGTGGGGTGTGTGGTTTGTGGGTATGTGTGTCTGTCTGTCAGAGAGGGACAGGGGGAGAGAGATTGGCTGAGAAAAACTATAAAAAGAGAGCAAGAGCTCCTCTGTCTGGACAGACCCAGGAACAGCAGAAGTGGAGGGGGTGGCAAAATGAAGTCATGGCTCACTAGAGAATTACTTCCACCTGTCCGGAAAATTCAAGATGACAGGCCTCAAAGGGTTCTGCCAGTCTTCCTACTGTACAACAATGTCTGCTTCCCCCTTTTCCGTTTTTTTAATTGTTATACGATAAATCTATCTTGTTCCCTTTTCTTGTCCTTTTGAAATAATTTATCCTTTTTTCCTCAGTTAAAAGAATGAACTAACAAGCTCAGATAATTTCTCATTCATGGAATATAAAGTTATATAAACATTATGATTAAGAAAAACTCATGAATTGTGTTTTTTTAAATTATTTTAGGAACTCATGCAAGAGATTTTATTAGCAGTCAAACACAGTGTAAGGGTGAAGGGAGAAAGAGTAAGAGTGAAAGTGAGAAAAGAGTGAGAGTGAGAAAGAGAAAAGAGAGAGAGTGAGAGCGAATGAGTGAGAGAGAGAAAAGAGAGTGAGAGCATGAATTGTGTTTTTAACGACTCATCTTTAACTACATATTCTGTACACATACGTAATGACCATCTTTATAACATCCTAATCTGAGAAAACTAATAAGTGCCATCCTAAGATTTAAAAGGTAATTATTACCAAAAACAACTTACAGAATAGCTAAGTGAATTTCATCAAAGTTTTTTGCACAATTAAATGAAATATTATAAGAAATATGTGAAATGCCCTATAAACCATTCTTTAGAGGTCACAATTTAACATATTCCAGCACATTCTGAAAAAAAGTCATTAATATGAGTTTTTTGGTCCATTGCTTAGTAACTTTTATTCAGCAACATTAAGAACATTTTTTAAAATTCAACTCAAAATGAATCAAAAACCTAGAAATTAAGACCAGAAACTATGCAACTCCTAGAAGAAAACACAGGATCAACCCTCCAGATACAGGCACAGGCAATGACCTTCTTTCTCAATAGGACCCCTAAATCTCAGGAAATAATGCCAAGAGTTAATAAATGGAATGACATCAAATTAAAAAGCTTCTGCACAGCAAAGGAAACAATTAAGAATGTGAGTGGAGAACCTACAGAATGAGAGAAAATCTTTGCTAGCTGCCCTCTGACAGAGAATATCTAGAATATATAAAGAACTCAAAATACTTTATACCAAAAATACAATAAAATAACTCATTTAACAAAGGGGCAAATGAATTAAACACTTCTCACAGGGCACAGTGCTACACACCTATAATCCCAGTGGCTCGGGAGGCTGAGGCAGGAGGGTCTCGAGTTCAATGCCAGCCTCAGCAACTTAGAGAGGTCCTAAAGCAACTCAGTGAGACCCTGTCTCTAAGTAAAATATAAAAAAGGGTTGGGGATGTGGCTCAGTGGTTAAGAACCACAGGGTTCAATCCCTGGTACCAAAAGAATAAAAATTAAAAAAAAAAACACACAGGTATTTCTCAAAAGAAATAAAATAGCCAACAAGGGTTGCAGTTGTGGCTCAGTGGTAGAGCACTTGCCTAGAAAGTGTGAGCCACTGGGTTCAATCCTCAGCACCACATAAACTAACTAAATAAAATAAAAGTATTGTGTACATCTGCAACCAAAAAACTTTTTTTGAAAATGGCCAACAAAAGCCGGGTGTGGTAGTACATGCCTGTAATCCCAGCAGCTGGGGAGGCTAAGGCAGGAGGATTGTGAGTTTAAAGTGAGGTGCTAGGCAACTCAGTGAGACCCTGTCTCTAAATAAAACACAAAATAGGGCTCAGTGGTCAACTGCCCTTGAGTTTAATCCCTGGTACCCCTCCGAAAAATAAAATGGCCAACAAATAAATGAAAAAATGTTCAAAACCATTAGCAATTAGGGAAATGCAAATCAAAATTACACTGGCATTGCATCTCATGTCAGTCAAAATGGTGGTCACTGAGAATACAAATAATAATAAATGCTGAAGAAGATGTGGAGAAAAAGGAACACTTTTATACTGTTTGTAGTATTTCAAATGAGTACAACCACTATGGAAATCAGTATACAGGTTCCTCAAAAGACTAAGAAGGTAACTACCATGTGGCCCACCTATACCAATCCTTGGTATTTATCCTAAAGAATTCAAGTCAGCATACTACAGCAATACGTGCATACCCATGTTTACAGCAGCACAATTCACAGTAGCCAAACTGTGGAAGCAGCCTAGGTGTCCACTAATGGATGAATGGATAAAAAAAAGTGATACGCACGCACGCACGCACACGTGCGTGCGCACACGCAATGGAGTTTTATTCAACCATAAAGAAGAATGAAATTATATCATTTACAAGAAAATGGATGCAACTTGAGAACATTATGTTAAGTTAAATAAACCAAACTTGGAAGGTCAAACGTCATGCCTTTTCCCTTATATGTGGAAGGTAGAGAGAAAAAAGATAAAGAAAGGGAAAGGGGGGCAACTTCATGAAGACCTAAGGGAAATCAGTAGAACAGAGGAAAGGGACCAGTGATAGGAGGAGATAAGGGAGGGGGAAAGTGCAGAGGAGTGATATTGGCCAAAGTATATTGTTACATTGTGTGTATGCATGAATATGTAACAACAAATTCCACCATTATGTATAAGTATAATGCACCAATAAAAAAATATGGAAATAAAAACAAAAATAACAAAAGAATGCTTAAAAGTCAATTTTTAAGAAGAGGACTAATCTGCAAATATCCTAGGAACGAAGGGGAAGATTAGATATCAAGAGTGATCAGCTCTCAGAGGTGGGGGGATTTAGCTGAATCCTCAGTTTCTTGAGCAGCTGGGATTACAGGCATGAGTTGCTGGGCTGGGCTTGATATCTAAGGTAATTCCTCCTCACCCAATACTCATATTTGATTACACTGGCCTTCCCTCAACAAGAACACTGTTAAGTCAGGTTAATAAGAATTCCCCAGCCCTTGATGTCTCCCCTTAGTAAGTCTCCATCCACTATCCCCTCAAACTGCTTTGTCTCTGTATGTTACAGACAATCTCTCTCTCTCTCCCCTATTATAATAGCATTAACACTTACCATGATCATCTTCAATAAAATCTTCCTTGCTATTTTAACAAGTGACAAGATACTTTAACAGTTGTCAATTTCTCTTTTCACTAGGGATGAATGACATTCACAAAACACCCATAAGTAGCTATGATAAAACACTGCTCTCTGTGGCACTGTGGTTGGAAAGAGACAGAAGACAAGGGTTATAACAAGCATCCAGAAAATGGTGGTGGGACATACAGACTGATCTTTCAACAAACCTTTGGCAATAGGAAAGGCATTAATAATTCATGTTGGTGCTTATGGTGATACCAAAGTTGAGGAAAGGGTTTATCACATGGAATAGCAAAGCATGGTTGTAATCAGAGAGAAACGATCCAGAGGAAAGGAAACAATCCAGAGAGGAAAAAACTATCAAAACAGAGAAAAACAAATTCTCACATGAATTATTTTCCATCTTTTTACACTGTATCTTTTCGTAAATCACCACTAATTCTTCCTGTAAGAACAAGAGGCATAAAGGTCTTCTTTAGCCTACTTATAAATATGAATGTTGTTTATGTATGCTCTTCTAATAAACAAATGAAAACTAGTAGGAATGTCCATGTTGCACACAAATTCATTATTATTAAAGATTACACTATTTTTTAATTTCAGGCCTCTAAAAGGTTAAGTTGGACATTTTCACACTGAATTCTGATTCTATCTGATTTGTTCCCTAATGTGAGGGTAAAACATGAACAAATCAAGCTAATTTATGTGCAAATTCTTTACACTACTAAAATGAAAATGAACAATAGTTTAATGAAGTAGAATTTGTTATCTAATTGTGACAAATAATTTAGAAACATCTGCTGGTTGTTAGGAATACTATAGTTAAACCTCAAAGAATATGCTCCCAGAGAGATTTCCATTCTATTCAAGGTACTGAACTTGCAGTTGAGAAAAACACAGTAGAGTATGGAACCACAGGACGACAGAATGGCATGCTACTGAATCAAAAAACAAAATGAAAAAAAAAAAGTTGAAAAGAAAATACAGGGTGTATATCATAAGAACTTGGGCCTGATAATTAACTCCCAAATGTAAGAGCTACAGTAGACTACACAATTTCCACCATTCATTCAAACATTTATTAATCGGTAAAACCAGATGTTGGTGGTTAAGGTTAAAGAACGAATGCATAGCTTCTCATGAGGAAGCCAGGAAACAGAAAAATTTAAACTATCCATTATATCACTTGACAGATGCTAGGGCAGAGATGTACACAGGGCACTATGGATGGAGGAAAAGGGGTACTCATAAAGGAAAGCTACTCAGAAGAGATGACGACTCATACTGAGTGCTGGAAGATGTGTTGAAACAAGTGAGGGCAAAAAGAGCTAGGGAAACGATAGTACCAAAGGCACACTGAGCAAATTCTTTCTGGAAACTTCAAGTAATTCAGTAGGCTAAAGTAGAGCCTCTAAGGGGGAGATGGTGAGAGATACAGCTAGAAGGTGAGCAAGAAGGGGTCCTAACCTTGACAGCTTATAGGCAAATTAGGGAATGGGGAAGCAACACCAATGGATTTTAAATAGGGCAGTGAATTGTTAAAACTAACCATTTCTAAGAAGAGGGTTTAAGTGCCTGTTTTAGTCAGCTTATTTGCTGCTGCAACCAAAAGACCTGACAAGTAAAAGTTTATTTGGCATCCACAGTTTCAGAGGTCTCAGTCCATACATAGCCAGCTCCACTGCTCTGGGCACAAGGTGGTATAAAACACCATGGCAGAAGGGCGTGGCAGAGGAAAGCAGCTCAGGACATGATAATCAGGAAGCAGAGAGAGAGTTCTGCTCAACAAGGATAAAATATAAACCCCAAAGGCACAACCCCAGTGACCCACCTCCTCAGTCACATCCCACCTTCCTAGAGTCACCACCCTGTTAATCCATTCAAGTGGAGTAATGCATCAATTAGGTTAAGGCTGTCTCACCCAATCATTTCATCTCTGAATGCTCTTGCATTCTCACACATGACCTTTTTGAGGACAACTAATATTTAAACAACAACAGTGTTCAATTGAGGACTCTAGTCAAGAAAAATATAATAAAGGAAAAGAATAAAAGAAAAAAGAAATGCACATTGAGTCAAGGTGGTTCACCAGTTATGAGTACAGAATGATATGCCACTGTTATGTGTTTATTCTTTGTTCATCCATTTATTCACTCAACAAACAAAATGCCAGGAAGGAAAGTTGTGCATCTGGTCTGGATTACCTCCCAAAGAAGTAAGCATTGGCTGCTGGTGGGTATTTTTTACATTTTTAGAGGACAACAAAAGTGTCACAGTGGCTACCATTATCACAGAAGTCCCATCTTTGCTTTGAGTAGCCTGAACCTGGTCTCCACCAGAGCATTTTCAAACAATATCACAATAACACATGGCACATCTTAAAGTCACTCACATACCAGAAATATTGCAGAATCCCTTTTTGAAGATGATCAACAGACTTGTTAAAACCAATGGAGAGGGACCAGGAATGTGACTCAGTAGTAGAGCCTTGCCTAGCATACTCAGGGCCCAAGGTTCCACCCCTAGCACTACAAAAATCAACCAACAAACAAATGAAGTATCTTGGATCTTTGTTTACATTTACAGTAACAATAATATTGGTGACAATATTAACTGTATTTTCAACCACTACGCTAGGAACCTTAAATACACAATCTCATTTGCTTCTACACAAGTTGAAAGGAATTAATAGCCTCTCTTTACGTAGACGGAAATTGAGAACATATACATAGTTGACACTCAGCAGAGAAAGGATTAAGTGTAGCTCTTACTCCAAAATCCAAACTCTTTCCACTGCACTGTCATAGCAGGATCATCCTGCACAAGTTTCCCATCTCAGAGGAAAATCTAAAGAACTTAACCATGATTCAGAGGATTCTAGAGAATCTGTGACCTTCTCCCCATTTGCCTCTCTGTCCTCATCTGCTACCTCTGCCTTCTCTGACCACTCTGAGACAGAAGCACCCCACAACTCTCACTCTGCTTTATTTTTCTTCACAGCACTTGTCACCTGTGACATTATATAAATTTTTAGTTCTCTTTCTCCCTCCCATTGCAAATACAATTTCCTTGAAGGCAGGAACTAATACATACATAGCACATATTAGGCACTTAAATATCCATCAAATCGATGAGTAAACAAATCACAAAACAGGAAAACAGCCAGGCGCAGTGGCGCAGGCCTGTAATCCCAGCACTTGGGAGGCTGAGGCAAGAGGATCGTGAGTTCAAAGCCAACCTCAGCAACTGAGTGAGCAACTCAGTGAGACCCTGTCTCTAAATAAAATACAAAATAGGGTTGGGGATGTGGCTCAGTGGTAGAGTGCCCCTGGGTTCAATCCCCAGTACCAAAAAAAAAAAAAAAAAAAGTGGAAAAAGAAAGGAACAACTTTCAGTGGAGCTCAATTTAAAACAATGAGGTAGCCTAAAGCCATGCCACTAAGCAGCTGGCAACAGGCTTGACCTGACTCATCTTCCCTTTTCCCACAAATTACTCAATTGTCGACGTTAACTCTTCCCAAGAAGTACTTTTCTCAATTTAAAACACCCATTCTAAACAGGTAGGAACATTTTTATCTATCAATTTTTAATTATGCTTTTTTGTTCTGTAGTGAATAAAAGAGGATAAAAAAAAACTTTCTTAAAAGCCAAAAGGCTCTAAAAAGCCATTCTTTTAAAACTGGAATTTTCATATTTTTTAATAGTTTAAGTAAATGTTCCTTTAAACTGTTTCTTTTTTTAAACTCACATGGTTTTCTACTAATTATAGCTTAATTAAGATATGAGTCATACTACAAAATTCACCCTTTTAAAGTGTACAATGCAGTGGTTTTTAATATATTCACAAAAGCATTTGCTTTTATAAAAATAAGGTGCCAAATTAGCAATGTAAATTTATAACTTTGTCAGAACTGGTTTTTTTATTCAAAATGACTAAATGTAAAATATGGTCATACTCTGTTTCTTCCTATCTTGTTTTGAAGTTTATGAAAATAATTTTCTATGTAATAATGACTTCTATATGGCTAATAACTCAATTAGGCCAGGCTTAAAGACTTATCTTGAGTTAAATTTGCACAGAAAATTCAGTGACGATGACTTCATTTAGCTTACATATCACAGTTTATTGGGAAAAAAAAACTATACACTCCATTCTCTTTATTATAATAGCAAACTATTGATTCCTAAGTTAAACTGATCTGATAAGCAAAAAAAGTATAATATTTTAGTAATATCATTCCTTTAGAACTGTTATTATGATATATAAAGCATGACCAAACAGTAATTTTCTGCCTAATATTCTGATGGTTGTTAAATTAGTATAAAAAGATGGAGGTTGTTTCTGGAAGTCAAAAACCTTACTCTTTTTATGTATACAGCAGATACGCATATAGTCTATGTGCAGATATATAGTATAATATCTCTGGTATTAAATTTTCATGGGGAGAACAACTCTAAAGGGCTGGGGTTGACTTTTTTTTTTGCAAAAGGCAGACAAAAACTAATCTAAAAAAGTTAAAACTCTAACAAATATGTGAAATTTTTATAATTATGCATATCATTATCTTCTATCTTAAAAATTAGGCTACTTATACTATGGTAATCTGCAGGGACAGAAATGACTCGAAACACGGCATCACCAATATTCCTTTAACATTATCACTCTTCCATGGTATCAGATCTCCACACATTAAAAGACATTAAAGCTGACATAAGTTTTTGACTAGATTGGTAAGAGAAGAAATGCAGACAAGTATTTAATTAAGGATGGTGTTTTTATTGGGTTTGTTTTTCTCTTCTTTTGTACTGAGGACTGAACCTAGGGGTGCTTTACCACTGAGATGCATCCCCAGACCTTTTGATTTCTAATTAATCAATTTATTTATTGGTACTAACGATTCTATCCAGGGGCACTTTACCACTGAGCTACATATCCAGTCCTTTTAAATTTTTTTTATTTTGAGACAGGGTCTTGCTAAAGTGCTGAGGTTGACCTGGATCAGCCTCCCAAGTAGTGGAGATTATAGGTGTACACCTACAGGACGGTGATTTTGATGACAGCTAAAAAGAACATTCAGAAAAAAGTAGATGGGCTCTCACTACTGGACCACCTTCTCATATTCTTTGGAACTGAAAAATAAAAATGTCAGGAGAGAGAGTAGTCAAGCAGGAGTTTCCTGTAATATTAGCTTTTGGTCAAATAAATCAAACTGAAAATGTTCAGCCGTCTTTTTGAAAATAAATTTTAATTTTGGTACAGTCATATGGGAAATCAGAAAATTTCCTAACTTTATCGCAGAAATGTGCCACTGCCATCTGATTGCTACAAAGAATCTTTATAGAGATATCTATAGGGAGCCACGTCAGGGTAGTAATAAGTGCTAAATAAAGATAATGAAAATGCTTTTATGGCAGAGGGTCTGAGAAAAGATGGGAAGACATTACAGCAAAATCATAAATATTAGAATTGACCCAAAACAGTAATGATGGCGACTAAATGGTAATAGGAGAAGGAGAAGTGGGGGTAGGGTGGGCAATGCCAGAGCTAACTGTACTCAGAGAAGAGTATTATTCAAGGTTCAGTTAGCCTGGGGATCTTACTCAGTTCCCAAACTCATCAGTTGGTCAGAGGTATAAACCACAGCTTTATGACAAAAATTCTTGCCACAGGATGACTGGCAAAATGTTTATTCACCTAACTCTGCCAGCTAAGGATCTATTGGTGTGGACAATCAGGACCTCTGTCAGGTATATCAGCTAAAAAATCCCTAAATTAGATGATCACAGACTTCTCTATCATCCCAGTAACTACTAGGGAACAGGTACTACCGTGGGAAGTTTCAACAAAGCCTACATGGAGTTAGGTAGTTAGTACCACTAACTGTATGGAATCAGGTAGTGAATTAGGTACATTTGCTACAGTCCTGGAAAAGACTTAAGGAATGCATCTACTGCAAATAGAAGTTTATTGACAAAAAATGAGCGAGTGAAGTCTGAACTACATTTGTAAAATTTTTGAGATATGGTGATTTTAAAACTATATCAAAAATAATACTCAGAGATATGAGTTCATTTGAAAGGTGAACAAAAATGGTTTCAAATCTTTGAACTTTCAAAGATGCACATTTTCAATGCCCAAATAAGACCACGAAATCATGAAAGACTTGAGTCTGGTTCTTCCATCAAAGAATAAAACATAATTTGCATTAAAAATATGTTAACAATAAAGATGGTTAATAGGCTGACAGATGGTCTAAACTCTTCAACCTAACAAGCCTCTGAGTTCTTGCACTTATCAAGTAAAAACAATTAGATGTATATGAATTACGTAATTTTAGAGGCTCTCACTTTTTAAAACTAAGTTAACTTTCACTAACTTCCTACAAAAAGAATATTCCTTACAGTTATAAAAAGTCTGAATGGAAATGTCAAACACAAAGCAGGGAACGAGACTATAGTCTATTGTTGCCCTGTGCTACTTAATACAGCCAAGATTCACAAGATAACCTGGCAGGGAGCCATAGGTGGAAACTGTTGAGCTGTGATTTCATGACTGACAGATCACATTCATCTAGCTTCTTGTCACCATCTCACAGAACTTTATCATCTCATTGCTCCTCTACACTGGTCATTAAGAGTAAATATAAAGGTTCAGCACCCCCCACCCCCACAAACAAAATAACTATAAAGGGAAATGAGGTTTTTCTGACTAAGACCAACTGGTTAAAGGTAGTAAAACCTAAAATCAAATCCATTTCTTCTCACCCTCATGTATTTCCCTACACAAACACAAAAATAACAACATTGAGTTGGCCAAGTTAAATCTTCTAATATTTGTCTTTAATTCATTGGTTCTCAAATGTGAAGATACATAAGAGAAGCAAGGGGAGCCACTTTAAAATCCCCTTCCTTAGGTCTTTGGGCAAAGGAATCTACATTTTTAATAACAGATATCCAGATGAATGGCTAGTGGTCTACAACTGCACTTAAAAACAGCTGCTGCTCTGCAGGGCGTGGTGGCCCACACCTTTAATCACAGTGGCTGTGGAGGCTGAGGCAGGAGGATTGAGAATTTCAAAGATAGCCTCAGTAACAGCAAGGCACTATGCAACTCAATGAGATCCTCTCTCTAAATAAAATGCAAAATAGGCCTGGGCATGTGGCTTGGAGGTCAGGTCCCCCAGTTCAATCCCCCTATCAAAAAAAAAAAAAAAACCCAGCTGCTACTCTAACAGCTTCTGTTCAAAAGTGTACTTTGCTTCATAACACAGACATGTTCTCATCATAACAAAATAAATTTTGTAAATGAAATTCTATTTTTCCATGAGTGGACTTTAGAAGTTTAAAGACAGTTTATTCATTTAGAAGGGTGGGAGCAGGTTCTTATACTTTCTTCTCTAGGTCAAATTCCATGTGTTTTCTTTCCTCATCTCCACCTGGGTAAAAGCTTGAAATTTACTTTTAAAAGAGAGCATTATCTTCCCCAATTTATCTGTTTTATTCATCAGGAATGTCAGCATTCTAAAAGTGCTTGATTTTTAAACCTTACTTTTGAAAACAAATCTTGAAAATGTAGAATATCTCTTCAGGAAGAAAAATGAATTAGAAATAGTTTCAAAGAGAAATCCATTGGAAATCTTACTCTACAACAGTTGCTAATTAGCTACAACAGCTCCTCAAAAAGAAAATATCAACTATGAGTAGAGCATCCACATTTAAGGAAACCCCTTCCACTAAATAATACAGATTAAATACAAGGTACTGGATAACAACAGTGAGTTTATTTTCCAAAGAGAAAATAAAAGTAACTCTGATAACAGCAGCTTAATTCACTTTGAGATATTTACATCAAAAAGCATTTAAGGTATGTGACACCTCTAATGTGCCTGGTCAAATGACATAATTAAAACTTAACTGGAAACAATACTGTGAATAACTAAGACTGTCTTTGTAGCTACCATTGCATATCATTAAACCTTGCTTCTTTGGAAGGCTGAATACTTTGTCTAAATTTTCACATACTGAGTTTTCTTGAAGTAAGGTAACACAGTCTGTTTTTATAAAGGAAACAATGTTCTTCTCAGTCCTTCCCAGCCCATTGTCACTGCAAATTATGAGGGGAAAAATACCTTGAAATAGCACAATAGTGTTGCAGTAATTACATCATAATCACAACATTTCTTTTCTAATGAACACTCAAAAATATTCTCTTGATTACAGTTATCTTCCAGAAACCAACTTTCTTCTGTCTGATCTCATTCGTTAGAGCAACCACCTCCCATTTTAACTAATACTAAATTCACAAATTATTGTTTCCAATATAATATACCAAATCCCCCCCCCAAAAAAAAATTCACCAACAATCCAACAGGAAGCAACACACACACTGGGTAATTCTAGGAGGCTGGAGATGCTCAGACATCTTGTTCATAATAAATAAACTTTCCAGGATCTTTATTTACCGACTTGGGACAGGTAGGTCTGGAAACAACTAGACAACTTCGCTCCCAAGTTGGCATCATATCATGGTGCGTTTACAAAATACCCAGGACCTCAGAGCCTCCCAGCCCAGAATTGGCCGGGAGAGCACACGCCCATCGGCCCTGCCTGGAGAGGAAACAATGGGAGAGGCGCGAGGGAGCCGTCCCCGCGCTCCGGGAGCCGTAACTCCGCTGCCCCGGCCGGCGCCCGACACTGCGCGCTGAGCCCCTCCCGGGGCGCTGAGCCCCCGGCCGCGGGGCGCGGCCCACCTGCGGCGGCACGGGAAGCGAGAGGACCACACTTACCAAACAGGGTCAGGGCCATTGTAAAGGCGCTCGCCGCCTGCTTGCCTCCGCCCGCCAGTCCACGCGCTCCTCCCAAGCGGGCCAGAGATCACCGCATCGGCCTGACGCGCTCACACCTCGGAGGGAGCGGGTGGCCGAGGGGCGTGGCAGGAGAAGCTGCAGGCCCGGACGCTGGGGGCCGCTGCAAGAAAAAGTTATGCACGCGTTATTGTTGGGCGCACCCGGACGAAGGGAGCCCCGCTAGCCCTTGACGAGCCGGCACTTGTCGCTGCCATCTGACTACTACGCGGGGCGAGCGCGCTGGCGGCGGTACCTGCGAGGCGCAGAGGCTTGGCCACGGCGCAGTGGCAGGCAGGGAGGCGGCGCCGCAGTGGCGGCGGCGGCGGCGGGAGCGGAGCAGCCTCGCAGAGCCCCCGGCGGGGCGCGCTCACTCCGCATCCCGCGGCCTCGCAGACGCCATCTTGCGATAGCGTCTCCCACGAGCTCGGCCACTTCGCCTCCTCCCGCCTGCCCCTCGGGCGGCCGGGCCGAGTGCGTTCCCATGACAACGGGCGCGCGCGGGGCGCGGGGGCGCGCCCTCCTCCCCCGGGTTGCGAGGACCCGCCCGCGCCCCCCTAGAGGCGGCGGCCGGGAGCCGGGGTGGGGCGGGGCGGCGTGAGATTTAGCTGAAATCCCAGGCTTTTTCTTGAATGGGATTTGAGGAGGCGCGGAGAAAAGATGAACTGTTACTCGAAAGCAGAAGTCACTGGAGGATGCTTCATGAAGACAAGCACCTAGGCAGGCTCTTCTGGGGACCGGGTTCGTTTGAGGATAAGCGTCTTCTGGCGCCCCCAGGGTTAACAGAGCGGAGCCTGTGACCTCGAGCTGCAGCGCTGGGGAAGGCAGCCTGGCGCGGACCGAGCTTCT
The DNA here is from genome assembly GCA_020662805.1 of Glaucomys volans. NCBI lineage: Eukaryota > Metazoa > Chordata > Mammalia > Rodentia > Sciuridae > Glaucomys > Glaucomys volans. The sequence continues at coordinate 437,468 of JAJEJO010000123.1, read as the reverse complement.
GAACGTTACTTTCCTCCACGTTAGGATTTAGGGAACCACCAGGACTAGGTGTGATCGGATTGTCATACATGAGGAAACAGGAGCCCTTTAAAGCATCTGGGATTACCTAAAACAATTTAAGAGGCAGATGATTAAAGCTAATTTTCTTCTTTCTACATTATACCTCTTTGATATTGTCTAAAGAAAAATTAGCATTCCTTACGATTGCCACAAAAGAGCTCCCCTGAGCTTATGGTATTTATCTGATAATCACTGGCAACATCTTTTTTTCTATGATGTTTTCTCGCCTGTCTTTGCTTTAAATAATGAGGAGCCATATAACGCCTTGATATTATCCTCAAAAGATGTTCCTGGAAAGCTCAGTTATGATATTTTTCATCGTTTTCATTTAACGTATTCAAAAAGTCCATATTCTTTAATTATTATAATTGTTCCCTACTTAAGAAATTCCTTTTTTTTTTTCTTGTTTCTTTTCTTAGGGACGTGGTACTATTTTGGTATTTATTTAATCATCTTTGGTTCTTATTTCTTCCTACATGCATATTCCCTCTTTCAGTTCCTTGGTTCCCTAATGTCATTTTCCTCCTTTCTCTCATTTTCACCTAATTCTTTTAAGAATATTAGATAAATATGTTCTAGTTAATGTATCCTGGGGATCAAATCTTTATAAAAATGGTAATTACTACTTCAAATAGAGCCACAGTTAATTCATCATCATTTCACAGCAGATTCAACCATCAGAAGAAAAAGAAAAGCGGGTTGAAAGGAGGGGCCAAGTCTTTTGTTTCAAGTCAGCTAACTAAAAAAAAGAAAAGAAAGAGAGAAAAAAGAAAAGAAAAAGAAATATTAAAATAATTCAGCATGAATAGTCAAATGTTTAAGATGCTGTGTGCTTGAAATTTTCAGATGTAAATTGACTTTACTTTAGCCACTGATGTAAAAATTAATCTTAATTCCCCAGAATTTTAAGTCTTTAAAGAAAAAGGACTGGATTTTAAACAGCCTTTTTGCTCATGGAAAATGGCACACAGCTCATAAAGATAAATGGAAACTGAAGAAGGCTTTGTAGAATAGATTTTATAACCATGTAAAGATTGCTGCTGATCTGCTCTGCCACCAGATAAATAAAAAACTGAGGGCTCCATTTGCTATCTCTACTGGTGGTCTTCAACCTTTTGGGGGACCTAATTTCTCTTTGAGACTCTAATGGAAACATTATCCCTCTTCCTAGAAGGATAGGAATTCCTGCACAATTTCAGGGGGATTTATTCAGGAGCCCTAGGTTATATTCCCCAGCTATCCTTTGTAATCTCAGGAAGTTTTGCCTTTTAAAATTTGTTTTTAAAAACTCACAGCCAGGAGTGGTGACACACACCTTTAATCCCAGCAACTAGAGAGGCTGAGGCAGGAGGATCGCAAATTCAAAGCCATCTTCAGCAATTTATCAAGGACTTAACCAACTTAGTGAGACTGTCTCAAAATAAATACTTAAAAAGGGATTCAGCTCAGTGGTTAAGCATCCCTGGGTTCAATCCCCAGTACCAAACAAACAAACAAACTCTTTCACATAGAACCATGGAATTTTGAGCAGGACAGGACCAAATTTCCTTGATTTACAGATTTAAAAAACTGAGGACCCAGTGATTAAAAGATTTTCCCAAATGTGTGTTGTGTGTCTATTTAGTGGCAGAACTAATAGGAAAATCTTGGGCTTTTCTACCCTCCATCCCCCACCAATTTAAAGCTTGCATGGTTTGAATTTAAAAGGAAAAATCTGTTTAGTATTAGAAGCAGAGTAGCAAGGGGGATATTTTGTCCTCAACCACTTTACATGTTTGGGGTCTTAGAGTTTGGGAAGTTGCATCTAGTCCCAAAGAGACTTTATTCACATGCTCTTCTACCAGAACTGTATGTCCAGCCAGATTTAAAAGGGAAATGTACTTTATTTCTTTGTTCAGCTCTGTTAGGTGCCAGAGTCCTGAAGTTTTGGGTGCCAGAGCTTTTGGGGAGTTCTGTGTCTCTTAGGGAATTGTCCTGGGGGTGATGGGGCCGGGGAGATGGGATTAACTGTCCTTTGCTCAGACTTACCCTCCCCATAGTACAGCCAGGCATTGGTTCTAACTGTGGCCAAAGCTGAATCCTAGGGATAGACCCAGCTTAGACTCAAATGGGGACCCCCACCCTATCTCTTATCTATACAAGTCCTTGGTACTTCCACACCCAAAACTCACACAGAGCTGTTTTTAGTGTACAATCTGAAACATTACAAGGTGAATGTTGCCACATATCTTTGTAAAACATCTAGCTTTCCATAAGAGATGCCTTTCAATTGACTTCCAAAAGATTTTGATGGTCTAACAAATTGCTTTCGGTCTTGATCAAAGTGCTCTGTCTTAAAAATAGTATTGGTTTTTATAATTTTACACTATACTGGGAGGATATGAGGGTGTTTCTTTACTCACTTAGCTGGAAATGAAGCAATAGCCTTTCAGCTACAGATTCAATGTGAGGAAGGGCGGTAACTACTTAGAAGTGATTATTATGGGTGGAGACTACAGTTGTTTATTAAAAGGGGGGGCAAAGAATGAATTGACTTTTCAAAACATGTTTTCATTCAAAGATTTAATTTTGTGTGCAACATAAAGTAACTACAAGGCCCATATTTGTTTGCTTTATTACTAACTAGTTGTTAGATTTTTAAATAAATAATTTACTCTTTTTGGTGCCCCATCATTCATAAAATGAAAGGACAGGATTAGGTTATCGCTTACATCCCTTTTAGATTTATCTGCCGTTCTGCAATATTTTAAAATCTTTAACTGGATTACGGATAAAACAAGACATTTTTATTTGAATCTTCAGTATATTTAGAGTACTGATACACCTAAAGTTCATAAATACCCAAGTAATAAAGAAGTCATATTTTATTAATGCATTGATACTGCTGTTTCATCTTCAGTATGTTATACTAATAATGTTGCATTTATTGTATGGAGAGCAACCATTTTCAGGTTTAACAGGATTAAAATGAAATGTATGCAGGGAACAATGCATTTTAAATTTACTAAGACAGTTTCTCATTTTTATTTAAATTTTGTTGACTAAACAGAACTTAGACAATCCTTTAGAATTGTTTTTCTACATCTTAAGCTAATGACTTATCACAAGTGTTTTAGATTTTTCTCTTTGTTGCTCATTTAGCTTCATTCCCATTGGTAAACATTGATTTGTTCCTCAGTTTTGAATGAAGCAGAAATTAATGAGGCAGTTTCTGCCTCACAATAACAAGTTAAAATTATAGCACTTTATCATGTCAACACAGCTTTAAACACTAGGAATACCAGTACTATTAGCACAGCTCCCAAAATAGTGCGCAAGTTTGCTGTTGAATAAAAAATTACACAGCGTATTTCTGCTAATGTGATAGAAGCATTTTCCATTCCTCACTTACACCAATTAAGGTTAAAATTATTTATTTACATAGTAACAATATGTGACATTCTCTCTATCCTATATTTATGTTATCGGTTGAAGTATTTGTTTTGATTGTGTGAATTTGTTTAAAGTGAATCTGTGGTATGGCTTTTCTGGGGAGGGGGGGTGGTAACCAGGGCTATTTTTAATAATGTTTTCCTTAAACACTTAATTTGGGTGAGTTTTTGCTCTTCTCTTTTACCTCAGACTTTCTGGCTTAACACCTTACCTGGTTATTTCTATGGCATTCCATGATCTATAAAAGTGCTTTCAAAGTACAAAGCCCTATTCATACAGGAAACTAAGACAGCATTTGCCTTAAACATTTATTTAGACCATAAAGCTATTTATGAAAAGAAAAAGAATATTTATGCCATAAAATGTAAAATTGGTCATTAAGTTTAAAGAAATTAACGTTTAGGAGAATCAGTTGAGTTCTATTGACCACAAGAGGGTGCATAAATGATATCTATTAGAGTAATGTGGGCCTTAGAAATATAATTCAATTTGAAAAATACAAAAGAAACCTTAAGAATTGAACACTCTCTCAGGTCACCTACCCAGTGCTTGCCGAAGTAGCAGAGGATACTCCCACCAAAATTATCCTAAAAGGAAAGGTGGCTATTGTGGTTAAGAACAGTCCTGGATTTGCATACTACTAAGGAAGCACTGCTAGTCCTTAGAACATTACTTCCAAACTGAAAAGAAACTGTAGAGGGGTGTGTGTGTGTGTCCTTGACTGAAGATAATAATTCCTTGTTAAATGTTCACTGCAAAGAAAAAATGTTAGTTCAATAGGTAGTAAAACTATAGGTATTACCATGAACCCTAGGTTAGAATGTTCTAAAAGCCACAGATTCAATTTTTTGAATTTTGTGATAAAGTTTATTTTGATATAATGTGAAAATAGCCACTGGTTTGAAGTGCCCCCCCAAAAAAGGGGGGATGGAGGTAAAAAGAGGTCTGTCTTTACTTTGTTTTGAATAATATTTTTAAAGCATTGTTATTCCCTGATAAATAGTATAACAAGATCTTTTGGAATTTTTTATAGGCTTAAAATCAAATGCATTTCAAATATACACTATTCAACAGTGCAATGATTATGGCTGCTTTCAAATAAAAGTTTTTGTTCTGTCCTACAATCATAGTACTTTAAGCCAGCACTTCTATTCAACCGTATTTTTCTGAGGTTACCAGGCATATCTAATGCACAGTGTGGCTAAATGTCTATTTAACTTGAGCAGTTGGATTTCTGCCAGATTTTTTCAAGAGGGTATAAGGGGATTTGGCTACAAATCAAATCTCCCTAACATGGCCATGGTTTTTCTGGTTAATGTGGGTGTCCACAATAAAGATGACTTATTCAAGTTGATTACATTGTGAGTTATAAATCGGCAAAATAGCTGCGAACTCTGGGTGAGAATTATATAATATCTAATTAAATAAAGGAACTGAAAAGGAGAGAGTAAATTTCCATGATTAAAATCATAATCTGGGCTCAAAACTTGTCTACTTTTGTGATAGAGTTTTTATATAGCTCCTTTGTATCCTGTTATAAAACAGGACTTATAGCACACATTTGTGACAGTGCACAAATTTGAATTCATCCATCCATCCTTCATTAGTCCAAAAAATTCTAAGTACCTTTGATAAACAAGGCATCGTGCTAGATTCTGGCAAAGGAGTCAAGGATGAATCAAACAGGTATTCAGGCCTAAAAATATTTGCAGTCTTTGTGGGTAAATAAGACTCAATGCAGGCATAATGGCCCATGCCTGTAATCCCAGCAATTTGGGAGGCTGAGGCAGGAGGATTGCGAGTTCAAAACCTGTCTCAGCAGATTAGCAAGGCACTTAGCAACTCAGTGAGACACTGTCTCTAAATAAAATATAATCAAGGGCTGGGGATGTGGCTCAGTAGTTCAGAGCCCCTAGGTTCAATTCCTGGTACAAAAAAAAAAAAAAACCCAGACTCACAAAGGATATAGCTCAGTAGGTAGAGTGCTTGCCTCATAAGCAAAGGCCCTGGGTTTAATACCCCAGCACTGAAAAAAAAAAAAAATTCTAAGGATGGGTACACATTAAATATTAAAGTTCACAAAATAGATTATTTCCAGCTGATGAGATGGGCAAAGAATTGAAGAACAATGCAGTTATGAACAGGAATTAGGCAAAGAGAAAGAAGTGGAGTTTAGGTCAGAGGGAGGAGCATGAGGAAAGGGACAGAGTTGGGAAATCATGAAAGAAGCATTGCTGGCAGGAAAGTTTGGCTGTAGCCAAGGACTCATGAAAGGGAGTAATGGGAAGTTAGACGAGTTAGGGATGGATGTCAAAGATCAGGTGATTATCTGAACTTTGCCTACTTCATACAAGTGCTTGACATAACTAGGAATTTGGATTTGTTATGTAAAACTCTAGTCTCAAATTCTTCTTTTTTTTTCCCCCCAGGGATTGAGCCCAGGGGCACTTAACCACTGAGCCACATTCCCAGCCTTTTTTATATATTTTAGAGACAAGCTCTCACTGAGTTGCTTAGGGCCTTCCTAAATTGCTGAGGCTTGCTTTGAACTCTCCTGCCTCAGCCTCCTGAGCTGCTGGGATTACAGGCATGCACCACTGCACCTGCCTCAAATTCTTATTTATTACCCTATTTTCTAATAACAATTTTACTTCCATGTTGGTTATCAAACCCTGGGCCTTGTGCAGGCTACTTAAGTACTCTGTCACACCCAAGCCACTCCAGTAACAAATTTTCAAATCACAAACACACACACACACACACATACACAACTTAAGGGACAATGTACCCTTAAGGTGAAGTTCCTCACTGTTATTTGCTACCTTCTTAGAACTTCTTGGACACCACAATACATCTTAAGAAAACATCTAATCAGAAACTGAATTTGCATCTGTCTTTGCTTCACCTCTATCTGTGTGATCTGGGGCAGATTTATATCTTCTTGGACTTCTGTTTTCTCCTCTGTAAAATGGAGGTACCCTCTTTATCAGTTAGTTTGCAACTTTTTGATAGGAATTGTCAGGAAATTCAAATTGTGTGGCTTAACCAAACAAAGAGATTTTATTGTCCTTGGGAAGGAAAAACCTACGTTCAGGATGAATTTCAGGGAAGACTGATCCAGCAGTGCAAAGAATGTCCCTGAAGGGTCTTGCTTCTCTAGCTATCTAGAGACTATCCTCATAGTCTGGTATCTCCAAACTCTCTTGTGGTTGTAAGATGGTATCTGAGCAAGAAAGATCCTTTCACAGTTTCTGGAATCTCTTCCTTCCTGACCTGAATTCAGTTCTTTGCAGTACCGGGAATATGAACCCGGGGCCTTAGTGCTTACTAGGCAAGAACTCTACCGGCTGAGCTATACCTGCAGCTCCTTGAGTTGAATTTAGTTAGGTGCCTATACATGAATCATCACTGTGGCCAGGGGCAAGGAGTGAAAAGGCAGTCACAGGTTACCCTGAGTTATTAGTCTTCTCAAACATTGTGGCTAAAGTGAATCCCCCCC
>JAJEJO010000123.1:338610-430377 GCA_020662805.1 Glaucomys volans | reverse complement strand
GGTGCGGTGGCGCACGCCTGTAATCCCAGCACTTGGGAGGCTGAGGCAGGAGGATTGTGAGTTCAAAGCCAGCCTCAGCAACTTAGCGAAGCCCTAAGCAACTAAGTGAAGCCCTAAGCAACTAAGTGCGACCCTGTCTCTTAATAAAATACAAAATAGGGCTGGGAATGTGGCTCAGTGGTCGAGTGCCCCTGGGCTCAATTCCCAGTACAAAAAAAAAAAAAAAAAAAAAAAAAAAATAAAAAAAGAGAGAAAGATTACTTAATGAATGTGTTTCTTCTTTCATGTGGATTATCTTCCTCAGTATTCAGTAACAGCCAATTTTTCTCTGAAGGTGGGGACCCAAGTCCTCTCCTTACAAAACAATCTCTTCTCAATATATGAGCAATGCCCTCCTCTCTTATCTCACAGAGACTTGCTTCCAAGACTGTGGACAGTTACAGTGGTATAACTCTCAACTTGTTGTGTTGTACAACTTGTTTTGTTGTTTATTTTTTCTGTCTTTCTTTGTGGTACTGGGGATTGAACCCAGATGCCTCAGTCTCCTGAGTTGCTGAGATTACAGGTGTACGATATCACGCCTGGCCTCAATTATTTTATAGGGTGTGTTTGTCTACTATACAAGTCCAAAAAACACTTGGTTTATTTTCATTTAATCAGACATTTGTTTTGTCAGGTTTTTTTTTATTTCAAAATAATTAAAATCTCTTTCAAAAATGTACTTGATTCGCCCTGTTACCCCTCCCGGCAAAATGTACTTGATTCAACATTAGGAAAATTATCTCCTATATGTTATAGGATCTCATTTGAGACTCAGTTGGGACTTCACATCTGGTTGTGTGTGATGAACTCATATGTGGAGCTTCATAGGAACTTACAAAAATTGATATACAGGGATGGGCAAGTATGATGTCAATAATGGGCTTGTAACTATGGAGTTTGTCATAAAAAGAATAGTTTCTGGGTCCTCAAGGGGCTTCAACTCTACATAGAGTTTGTATTATGAGCAAGAGTCCATCTGGCAAGAGTAATTAAAGCAAGTGTAGATTTTTGTGGCATTTGACAAAGAATATTATAGGGTATCCACGTTATGCTGCAATGAACTCATTAAAGCTCCCTCCCTCCCTCTTTTTCTGCCATAGTCCACAGCCATTCTGGAGCAGACCAACCTCAAAACCTGAAATTCTCTCCCCCACCTCAGCCTATGTGCCTTTTCTGTAATGCCCCATCCCTATTTCTTTTTTCAATCGGTGCATGTTAATTATGCAGAATAGTGGTTTTAATTTTGACATATTCCTATATGCACATAACATAATTTGATCAATTTCACTCCCCACTACCTCCCTTTGTCCTCCTCTTCTCTCTCTCCCATCCTCTTTTTCTACTCTGCCTATTTGTTATTTGGTTGATTAGTCTCTGGTTTCTGTTTGCTTTCTTAACCTTCAACTATTACTAAATTCTTCACTTTGGAAGGGGCCTTAGAATTGGCCAAGCAGAATCTTCCTGTCTGTCCCTGTCTCTCTCTCGTTTTAGTCTCTCTCTGCTCATTTTCTCCATTCTACACCCAAAACAGCCAGGAAATCTGACTTTTAAAAAGAGTGAAATGGTAAAAATTTGACCCAGACATAATTCTAATAAATTTTGTCCCCAACTTAACTATTGTCAGAAATTGTGTGATGTGCTTTGCATACATTTTTTTCATTTGAACCTCACAAAAACCTAGCACAGGGGGATGTGGGAATTCAGGATGTACAACTCAGAGCTCCTATGCTTGGTTAACTAGAGAGAACAACTTCTATATAAAAAGATCAAGCCCCTGTCAAATGTTTATTACTGACACATTCACACGCACTGATATAGTTTGCTCATAGAATATTCTTTACGTAAACTAATATTTTGCTATAAAAATAACTTTAGAATTAATTCTGACATTAGACATTTATTCACTTGACAAAACATTTATTGATGATGATAATGACCTAGAAGTCCAAACGTACAAGATGAAATTCAAGTAATACAGCAAACCACATGTACTTACAAAACATCTGTTATGAACTCAATATTTTGCAAAGTATTCTGACAGAAAATTTTTACACATCTGTTTTCAACAGATTGATGAAAAGAAATGTTATATAATTGGAGTAGGGCTGAATTTTTTTAAATGTTGGGGTAGGGTCTACCTGACAGCTCTTGCTCTTAGATCTCTTTGGAAAATGGTGACTGGTGGGAGCCTGCTGGTCAAGCAGAGAAGATGGGGAGAGGAAGAAGGGAAAGGAATCTCCCTGTTACTGCACCATCAGTCCCTCCAGAATACCCTGACATTGCTTGCCCAGGAATTAAAAGAGATCAAAGATAATTGGGTTTTCAGCAGATTAGTGACAGGATGAAATTTGTTTTGCTGAGAAGTAAGATTTTAAAATTCCATTCTAAGGTAGAACAAATAAGTCCCTGTTGAGTGCTTATTGTACCCATGAGTGACTTCATTAATTTTCCTTTCTTTCTGAGCTTGGGTCAGACTGATTCTTAAACTTCAAGAATGTTTAAGTGCCTGGTACCTCTTGAGCTGTGAAGGGAAGCTGGCTGTCATAGGGCCAGTCTTCCTATGTTTCCTGTGTTTCTTCTGAGGAACAATGCAATTTGGAGAAAGATAACCTCCAGAGACAGGGTGACATAATGTGCTCGTCCCAACCCAAAGAGGAAGACACCCGAATGAGAAAAAATCTCCTCCTGTCTGCTCTTCATTCAGCACGCTCAGGTTTCTGTGTCCTCCACCCCTTTCCTGTCCTTGATGCATAGTCTGTTTGTTCCTCCACATGGAAGCTGAAACTGCTATAATCCCCAAAGCTGTCCCTCCCAACTATGATGGGAAACATCAGTCTGTGACCATTCAACATCCATTTTTATCCCGTTACTTAATGGAACAACTAATTCGTTTCTCTGGCTTATCTTTTGTACAGTACCTTTAGAGAAGAGCTGGTGTTTGCTTGTCTTACAGTAACCAGGGCCAGACCCAGGCAGCCCTTACGTGAGGAAGTCAGCCTACACAGTCCTTCCACTCTCCCAGAATCTCAGGGCCTTAAATTTCCACCCCTAAGTTGTGAGGTAGACTTTTACTTATTTGAAAATATTGAATACCAGTTCTTTAAAGACTGTTTCACTTTCAAGCCTGTGCAGCATGTGGCAGTACAGAGGATGTGCTAAAGCAGATGCTTGGTTAATGTAAACAAAATATATAGATACATAGATGGTGACTGTTCAGCTGAGACCCCAAAATGTTCATTTAACCTGAAATTCTCCAGGAAGCCGATTCATTCAGAAGTAGCTTATTTTTCTCTATCTCCAAGAAAATTAAGCATGGGTCTTTGTAATGGTTTAGATACGAGGTGTCCCCCCGAAGCTCATGTGTGGACAGTGCAAGAAAGTTTAAAGGCGATATCATTGGGTTATGAGAGCCTTAACCTAATCAGTGTGTTAATCCACTGATAGCCATTACCTGGGTGGTGACTGTAGGCAGGTAGGGCGTGGCGAGAGGAGGTAGGCTACTAGGGGCATGCCTCTGGGGTTTATATTTTGTCCTGCCAAGTAGAACACTCTCTTTTCTTCCTTGTTATGGTCAGAGCTGCCTTCCTCTCCCATGCCCCTCTGCCTTGATGTTCTGCCTCACCTAGGGCCAAGAGCAATGGAGTTGGCTGTCCATGGACTGAGATCTCTGAAACCATAAACCCCAAATAAAGTTTTCCTCCTCTTCATTAGTCTTGTCAAGGTTTTGGTCACAGTGGAAAAAAAAAAACCTGCCTAAAACAATCTTAATGCATTTTACATTATGTGCATTTTATTATAATTATTTTAGTATATATTCAAACATATTTTAGGCACACAGAGACACACATATTCTGTCTTTCTACCTCTTGTATCCTTACTTAGCTCATTAAAAGTAGGGTTCTGTTGTGGTTTTTCTTTAATTTCCCAGTCCATAGGTACTTGGCAAACATCAGTTGAACCAATTGGTGAATACATTAATGTAATCATGAAACTTAATACAGTGATTTCCAAGGGGCTGGATTCCCTGGTGGGGAGCATGCTAGAGGATCATTTTGCTCAGTAGTTTACATTGTCCAGCCTACATTTTGGCAAAAAGCTAAATGGAGAGTTCTGTTTAAAGTTTGTCTTACTGCATGGTGGCATGATAGAGGATGAAGGCACATCAGGACATGAGAAGGCTAATTATACCTGCTGTGTGTTCGGCTTTTCCCTGTTTAGTTTGTTTGCAGTTCAGTGGAATAAGCTCTTGGAAGTCAAGCCAGATTTCTTTTTTCCTCACCAGTTTCCAGAAAATATTAATTAATATGAATAGTCTTTTTATAACCTATAACTAGTGGCCCCTTTTATGCAGAAGTCCAGAAACAGTTCCTACTTTTTCTTTTTTAAAACTACTTGCAAGTGCTAAAAATATTATCCTATAGACAACAATTACATTGATATATATGCAAAAAGAGAGAAGAAACTATTGCTAATTTCACTACAAAAAATTCATTGTTCATATTTTAGCGTATATTCTTTGAGACATTTTTCTCTGATTCTGTAGTGTGATACATGCAATCATGGATCTGTCCCTTTCTCTACCTGTTTGAATCCAAATGATTGCAAGAGGTGCCCCCTTGTTAGTACAATATAACCCTAAACCCTACCCTCTACAATAGCTCTTTGGTAGGTCCATGGAGGGTCAGCAACCCCTGCTGGACTATTCAGTTACCCTCTTTCTGAGGACAAAGTGTAATATTTAAATTAGCAGCTGTTGGAAATAATCTTCAACCATGTGGAATAAGAAACTGGAAAAATAATCCACAGTGACAGAGTTGCACAGAGAGAAGCAGATGAGAGTCTTAACAACATCCAAGTGTTTGGTTCCAATTATTCTAAGTCTCCTTAAGTCTCCTGTAAATAGCAGATGTGGCCATGCGCTGCGCCCTACCCCAAATCAAGATCCAGGTTCCCATTCCCCTAGGAGCATCTGTTCCTGATGGCTCATAACAGAGTCATTTTCCAGAACTTGCCTTGCACAAAGGGAGCTGCTTGGACCAAAGCCACACACCTTTTCCAGGAGCAGTTTCATGGTTTGGATCTCAAATGTCCCCCAAAAGCTCATGTGTTGAAGACTCGGTTCCCAGTGCATCAGTGTTTAGAGGTGCAGCGTTTGGTAGGTGATTGGATCACGAGGGCTCTGCCCTCATCAATGGATTAAGTTATGTATGTATGGGTTTATAACTTCATAAGCAATTAGGAAGTGGTGGAACATTAGGAGCTAAAGACAGTAGGTCATTGGAATTATGACTTTGAAGAGTATATTTTGTCCCTGGCCATTCCCCTCTTATTCTCTTTGCTTCCTGAGTGGCCTCCTTTGCCACACACTCGCACCCCCATGATGTTCTGCCTCACTATAGGCCCAAAAAGAACTGGGTAAACTGTGGACCTCTGAAACCATGGGTCAAAATAAATCTATCCTTCTTTTAAGTTCATTTTGCTCTGGCATTTTGTCACAGTGATTGGAAACTGACTAACACAGGCAACCTACATCTAATGATTGGCTGATATATAGATATTAAGGCCTGGGTTCCCTGTCTCAACAGAAAACGACTCTAGAGTTCTCAGGGATTGACCATGGCATTGGTTTCAGCTGCATCTTATTTCAACTTTGCCCTTTGCTCAATCCCACTTCCCTTACTTCCTTAAAGATATTGATTCAGAGAGCACTGCTTTGCAAACTTTCTGAGTGCAAATCTGTTTCCATCTGTTTGCTGGGAAGACTGACTTAAGACAGTGGGTATGGCAAAGCTGTCCCAAGTTCACACATAATCCACTCTCCCTTTCTAATGTGTCTTATAATGTGTCATAATAAATCACTCTACCTTTATTACCTCAGCTAGCACAAGTGGCTTCTTGTTATTTGCAGCCCAAAGGTTTTTAACTAATACACTATTTGCTTATGATAAGTTTCTCAAAGTAAAATTGTTGTTACACATTTTAAAGATTTTTGATCCTTGATGTCAACTAAAATTAACATTTTCATCTATATTATATGAAATTAACCATTTCCCAGACTCTGCCCTACACTGATATTTTCCTTTTCTACTCATTCATTCAATAAATATTTATTGTGTCTTCTGTGTACCTGGCTGTATACTAAGGACTAGGGATAAATCTCTGCCCTCGTGGAGCTTGCATTTTAGGTAAGACAGACAAAAAAACTCATAGTTTTAGAGGTTCCAGCCCATGATTCATTGGCCCCATTGAAGGAATTTAAATAGTGATATGTACCCACATGTGATTTCAAAGACGCCCCCTGGCTGCTGTGTTAAGAAAAGAATACATTGAAAGTAAGACTGAAGTTGGAGAACAGTATATAGTTGGAGAACAGTATATAGTATATTGCCTATGTGCTAGAAAAAAATATAATAACTTGTTTATTTTGTACTTAAACATCATATAAATAAATTGGTTATCTGTACTTCTTCTGAGAATGAACAATTTTAAGATCTGAAGATTAACCTCAGGGATGCTCTAACACTAACCTACATCCCCAGACCTTTTTATTTTCATTTTGAGATAGGGTCATGCTAAGTTGCCCAGCCTGGCCTTGAACTTGCAATCTTATTGCCTCAACCTCCTGAGTCACTGGGATTGCAGGTGTGCCCCACCATGCTCAGTTTCAGGTTGTTCTTTTAATGCTGCTTATACATTTTTTGGATAGAGAATTTTTAAATTATTATGGAGGCAGATTTTTTTAAACAATTTTTCTTTAGGGATTCTGCTTGTATTATCATACAAAGTACTTTGTAAGATGATTGTTTCAGTCTAGGCTTTTAATAAATTTGCAAACAATAGAAGTTGGTTTAAATGCAGGGACATTCATTAAATACAAGGGTTTTTAACTGGAACCCAGATGAAGAAGATTGAGGCAGGGAACATGACACACCACAACCAGCAACTGAAACCTTGTCTGGAATCACAGCACCTTCTTCATCCATCTCTTGGCTTGCCAGTCCTCTTCTCTCTGCTTCTTGCTAAGAACTGCTTCATTCTTCTCCCCTCTTCTCTGATAAGTTGTTCTATTCCAACACATGGCTCTGATGTAGATGCTGAAGTTTTAGCACCAATGACAAGTGGGCTAGTATCTCTGTGCCCCATTTCAGTTTTGGGGGAAGAGAAACTAATTTGCTCAGACCAGTTTGTAGAGTGGCTGACCTAGGGTCAAGGAACTGTGCCAAGGGAATAGGGGACACTTCTTGAGCCATAAAGGAATATAATCTGTATTCATTTATATTTAATTCAATATGTTTAAGCTTTAGATTTTTCATACATCTGAAATCAATTTTTGTGAGAGATGTGCTTTAGAACTCTCACTTTATATTTTATTGCAAAAGTTTAGTGAGTTGTCACAAAAATTTGATGGAAAAAATGTTGAACTTGTGACCAAATTGCAATTGAAATGAAACAGATGTTTATTTCTTAGATTGTTTAAGAGTATTTGACAACTATTGCTATTTAAATAATGCTTATCTGGTTGTCAGAAATTCCTTTCGATGATATGTTTTGTTCTTCTTTATAAATGTATAAATAAAATGAAAACAAAAACAAAAACAGGTCAAGCTGGGTGTGGTGGTACATGCCTGTAATCCCAGCAGCTCAGGAGACTGGGGTGGGAGGAATGGGAGGTTAAAGCCAGCCTTGGCAACTTGGGGAGGCTCTAAGCAACTCAGTGAGACTCTGTCTCTGAATAAAATATAAAAAGGTCTGGGAATGTGGCTCAGTGGTTAAGTGCCCAGGGTTCAATCCCTAGCTCACACATACAAAAAAACAGGTCAAAGGCTAGAATCAGACAAACATGATTTCTCTACTAATAATTTATAACACAAGGAGGATGGGAGCTAATATGAGGTCACTCTGTTCACAAAACCCTTGCTTAGACTTGAAGAAACAGCTGTTGGTCAAAGGGTACAAACTGAAGTTACACGATGGACAAGTTCTGGATATTTAAGGTGGAGTATGGATGGTGGTGAGATGTGTTAATTTGATTGTGGTAATCATTACACAATATACGGTATATCAAATTATCACATTTTACACTTTGAATCCATACAATATGTGTCTACTAAATATTTTGTAAAAATGACCTAAAAGTTTTAAGCATGTAAGTTTCCTATGCTCTTAGGAAGGAAAGGTAAGTGTGAGAAAGCCAGCTAAATTTGGAAAGGCACCACGCAGCAAGTAATTAACATATTTCCCCCATCTTTTTTCCTGTGGAAAAGGAACGTGCTTGGATAAATCATAAGGATTTCTGTAGAAACAGAACCATCCAGATAAAAATCAGGCAATATCATTGCTAGTATTTATTTTGAGGGGGTTTGTCATTGCCTAGTAAAATAATTTTTAAGTCATTTATTATAATTTTTAAAAATAATGAGCCAAATAAATGTAGCAGACTAAATGCCACAGTTGAGTTTGTCAAAATACATTCTACTGTTATCTATAACTAAAAAGAACAATACAGAAAAAAAATTACAGTTGAGCTTGATGATTTCTAATGTTTGTATAATCCTAAAATTCTGATTTACTGACTTACTAGTTTCCCAGGTAGTAATGTGTTGGACTATATGAAACTATGAACTAAATGCATTATTTCTCCAAGTATTTAAAGTCCTCCAAAGTTAAAACTTTCAAAGTCTGATTTGCCATAGATGCATTAAAAATTTTGGGCTAAGGGCTGGCTCAGTAGAGTATGTACTTAGGGTGCTCCTGGTTCTGGTTCATGAACACTTCCTCAAAAGATAAGGACACTATTTCTCTTTCTCTATGATGTAAACCATGAAATGAGAGCATTGTAAGGTGATTTCCATGAAAATCATAACTCAAGGTAAGTGGTAACTGAAAGGCAGGGACAGGATTATTGTCTCTTTTCCAATTCTTTTTTTTTTTTTTTTTTTGAGTTGGGGTCTTGCTATGTTGCCCAGGCTGCCCTGGAATTTCTGGGCTCAAGTGATCCTCCTTTTTCAGCCTCCCAAGTAACTGGGACTATAAGCATGTGCCACTGTATCTGGATTCTTTTCCACTTCTTTAGTGGGGGGCCTTTTTGTGTGTGTATGTGACTAGGGATTGAACTCAGAGTCATGTACCACTGAGCTACATTCCTAGACCCTTTCAAAATTTTATTTTGAGTTAGGGTGTCATTGAGTTGCTGAGATTAGCCTTGAACTTGCCATCATCCTGCCTCAGCCTCCGGAGGAGCTGCGATTATAGGCATGCAACATCTAATGTAACTTATTTAAGGAAGATTATAATCCTTTCATCCTCTGCTCAGTGCTTATCAAATGGAGAGTACATGTCCAGCACTTTGACAGGCTGGGGTGGCTCTGAGGATGGGTGAGAAGAAAGTGAGGAATCTAGCAATCATATAATTTGAAGAACAGTTGAGGGCCTTCCGAATGCTGCTTTTGAATAACAGGAGACAGAGAGCAGACAAAATAACAGCTTTCAGATAATTGAAGCTCCAGCCCGCGGAGGAGGGAGGGGACTTCCTCTGTCTTGTGCCTGAAGCCTGCATGGCAGACCTGTCACAGACTGCAGACTGGAGCTCATCGCCAGGACTGGCCCTTTCCCAGCACAGCCATTGGTGATGAAGGGCAAGATAGGGGAACAGGCGGATCATACAGGACTGCTTCCTATCCTTTTACATTCTAAAAACACGTGACTCCATGATTTCTTTGTTGTTGATCTTTAGAGATTTTTGTTTAGATATAAAGGAGGATAACCAAACACTAGGCCAATGTATTGCAAAAAATAGTAGAAGCAGTTGCTTTTCGCCTTTACCCAGAAGGCCCCATGAGAATGGAAGGAGCGACAGCTGCCTCTCAGGACAGACTGTCCTCGACTTTTCCATCAAGATCATGAGGTTAGAGTTGAGTCTACTTTCACAGTTGCTGATTCTTCTACAACCTCAGCTGATACCTCTGACACCTCTGGATGTTAGGATTAGGCCTGTGACATCTACGTGATTGTGGTCTTCATTTCAGTCACTCCCCTCAGTCCTGAAGGCACATAAGACAGAGCTGATGGTGCAAATCCTACCTGCAAGAGCATTTTCTTGCTGAAGAAAGAGTTGTCAGACTGTTCACTGAACAACTACTGGCCAGCTGAGCCTGAGCTAAGTAGATACAAAAGAATTAAAATGAAGTGAGAGTGGGTTTTCTTGCTTGTTTGTTATAATCCCCAGCACCTACTTTTTCTTTAAAAGACAAAGCAAAACAAAACTTTGTTCTCAAATGCTACCCTGCCTCCATGATGCTTTTTGAAAAAATATATATATATACACATATATAGGAAATGAAAAATGAAAAAAAATACACATTTATATACACACACATATAAGGAAGATAGTATATTAAATGACTATTATTAGAAAATCTGTTTCTTATATATTGTAGATTCACATGGTAATGAGAAATAGCCCATGGACATTTTGATATATGCATGTTTGTGGTGGGGAGTAAATATCTTGTAATACAGAAAATTTTAATTAAATGTAGTTTGTTTAATCAAAGGGAAACTGCAAGAGGAGTCAGTCACCCTGGCAATTTTTTTTGTTTTGGGTTTATTTTTTCCAATTATAGAAGGTATAAATGACCATTGTTGGAAAATTATGAAGCTTTCTAGGGTCAAAAAGGCAAATAGAAAAACAAAAAAACTGCAATTTTTATATTATTATTATTATCATTGTTGGTACCAGGGACTGAATCCAGGGGTGCTTAACCACTGAGCCACATCCCCAGTCTTTTTCTCTTTTATTTAGAGTCAGGGTCTGGCTAAGCTACTTAGGACCTGGCTAAGTTGCTGAAGCTGACTTTGAACTAGAGACTCTCCTGCCTCAGCCTCCTAAGCAGCTGCTCCATTTTACATCATTAAATGTGTTACTTTAAAAATGTTTCAAATGCTTTAATGCAAACTACTCTGTTAACTCTCCCTCTTAGGGTTTCAGAGTAGTCTACCAATATTCCTTCTCTAGATGTAAAAAGGGTCTGGAGAGGTTTCTGTTCTCAAAAAGTATGCTGATCTTTCAAGTGCTTCAAGTCCTCAGCACTACTAGAAAGAAATCTCAAGCAGCCAATCCAATCCATGTGCACAACCTTGTAGACTGTTTTGGTGGTAAGAGATGGCGTTAAAGGATTCTAGGTCAGACACCAGAAGGCCAGAACATAAAGATCTTCAGTCAAGTATATGGTAGATTCAATTTAATTAAAATTTCTCTGCTAATGGACTCTCCTTCTTTGGATTATTATATTTCTTTACTTTTTAGAGATGGGTCTCACTATATTGCCCAGGCTGGCCTCAAACAATCCTCTTGTCCCAGCCTCCTGGGTACTAGGATCATAGGTGCATGCCTCTGTGCCTGGCTCTTTATATGATTATAAATATGAGGCAGCTTAACTAAGACTTCTGCAATCCTAAGCCCAGGGGTTCAATAAGTGTGGTCCCTGAATCAATAGTATCACCATCACCTAGGCACAGCAATCTGTTTTTAACAAGCTCTCCAGTTGATTCTGATACACACTAAATTTCAAAGATCACTGCTTCAGGTGCTCCCCCTGAATGTGGGAATTGGCTCTAACCAGACTCACTCGGACTCCAGTTACATACAGTGTATCTGGGGCCAGGATACAGCTATATACAACCATTCAAATGCTCTAACTTCCATACTTAAGATCTATGCATTTTACTGGATTTAATTATAACTAGATTTATGTTTTAGAAAATCATAGCCAAAATAAATATCTGAGGAGTTTGGTTACAGTTCATATTATCCCTTCGAAGGAAGGTGGTTAGACCCAGGAGATTGGTCATGGCAGCACCACTCTCTGACCAGCAATCTCTAACCTGCCAGAATGTGCCATTCCATGGTACTGACAGCCAAGGAATCTGTCTGCAGCAATACCAAAGGCATTTATTGATGCTGTTTAGCACTGAATGAATCCCAAGCAACAACCTCAACTTGTTTAACATCATCCTAAGTATATCTCTGAGATGTGGCACACAGCCACAGGAACCCCTAATGTGACACCAAAAGAAGCAGGTAGGAGGAAGTACTGGCCCTTTAAGTTGGAGAAGGGATGCATGAGGAATTTAGGAAGCAGAAATTAAACTCAGCTGAACAGTATGTACAAGCCCCAGGCAACAGAAAAATTGTGCCATAGGCCATGAGAGACACACTCAGTGAGAAGCCTCTCTTCTGCAGATGTGGTACAGAGGAGGGTCAGGAGAAAGAGGGAGGAAGGACACATGGGCCCAAAGCGTCGCAGGGTCACAGTTCTATCAGGCGTCTGTTCACTGCCTTGAACAGGGTGAAGTAAAAGGTGAAGTAAAGACCCTTGTTCACATGGTGTCAACTGTGCACCTCGTCTCAGAACCACAGAATCTCTCTACCTCAGCACTGAGGGGTTTCGTGTGTTCTTACCAAATGAAAACACAGGGAGGACTGGCATGAAGTTCACTGGTAGAATTTGCCAGCACACTTGAAGTCCTGAATTCCATCCCCAGCACCACAAAAAGAAAAAAAGAAAAGAAAAAACACTCACACAAGCTTCCAGCTTCCCATCCTGACCCCACCAAGAAATGCCTTCATGATCAACCACCCCCTCCTCTGCTCTGTTTCAGAGAACCCACTTAGGCTTTGCATCTGGACCCAATTTACTAATTGATACACTGCTGGGAAATGTGAGCCATGCACAGCAAGAAAAAAGTTGAAGAAAAACTGCACCAGCAGGTGGACCCAGAGTCCAAACTATACCCTGTTCCGGTGCACAAGGGCTGGCAGCTCCTCCCAGGCAGCAAAAGTCCTTAGAGTTGCTTCTGCTTTCCCTTGGCTTTTGAGTTATGTGAAATGTGACCTTTCTTCCCTCAATATTCCTGACGAGGTATTTTCCAATTCCACCCTGCTCAGCTCTAATATAAACAAATTGGAAATTTTTCTTATCAGAATCAGTGAAAATTCCCTTCATTTCCCAGGTCATTTCAGGTGGGAAAGCAGTCGTAGAAATTTGGTATCCAGTTCTTATTCAATTTTATTTCTGATGCTTTATTTAGTTTCCCTATGATGGATGCTTTTTAGTTCCTTTGGCTACTCAGCATCCAAATTTTATTTCTATGTTTTGTGAGTCTTGGTGGGTAAGGCCTCTCTCCCACTATAGAACCTGAAGGAGACAGATGATCTACTCCATACCTGGGGAGCTTGCATGGGGAGATTGGACCCAGGCCCAGCCAATTAGATGTTGCCACCTGTGACCTTTTATTATGCACTGGGGATTGAACCCAGGGGCTTTACCACTGAGCTGCATCCCCCCCCTCCCCCCTCCCCGTCCTATTTATTTATTTATTTATTTATTTGAGACAGGGTCTCACTAAGTTGCTAAGGCTGGCCTCAGACTTGCCATCCTTCTGCCTTAGCCTCCAGAATTGCTGGGATTACAGGCTTGCGCCACAGCACCTGGACACTTGTAACGTTAATGTTTCAGCAATAATGTGAAGATGAGGGCCCCAGTGAGAAGTTATTTCCAGAGAGTCTGGTGGTTGGAAAGTAGGTGTTTTTCGGGGGCAAAAGAACTAATAGCTCCTTCCTAGTGGCAATCTCTTTTGATTACAGTTTTTGGAACTCCCTAGAAAGTTTCAGCATGTCAATAATTTGCTTTAGTTCTTTGTCCCAAATTCTTACTTTGCCTCTCCATTGTAGCCTAGATCTGATTCTGTTTCTCTGTCTTCAGTCTGCCTGAGATGCAAACCAGGCCCCACAGCTGTGGCAGAAGTATCAAACGGCAACAAGTCCAGTAAGTCTGCCTTCCTTTTCAGTAATACTCCTGATGCAGATCATTAGAATGGTTTAAAATACTTTGTCTTTTGTCCTTAAACCATTGATCTACTGAAGTAAAGAAGTGTGCTCACTTTAAAAACAACCCAGCCGGTGTAGTTGGGCACGCCTGTAATCCCAGTGACTTGGGAGTTCAAAGCCAGCCTTGACAATTTAGAGAGGCCCTAAGCAACTCAGTGAGACCCTGTCTCAAAATAAAATATTTAAAAAAGCGGGGGGGGAGAGGGTTGGGGATGTGGCTCAGTGGTTAAGTACCCTTGGGTTCATGTTACCAAGGGTTGGGAGAGGTGGGAGACTTAATCCAGAGGAGAAGAAAAAACTTAAAAATAACAGAATCCTTCTTTCAGTACTCTGAGCGAAAAAAAGAGAAGGGCTTCTATAAACTGAATATGTAAAATTTCTGAAAATAGAGAAGCCAGTGCAACTTCTAGAATCTTAATAAAATTGATTACTTTGTAAAAGAAGCTCTTTGTCTAGTCTCTTTAGTAATCTGTTTGGTAAGTCCTTACCACACAATGGGTACTCAATGTTATAGTTACTACCTACCATGTGCAATGTTAATTACCTTAAGTTGTCCATCCTCAAAACAATTCCTCATTTTAAAAGTTTAATTTCCCCAAAGACATGTTCAAGTCATGTGTTGGCAGCTGGTGATTTTCCTGCAGCAAGATGCTGTGTGATCATCTAACTATATTCTTTCTTAATTCATGTTTTTGACTTATCTAGCAAGTAGATATTCTAAATTTAATTCTAAAGGCTAACTCACAAAACAGAAATAATAGAATGTTGACCCATGGCAGGACCCCCATCTCTATGAAGGCAATTTTATGACTTATGAGACAATGGTATTAGTACTCTTTATATATTTTCATTTTCAACATAATTCTTTTGATTTGTTATTTAAATCTATCTCTATACTTTTGCCCCTTCCAGTCTTCCCCATTGGGTCATTATCTAATAACAGCAGGGGAAAAAGTATTTTTTCAGAACGGGGCCCTCTTCACTCAATACCCTCTTTGAAAAAGGGCAAGAGCCCGTGCCTCACCCCCGAGACTCCAGTAGCTTCAGCAAACCAAAGGCGTGATCAATATTTGATCATATGCACACTGATTTTATGGTAAGGAAAATTCCTTTAATGACTCCATAGTGCAGGTTTATAGAAAATATAACAGATATATATAGTCTCCACTTAGATCATGTGACTTTTCCCAACCACACACAACCACTCCCCAATCCCTAACAACCACCATTTCCACTGAATAAAGTTAAAGAAAAAAAAAAAAAAAGAAAGAGCGAGCAAGGGATACTTTAGACCCGAGTTTCTCAGTTTCTATTGTGCATTTCGTGAGATCTAGAAGGTTTAACATGACCTCTTGCATGAGGTCCTGACTTCTGTCTACTTTATGCCAATTAGAGATTCTAGCAGTTTGACAACCCAGAATGTCTCCAGACGTTGCCGTCTATCCTTTAGAGGGAAAATTACTTCTGGTTGAGAAAAACTGCTTTAGGTTCAGCTATCTAAATACTTCTGGTGAAGGCATCTATCGTAGTGGGACAATCTCTACAACGATACTCACTCACTTTTATTGTAAAGTCCTGCTTTTGTGGATTTTGCATTCTACTTGGTAGACTGCAATGCTTATCTGTGGCTTCCACACTGAATAGACACTCTTCAGAGACTTTTCCCCCATGCCGTGAACCAATGACGTTGAGCATCATTCAGCTGTTTTTATGAGGCCCAGAATCATTGGAAACATCAAGGGTCAAATTGCAGCATGAAGCAGTGACTGTCCTCTCGATCTACTAAAGAATGTAAAGGAACTTGTCCTGATGCAAAACAGCCCTAGTGTCCTCTTCTGCTTGAATTTTTGTGTCAGCTTCATATTTTCATATTTTTTTTCATTAAATGGACAGATGCTTGCTTTTGTCTCCTCCTCTCTTTTTAATTTACAAGGTGTCTTCCTACTGCGTGCCTGAATCAGTTCTGATCTGACCTTATAATCACTGTTCTCAATCTGGTATTGACTTATTAACCCAAGTTCTGATTAAAGTGCATTCTATTCTTTATGGCTACACAGGCATCTGCTCTCTTCCAGTTACTCATCATATTCTGGATGGTTTGTTTCTACATATCCAACTTTGATAAAAGTAACTCTACGTTACTACATGGAAATGATAATTATAATGATGATTGTTGGGATTTCTGCCACATTCTACCTGGATGAGAAAAGTGTTAACTGCCGGAGACAATGTTGGCTATAAATCAATTAATTACCCATAAACTTATCTAATCAATAAACACACAAGAGCCGATACTCTTTTCAAATTAGAGGGGGCATGATGGATCGGGCCATATCAGATCTGGCCTCTAACAACATGGAGTAGCCCAATTCTCCTTTATTTATAGTCACACAGGTAAAGGGCCCAGATTGGGAGGGACTTCTTCTGTGATGAACAGGATGGGGTGGAGTTAGGGGAGCCAATTCACTCAGGGAAACTATTATATAACCAGATGGGGAACCATGCCCACACAAGGCCACATACTCCCAGGCAATCTGGGACAGTCCTTCACGGCTGCCTAAAACAGTGTGATGATGGACATGTGTTCAGGGTGCAATGGGGACTGTCAAGAGGCTTTCAAAATGGCCTCTCATAGACAAAGCCTGCCGTAAATGATTCTGCAGGTTGAGCACTGAACATCAAAGTTTTATAAAAAGCACCCCTTAGACCTGTGCAGTGTAAGATCTAATCAAGGAAGACTGGAGAAAGTGATGTCTAAACAAGAGAGCTCAGGAAGAAACAGTTACATCTGTCCCGCTGAGAGCTAACTGACCTCAGAGAAGGTGTGTCAGTGGGGGATATTCATCCTCACTTCTCATAATCACTCTTTTCAGTTCTCATGAGCAGATTCAAGAGATATTAAGGGGGGCTGGGGATAGAGCTCAGTTGGTAGAGTGCTTGCCTTGCAAGCACAAGGCCCTGGGTTCAATCCCCAGCACTGTAGAAAAAGAGATATTAAGGAGTAGGTGGGTGTGGTGGCTCATGCCTATAAACCCAGCTTTTTGGGAGGCTGAGGCAGGAGAATGACAAGTTTGAGGCCAGCCTGGGGAACTTAGTGAAACCCTGTCTCAAAAAAAATACAGTGTTTGCCTGGCATGCTTGAGGCCCTGGGTTTGATTCCCAGCATGACCAAAATAAAAATAAAAAAATAAAAAGGCTTGGGGATAAAACTGAGTGGTAGAGCACCACTCAGCTCAATCCCCAATACTGGGGAGCAGGGAGGCAGACAAACATTAAGGAGATAAAATCAAAACAATTTCATCATTTATTAGATATGAAAATCAAGGTTGAGACCGACGATTCTTACTTGGCCAATTATATCAACAACTAAAACTTAATAAGAATATAATATATACCAGGAACTATTAGAGTTTTAGGTATAGTCTCCCATTTAAACTCATCATAATCCCCTGATAGAAGAAGTATTGTTATTCACATTTCAGGAATTTGGGAACCAAAACACAAAGAAATTAATTAACTTCTAGTGGAGTTGGGCCGTTGGCCTAAATGGTCTGTCTTCAGAGTCATTACTCCCAGGACTCCATCTCCTGAGACTGGAGAAACAGAGGAGGAGCAGGTTTTATGAGCAGTTCTGGTGTAAAGGGTAACACTCAAGTGGAAATGTTCATCAGGCAGCAGCACCTGGGTCTGGAGCTCAGGAGAGAGATCTAGAATAGGAATCAAGATGCAGGAATCATCTGGCTACAGATAAAGCAAGAGCCATTGGAGTGAGAATCATAATTTAGAGTGTCTAGAATTGGAAAGAAGGAGCTTAGTTTCTTTTTGTTTTGTTTTTTTATAGCAGGAATTGAACCCAGGGATGCTTAGCCACTGAGTCACATCCCCAGCCTTTTTTTAAAATTTTGAGGCAGTCTCACTAACTGTTGAGGCTGTCTTTGACTTGCAATCCTTCTGCCTCAGGCTCCCAAGCCCCTGGGATTACAGGTGTGTGCCACCACACCTGGCAGAAAGAAGGAGCTTACAACAGTGACTATGGGACTTCAAGAATTTAAGCAGTCAAGGAGGCTGAGAGAGGCAGAAGGAAAACCAGGGGACTACAGTGACCTAGCTTCAAAAGAAGGGGTTGTCTGAGAAGGAAAGGCCAGTAGTATGGAATGTTCCCAATATGACAAGTGCAATAAAAAAAAGGAAAATATTCATCAGATTTGACAACACAAAGGCTGTAGGAAATCTTGCAATGGCAGATTCAGTGAAAGGGTGTGGGTTACAGCCAGACTCCAATGGGCTCAAGCATGGAAAGGAAGAGAATGGAAGACAGTAAATCAGTTTAAAATTGCTTGTCTAAGAAGGGGTAAATAGCATGGTGGCTAGACAGGGATGCACGTGGAAGACTTCTGTTCCTGCAAAGAGAGATTAGGAATGATTTGAATAATTATAGAAAAAGGATACAAGATGTTTTTAATTGGCCGGCTAACCTTGGTGTTCATGATGGCATGGGAACACCAAACTTCTTTGCATGTGAATCCTCTGGTTGTGCCTTTCAGGTACAAGGACGTAGGTGGGCAGATGGAATGAAGGGCACCGGTTCTGCTAGGCAGGTACAGTAAAAGTTTAATAAGACACTTAGAATTGTGGAAAGAGATGACTGAAGTGACGGCACCATGACATCTTAGTTGAATAGAGAAGATGGTGAAGGTAAAAGAGGAAGTGCTGATAGGAAATAAGGGGACCACATGTGGTCAGAGTAATTAAAGCAGCATGGGAAGGATAAGAGTTTAGGGCCAGAGAGAGCTATGCTTGAACACAGAGATTCCAAGTGGGCAGTTTTGGATGCTGATGGCCCACAGTCTGGTCATGGAAGGACAGGCTGAGCTCAGAATATTGGTAAGTCCCTGGTTATCAGCCTACACTTTTGGATCAGAGAGACAGGAGACACCTCCAGGTCCTGCTCAGGGACATAATAAAAAGGCAGGGCATCTTGGTACCTATAGACTCAAGTTCGTTCAAAGGCTGAAACAGATACAGTTATGGGTTGAATTGTGTCCCTCTTAAATCCATATCTTGAGCTCCTAACCCCCAGTCCCTCAGAATGTGTCCTTATTTGGAGATAGGATCTTTACAGAGATAATCAAGTTAAAATGAGATCATTAGGAGGGGCTCTGATTCAATGTGGTTGGTCCCTAAATGGGAAAATTGGGACATAGTCATGCATAGGGGGAGAACACCATGTGAACTTGAAGATGGCCATCTATAAGCCAAAGAGAGAAGCTTAGAACTAATCTTTCCTTGACAGTCCTCAGAAAGAACCAACCCTGCAAACACCTTGATGTCCGATTTCCAGACTCCGGAACTGTGAGACAAGAAATTTCTATGGTTTAAGCCTCCCAGTTTGTGGTACTTTGTTATGGTAGGCCCAGCAGACCAATATAGATAACTGTCCCCAAATTCTCCCAGGAACCCCCGCAGCCATTGCTTTATGTAAAATCCCCAGCAAAGGCGCTGGGATGGCAATGATTGGTTTAGGTGGGTCCCTGAAGCACACAGGCCTGATTCTTGAACAAAGTCAAGTCTGAATGGACAAGGAGAAGGGAGGAACTGCCAGGGGCACAATTGTAGTGTGTGCCGACAGCCTGGGGGGTATGGGCCTTATCACAAGCTCAGGCTGCGGGTGTCTGCACTGTTCTCCTCGGCCAGGAACTTTGGGATATCAGGCACACACACAATTTACTTATATTGATGCAAAACTACATAAAACCTACGCTTGATATCCTGCCCTCTGTTTTAGGGCAGGACAACTCAATGGATCCTCAGAGAAGATTAGTCCCTTCTTCTTTAACCCTGAATTGATCAATTATACTCAGAAATGAGCAGCAGGACTGGGGATATAGCTCAGGTGGAAGAGTGCTTGCCTCACCAGCACAAGGCCCTGGGTTCAATCCCCAGAACCAAAAAAAAAAAAAAAAAAAAAAAGAAATGAGCTGCAAAGACAAAGTCTCACAACCAACATTTCAAATTTAATAAGACTAACTTTGCTTATTACCAGAAAAGTATTTCTTTCTATTTTTCTTGGAAACTAACTTCTTTACTTGGAAATAAAACCTTTTTTCTTACCACCCAAAATGTATTCTTACCTTCAGTCTCCAAAGGGTAAAATGAGAAAAGACAAAAATAAAAATGAACAGCAGCGGTGAGGGTCCCATGCCAAATATGTCCAGGACAGTTGGCTACCAGGATTACAGCGACTGGTCACTCCAAAGGACAAAGTAGAAAGACAAAAACAGCTCCAGAAGACACGTGAGTGACATGGGGGACTTTCCCATGGTCTGTCATTGCCATAATTGGTTCTTAATTTCTTCTTTCCTAAACTCCTGTCTGCTAGGCACCGGTCTGCTGTTTACCACATTTCTTTGGCATAAGCGTTCCATCGTTCATGGGATCTGCTCTATTTCCAACCTGCTTTTCTTCCCAAATGACATTCTGGCTAAGAAGGAATCTCAAACAACACAATGGCAATGGGGAAAGATGGCCCAGTCCCCAAGTTGGTCATCTTGTCCTTGCTAGAATCCCCCAAGGTCTTCCCTTCTTATGGACTGGAGTCCTCTGGGTTTTGATCACTGTACATGGATTTCTGTGCTGCTAATGCTGGATCTTGTCCAAGTATTTGTTTGTGAGCTCCAGGTTCCCTGAGGCCTCCGTGTCCTGAACTACGAATCTCACAGGTTCCTAAGTCAGCACTTTTGTGTCCCTCCTGGGGAGTACCAGATCTCTTGCTCACACCCTTTCTCTTTATGGAGCTCTTGGCTTCAGTGAAGCTGTGCTGGGCCTGCCACCTCCACAGTGCTCTGATCCACTGCAGATGCACCTCCTGGGCTCATGCTCTTCTGACACCATTCCAAATACAGGATCCCTAGGAGGTTTGCAATAGTCCCACCACATCCTGGCCTGCCCATAAACTGGGAAACAGGAAACAAACCATGTGATTGTTTCTTCAAACCTATTTGCTAGGCATCATCCATCCTTGCATTAGAAGGTTGGCCGCAGTAGAGGAGGGCAAGGAATAAGACCTCACAAGTGTCCAATATGCATTCTCCCAAAGCTCGGTCAGCTCCCCACAGCCAGAAAGTATAACCTGCATGTCACATCCTGCAATTTCTCTTTC
Source organism: Glaucomys volans (assembly GCA_020662805.1). Classification (NCBI taxonomy): domain Eukaryota; kingdom Metazoa; phylum Chordata; class Mammalia; order Rodentia; family Sciuridae; genus Glaucomys; species Glaucomys volans. Next base: position 409,288 of record JAJEJO010000123.1, on the reverse strand, counting down.
AGTGGCTCATTACTCTATGATTAATTTTCCAAGCTTATTTCTCAGTGTTTGGAGGCACAGTAAAAACTCTTGTCTCATTTAAAGGCTTCATTCTTGCTGTGGAAAGTCAGCTTCTCATTATTATACTTCTCTACAATGGGCTTTAAAATGTCTGCTTTGAAAGTCAAAGTTGAGTAATAACTTCTTTGTTCTAGACTGTTTCCAACATTCCTCTGAAGGTCACGCACCTTGAAAACTATCACTGCTTGATGATGGGGGTGGGAAGAGTAGAGTAATAGAATGAATAGTACATAATTTAATATCAAAACATTATCCCATTACAGAAACATAGCTCTGTTACTTTCCAACTTTGTAACCTGGGGAAAATTACTTATTTGTTCAGGAGTTCAGTGTCGTCATTTATAAAGTAGAAAAAAAAATCAGTAGAATTATGAGGATTAAATGACATAAATCATATAAAGCGTTCCATGTAATAGTGAACTCATAGTTCTTGGTTTTGAAGGCACACAGCTATACCCTGATTCCATTTTGCAATAGGGTGGAGTAAGAATGAACCATCAAAAGAATGTAGGAAATATTTTGAACAACAATGAGGTGATTGTACGTGTGGCAAGCACTAACAGCTTGTCAACTCTTGCAGACAAGCCAGTTACATCATGAAGTGTATTAAATATCCAGGAAGAATGTACAGGAGTTGAAGGCCATTTCCAGTGCATACCAACATTTGAAGGGCAAGCAGAGAGACTTCAAAGGAGACTAGAGTAATAGGGGAATCCAGGAAAATGTGGATTGAAAGTCAAGGGACAGAATCACTTCAGTAAGGAACAAACAGACATTCTTGGGAAAAATGCAGCAGAGAATTCTTCAGAGTTCAGATTGCATTGGGTTAAGGAATGCATGACAAAACTGGGGACAGCAAGTGCAGACAAGGTTTTAAAAGAAGATTGGCTGTGAGAAGGGACAATGGGACTAAGCTAGAGGGAATCGCTGAATAAGTTTGAGGTTTGTCTGCTTCTACCATGGGAGATACATCCATGCTAGAAATGAGTGATTTGATAAAATAAACTGATAGTGAGTTGGTTCCAGAATTTCTTTAAGAAATGAATGTTCTCTTTGTGGTTAAAGAATTTTCAACTACCACTAGATGGCGTATTGTTCAATAAACGCAAGACTAAATTTTCTTCTGATTTCAAAGTTGTGCCCTATTTGTGTACAATGAATACAAATGCAGTCTGTAAAAATTAAAAAAAAATTTAAAAATTTAAAAAGGGAGTATATTGAAAAGTATAAGCTACCAGTGCATTTTGGTTTTAATATTTATTTTCTGCCTAGTTCCAATGTTTTAGACCAGTTACAGTATACATGAAAACTTAGAATGATTATTACACCCTGTACTATTTGTCTAACAATGAAAGGGAAATGAGTGGATTTTGTTTGTTTTGTTTGTTTGTTTGTTGTCCCTTCAAAAAGATCAGGGAAATGGTATGATGCAGGAAACGTGTCACATAAGAGAAGTCTGAATATTCACCTGCTTAAGAATTCAGTTTGAATTCATAATTCTTTCAAATACTAATTTCACGTTTTCAAAAATCAAATTCTTCCCCCCTAAGATTTCATCTAACTACAATGAGAATGGCTGTTATCAGGAATACAAGCAATCATCAGTGTTGGCATGGATGTGGGGGAAAAGGTACACTCGTGCATTGCTGGTGGAGTTGCAAATTGGTGCAGCCACTCTGGAGAGCAGTATGGAGATTCCTCAAAAAACTTGGAATGGACCCACCATTTGACCCAGCTATCCCACTCCTCAGTTTATACCCAAAGGTCTTAAAATCATCAAAGAATAGGGATACAGCCATATCTATGTTCATATCTACTCAATTCACATTGTGGAACCAACCTAGATGCCCTTCAATTGAAGAATGGATAAAGAAACTGTGGCATATATCCACAATGGAATATTACTCAGCCATAAAGAAGAATAAAACTATGGCGTTTGCTGGTAAATGGGTGGAGTTGGAGAATATCATGCTAAGTGAAATAAGTCAAGCCCAAAAAACCAAAGACTGAATGTTTTGTCTGAACAGTGTATGCTGATACATAATGCGGGGAGGAGGTTATGGGGGAGATAAGAAAAGAATGGAGGAAGTATGGATGGTGTGGAGGAAAATGGGATGGGGAGGGGGTGGGGGAAGGAAAGATAATAGACTGGGACAGACAGTATCACCCTATGTATATGTAAGATTATATGAATCATGTGAATCTACATTGTGAAAGAAAAGATATATTCCCTGCTGTATAATTATATCAGAATTGGTTCTACTGTCATGTATAATTAAAAAGAACCAATAAAAAAAGACAAATACACACACAAAAATCAAATTCTTTTTTAAAATAAAGATACTTAATGGACTCATATTCTTTATTTAATAGTTTCTACCATTGCTAGGCTAGATATATTAAGTCTTCTGCAAGTTCATAAAGTCCTTGGTTAAAAATCAAATTGCCAGGCTGGAGTTGAGGTGGAATGCTTACCTGGCATGTGAGGCACCAGGTTTAATTCTCAGCACCACATATAAATAAATTAATTAAATAAAGGTCCATTGACAACTAAAATACATACATATATATATTTTTAAAAACAAGTTGTCTAATTGTAGATCACTTAAGAAAACACTCTCAGTTAATCCAACAACAATTTAAATAAAATGAATATTTTCTCTAATTACAGGTGCAAAACAATATTTATTTATTTGTATTTTTTATTTTTGGCAGTATTGGGGATTGAACCCAGGACCCTGCACATGCTGGTCAAATACTCTACCACTGAGCTACATCCCCAGTTCTTTTTGAAATTCTTTTCTTTGAAACAAGTTCTCACTAAATTCCCTGGCTAACCTCTAACTTTTGATTGTCTTACCTCAGCCTCTCAAGTAGCTGGGATCACAGGAGTGTACCACCATGCCCTTCTGCAAAACAGGATTTTATGTATTAACCCAAAGCCCTCCTTTCCCTCTATATTCAACCTGGTTTTGAACCCTAACTCTGCTACTGTTTAGTCCATTTTCTGTTGCTATAACAGAATACCTGAGACTAGGTAATTTATAAAGGAAAGATGTTTATTTTGGCTTAAGATTCTGGAGGCTTGGGAATCCCAAAATCTGGTGGCTGCCTCTGGTGAGGGCCTCATGCTGCTTCAATTCATGGTAGAAAGTAGAAGTAGTAGTGGACATATGCAGAAGAGGCAAAAACAAAGTGTGGTCTTATTAATTTAAGCACATCATCTTTTTTCTTCTGGGTTCCAATGACCCAGGCATTAAGCTAATTTGCAGGCCATTGAAAGATATATGGCTACTCATTACTCAGGTATATTCCTCTAGAAATCTTGGTGAAATTTGGTCTAAACATGTTTCAGGGTCTGGGTGAGTTCAAAAGCTTGCCACTAATTCCACCCACTACATTCCCCTGTTTCTTTTTGTTGCTACCTAGTGTAGATCTTCTTGGGTCAGTAGGGGACCAGACTCAGAAGCTTCACCTCTTCTCTTTTGTCCCAAGAATTCTGTGATGGTTGGTGACTTAGCTGAAATATGGGGGTGACACAGGTCAGTGATCCAAAGCATCCCACCTGGCCTACAGCTGTCTTTGTGGCCTCCCAAAGCCCCCTGTTTCCCTATCAAATGAGCCCCATTCTCTGTCATCTCAAGCCACCCAACTCTCCAGTTCCTACTGCTGCTGATTGGAGTAACCGTGACAGTTCAGCTTACATCACCCAGTCCCTTCTGGAATTCCATCAGTCAAAACTGTCTCATGTTTTGACCCTTGGGAAACACTAACAGAATCAGCGAAGTCACAAAATCACCTACTGCACTCCACACATGTACTAACTACTTACCCAATTCCATCCATCTACCAGCAGAAGCCAGAGGAGTGGACAGGTTGGAGCAGCTGGCAAGAAACAAGCCAAGATCTGAGCAGCAAACTCTTACCCCCAGGGCTTCCCTGATGAGACCACAGCTCAGTGGAGACTTTTCCTCCTGTGTACCCAGGACAGGTTGAACAAAGAGCTCTTCTAGGTAGGTGATTAAGTACCAACACCAATACCACTTCTTAAAAATGAGCAAAGAACAAACTCTGGCTGTAGAAGAAACCCTAACCTAAGGGCTATGGGCACTTGACTTTGGGCCCCTTCCTGGAGCAGGAGGTGTACTAGTGGGAAGATCTGTACCAGGAGGCTCTTCAGTTAGGCAACCATAAGATTGCAGACCCGACCATATAGCTGGTTCCGGAGTCCAGAGAGAGCCTGAGCAGACAGATGCAGGAGCTAAGAAGCCACACAACCCTTCTGAGTGTCCTGGCTCCGCAGCCTGCTGGCGATGGCCTTTGTTCTCAGGCTCTAGCTACCCTCCCTGTACCCACTTTGCCTTCGGTAGGAATTGAGGCCAGGTGGGAATATCAAAAAAGACCTAATGAGACCTTCCTGAAGGTCCTGGGATAATGGGGGTGGGGGAGGGGTAAGAAGAGAGTGCCATACAGAAAAAAAGCAAAAAACAAAAGCAAGAACAATTCAGATCCCGACCAAGCAACTCCCCAACAACAACAACAAACCCCAATAACAAGAACTACCTACCTTACGGTCGGACCTTCCCAGGGCTCATACCTGGTGGCTTCCTCACTCTCTGCCCACTGGAGCTAGGAGCAGCTCATACCCAGGGGTCTCCATGCCTCAGGTCCTGGCCTAGCTGTGTGTGACATTTGTCTGTCACTTACTCCAACCCAAAGCCTTTTTAGGGGGGAGGGGGGCGGACTAAACTGTTCCCAGACTGACTGCTAGTGGGAATAGTCAGGGAAAAATCCATTCTCCTAACCAAGGTTTTCAAGACTAAGATAACCATCTAATAATTATGAATACATTTCTCAAAATCTAGGCTACTCTAATATATCAGAATGTTTGAAACATCAAAAGTTGAATTGAAATTGTGTTATGTGACAAGCTGAGTCTGATTCTTTTTTTTGTCTCCAAGAATTTAAAAGTCTTGGGATCCAGTTTATCTATGTTTCACTTTCCTACAAGATGTTTTGGGAATATGCTGTACAGAATGAAAAGACATTTATATTTCGATCACTTTTTGCTCTGCTAATAGAAATACTTTAGATTAGGTTAGTTTTCCTGATAACTAATATTGCTTAAACCCTAGCCCAATTTTATTACATTGCATTTTCCTAGGATATCTTTTTTACATTTCAACTTTCTTTTTGTTTTACATGTATCTTTTGTACAGAGAAGATGATTTGAATACTATTTTCTTAAGAACACGTTCCAAGAATTCCACGTTATTCATTCAATGGGTATCTACTGCCCGTCTCCTGGGAACAGTTCAGTCTAGGCCCTCAAAACAAGGTTTTGGGTTGGGATGAGTGACAGACAAGTGTTAGACACAGCTATGCTGGGATCTGAGGCATGGAGACAGCTGGGGGAGAGCTGCTCCTAAATCCTGTGAACTGACAATGAAGAAGGCCACCAGGTTATGAGCCCCGTGGGTACCAGTGACGGTGAGGTCGGGTAATATAGTACCAGTGATTAAGCGATTGTCTCTCCTATGCATTTTCACCTTTCCTCTTGTTTTGTTGTTGCTGTTGTCCACTGGGGATTGAACCCAGGGGTGCTCTACCACTGAGCTACATCCCCAGCCCTTTTTATTTTGATATTTTGAGACAGGCTATTGCTAAATTGCCTAGGCTGGCCTCAAACATTTGATCCTCCTGCCTCAGCCTCCCAAATCACCAGGATTACAGGTGTGTGCCACCTCACCCCACTACACTGTTTTTTAAAAATTTTTAGTTGTCGATGGGTCCTTATTTATTTATATGTGGTGCTGAGAATCGAGCCCAGTGCCTCACACACGCCAGGCAAGTGCTCTACCACTGAACTCAACCCCAGCACCTACACTAGTTTTTGATGCTGGGATTGCAGCTCTACAAACCACATTTCTCCTCAACAGAGGGCACTAGAGGGAAACTGGAAGGTAGGAGGAGAGCAGCCACTTCTTCCATATTTGCTGGTTACACCTTTCATGTTCCCCAGGAGCATCGATTGTTACCAGTCTCCAGCTTCTTTTGGCACTCAGAGCAGCAGCCTCATCGCCCTCTTTTTAGAAGTCTGAGTTCTGCTCCATCAGATCCTTCCTCTGAGCCTCTAGGTTCTTTAACTTCTATCTCTTCTCCTTGTTTTCCCAACCCCAGGAGTTGGAGCTACTTCTAGCATAAAACTTCCATTGTTTTATGTCAACGTTCCGCCTTTGATTTTTCAGACTTCAAACATCTATTAAGCTAATTTCCCATATTATATTCTCTTAAAATATCTCTCATGGTTTGTTTTCCTGTATAGACCCTACCTGAATGACATGTCGGTAGCTGGGCTGCCAAGTGTCACTAAAAACTCTGCTACTTCAAGAATGGAAGAATGGATACTGGGGACAGACACCAGTCTTCAGAACAGAGTAAGAATTTTAGTACAATTTCACCTCCTCCCACACCACACCATATCTTTCAAGGTTTGTTGAAACCATCTTGAGCTTTTGTTTCAGATCATTAATTTTGATGCTTTATGTCCATCACATTTTAAGACTTCTTTAAACAGTTCCACTTAAACTCATAAATAAACTCCTGCAATAATAATTACTCAGACTTAACTATACATTTTACCAGTTTTATTTTTCGCATTTGTTCTGGTATCTTCCTGTCTCACGAGTTATTTATTATGATTCATTTTCTTTCCCTGGGCTTTTTGTTTGTGGGTTTTTTGTTTTGTTTTGTTTTTAAAGCAGTTAACCTTTTTTAGAAAAATATTTTTAGTTGTAGATGGACACAATACTTTATTTATTTTTTTATTCAGTACTGAGGATTGAACCCAGTGCCTCACATGTGCTAGGCAAGTGCTCTAACACTGAGCTACAACCTCAGCCCAAAAAGTTAACTTTTTTTATGTTTTTGTTTTTTGCATGGTGCTGAGGATTGAACTCAGTGTCTCACCTATGCTAGGCAAATGCTCTACCACTAAGCTACAACCCCAGACCTCTTGTTTTACTTTTTTAAGATGTATTTGTGGCTTACAGTATGAACTCCTGGGTGTTCAAAAATGTGTCTTGCAGTGAATGGGTACAAATGCACCAGAGTTATGTAATACAGAATTAAAATTATTTTATTGAAAAAAACTTAAGAGTAGGAGGGCAGGACACTGTGCCCTTAGCTCTCATTATTCCAAGGAACATCTAACATAGCAGAACACCTGGGCCAGGTTCCTGGATGGAAGCCTCCAACTGTTTTGCATCTTTATAGAAAAGACAGGAAGGAGTAGGGAACACTTAGTGGCCATAACTGTGGGGCTTCCTAGTTGAGGACAATGATGAAGAAATAAAGTGCTTCGGGAGCTCAGCACCTGGTATCCATCTATTCTTCTACTTAGCTAACATAGACCTTCTGAATGAGTGTCTTGCTCAGAGGTGAGGAAAGGAACCTCCAGGCCATGTGGATTTTCATCTCCCTAGTAATGTTTGCGCTAACATATAAAGGATCATTTGACTGGGTTTGGAGTTCTTGAGTCAGAACGCTGTAAACTTTACTCTTGCATGCTCACTTGAGTTTCTTGTATCCATGAGGGCTGCGTAAGATCCACTTGAAGTTGATTTCATGTCTTGCACATGTTCAGAGCACTTCCCAAGATTTCTTCACATTCCTGAAAGGTTTGTGTAGCTTAGAGGCCAGCCTCTCCCCTGAGGGTGTTCAGCTTCTGATTCTGTTGGCTGTGTAACCCTGTGACCCTGCTTACCCAAACTGGAATTGCCTCATCTATAAAATGGGAAATAATGTAACAACTGTACTGAGCAAGTCTTTCTAGCACCCTCGGGTCCCCTTGTGTTCAGGGCAAGCTATATGACTAGTTTTTAGTTCTTTGTAGAAATGGCATTGGTGGTCTCTGGGCTAGAGCACTGGATGGCTGGTTTGAGACCCTAAAGAGCTCTCTCTTCTCTTCTTCCTGCCCTCCCCACCTTGGGATAAGGACAAGTAATATTCAAAAGAAGCATTAGTCACATTGTATGCAAACAGGAAGGAGCTCAGGAGCATCTAGGAATCAGAGGCCTGCACTGATGATTGAGGTTCAGGGTGAGAATACAAAAGGTGGCTTATATACCAGTTTCTAAATATTTAAATGTTATAAACCATACTAACAAACTATTAAAGTATCCTCTATCCTCCTACTTTGACAAATGTATTTCTACAATGACAAAATTAAAAACCATGTAAAGCTAATTTTATGATTAAGAATCAGCAAAATATCAAAGATGGCTATATTTAATAATTATTACATGTATTTGGGGTATTTAATGGGTCAATAAGTTTCTTACATGAGTAAGAAAAAATTAAGAAAAAATTTATGACATTTGATATATATTTTTGCCTTTGATAAATCACTAATTATGCTAGAACAATTTTTACATAATTCTGTACTATAAAGTAGTGACATAGAGTTAAAACTAAGTAATTACTTAAAACATACCTATTTAAATATACTTTCATCAAAATGTAAATTTAATAAATGAAAAATCAAAAAATTATTTCTAAAAACATTTTTTGCATGAGATAAAATGATCTCTGAAAAGATAAAATTATAATGAATATCAAATGTTTAAAATTAACGTTATTTTAATGTTTTGAAATTTTAATTACATCTTATTAACATTATATAATTTTTATTGCAATTGAGTGTTCAAGGTTCATCTAGTTGCCAATATTAAGGGAACTGGTATTGCTTCATGCATGCCAGCTGAAGAATCTTTACTTCAAGAGTAAAATGAATTGTTAGTATTGCAAAATGTTTCTTAGGCACTGAGTTTTTTGACAATACTACAAATTGGAACAGCAAAAGAAGAAAATGGGCATTTTGACTTTACTGGGAAATGATACTTAGTTGTGCAAGGATCTATTGCATTTATGTCAAGAGAAAAGATTTGACAAGTTAGCATGTCTTTTCTTGCCCAAACACTTCCACTACTCAAATCTTCCTGAACTACTAGTGTTCATCTCTGACATCAGAAGTGACACAGCCCACAAAACTTCATGGCTCTTTAATGCAGTCACTTTTTCTTTTGATGGCTTATGAAACAGATATAGAAAAGTATTTCCCTGAGGCCTGGGAGTGAATGTGAGGCATATGGGTTATGCTGTGTAAGTACGGAGCACCAGATCCAGAGTGATAAAGGAACCTTCTAAAGTGTGGGACTCAGGACAGCAGCCTCTCTTATTCTGTGGGGTCTAGAGTGACAGGGTTAGAGAAGCCAACTGCTACTAAACTAGAAGGAATAAAAGAGATTTGTTAGTCAGCTTTCCATCATAGTAACAAAATCCTTAAGATAATCAACTTTAAAAGGAAGAAGTATATTTGGCTCATGGTTTCAGAAGTTTCAGAAAACTGTCACTTTTGGGCTTGTGGTGAGGCAATACATCATGGTAAGAGCACATAGCAGAGCAAACGATTTACCAATGGCCAGGACATAAAAGGGAAAGACAGGAAGTGGCTAGGATCCCAATATCTACCTTCAAGAGCCCCCTGATGACTTAACTTCCTCCTACTAGACCCATCTTTTAAAGATTCCACCATCTCCCAACAGTGACACAGGTTGGGGACCAGGCCTTTCACACGTGGACTTTTGGGGGACATTTCAGATCTAAACTATAGTAGACATTAAGAGAAGATTTGAAAGCCAAAAACCAACCAAGACTAAACCTTTCAGCAAAAGATTCAAAGAAGTGGACTGGAGATATAGCTCAGTTGGTAGAATGCCTGCCTTGCAAACACAAGGCCCTGGGTTCAATCCCCAGCACCCCAAAAAAAAAAAAAAAAAAAAAGAATTGAATCTTCTTATTATTTAAGTCAGATGACTTCAAGCTGTCATTGATTAGAGAGAAAGAGTCCCAGGAGTGAGACACTAATATACTAAACCTGACTTGATACATTTGGAGAGAAATGTCTAAGAATGAATGTTGGGTGTACCTCCTGGTTTATGAACTGATTTGAAGCAAATAGGTTATAAGCCCTTGAGATCTTGAGAAAGGTACATTGCAGAAGAAACCATAAGCCTTTAACAAACCGACAATCCTTGGTCCCCAAACTGGTATAGGTAGGAAGTAGGCTATGAAGACTTGAGGTCCTCCACAAGGGCAAAACACCCATCATAGGTGTAGCTAAGGAGGGTAAAGAACATGGAAGACCACCAGAAAGGTGACCCAGAGGCCACAAAGAAAGAGAAATCTCACCAAAGAGTGGAATCAGGTCTGATCAGGGGAAATTTCAACTCCAGAAAAGAGGACTCTCACAATGCCTGACCCATCAGATTTCATACCTGCTATTGATAAGTGATTGCTGTGTGTCCTCCATCAGTCCTTTATCAGAGGGGAAGTTTCTATTGTAGTTATCCTGACCTCGCTAAACTAAGTATAATGGGAACATTGTGGGGTCCAAGGGAAGACAATGTGCCCATTAGTTTGTGTGTCAGTAGGTTACAAGGGGTTATGCCCAGCACTGATAGGTGTCTTCAGGCTTCCTCATCAGACCTGGACTTTGAGCTAGATGTAGTGTCATGGGGTGGATATGGTTTGTCCCTATCAAGTCATGTTGAGGCTTGGTCCTCAATATGGTAGGGTTTGGAGGTAGTACCTTGGAGAGGTATTGGGGGTTTTAAGAGTGATCGATACTCTTCTTAGGAGCAAGTTCTTGTTCTTATGGGACTTGTGGGCTACCTTGAGAGTGGGTTGATAGAAAGCAAGTTTGGCATTTCCCCTTGGTCTGTTGGCATGCTCCTTTCATCCTTCTAATTCTGTGCCATGTTGTGATGCAGACAGGGAAAAGACACCCATGCCATGCTGTTTGGATTTTCCTGCTACCACAATCATGAGACAAATAAACGTATTTTGTTTACACATTACCCAGTCTCAAGTATTCTATTGTAGTAACACAAAATTGACTAAGACATGAAGTAACTTGTTGGGGTTTTGGTCTTTCTTCCTTAGGGACAAAAGCATATATTCAGTGTGGGAAGAGAGGGTCCTCAATATTTGCTGGTTAGGAAGGTAAATTGTTCCACACAAGGCCATCTCCCATCAAAGACTGTGCTCTTGCTACATAGTATAGAGATATTGCTGGTAAGGCATGCAGTTAAGTGCCTGTTATCAGTGATTGGAATGTTACTGGTTTACTCTTTGCTGGCTCTGGCCTTATAATGGGAGTTCAGGAGTAGCCTCTCCTTTGTAGCCTAGTCACCTTTCCTCATCTGACTGTAAGGCATATTAAGAGTCAACACAGGCACACGCCTGTAATCCCAGCTACCCAAGAAGCTAAGGCAGGAGGATTACAAGTTCAAGGCCAGGTAAAAAATAAAAAGGGCTAGGGCATCAGTAGAGCACCCTTGGGTTCAATTCCCAGTACCCTCCACCCCCCTGCCAATGTCTGGTTTTAGATCTGGTCAAGGGAGCTCCAAAGGGCATCTAACTTCAAATACAACCCTATTGTAGCATCATTTTTTTAAAATATTTTTTTAGTTGTCAACGAACCTTTATTTTACTTGCTTACTTATATGCAGTGCTGAGGATTGAACCCAGGGCCTCACACATGCCAGGCAAGCGCCCTACCACTGAGCCACAACCCAGCCTCTTTTTTATTAATGACACCCTTGTTGCTTTATGGTTCATCTGTGTACACACACATTTTGATCATTACATATAGCATCCTTATGTTTTAGAAGAGGGAGGGTCACATTCCACATCAACTCTATCCGCTGTTATCCTTAAGTTTTCCCAAACTTCCAGAAAGAGAATTCCAAAGTTCCAAAAACTAAACATTAAATCAAATCCCTAGGAAGGCAGAAGCACTAGTTTTATTTTTCTTTAAAATTATATTCACTTCATCTTATTTTGTGCATCTTTTTCCATAGTTGTTACTAGAACACAAACCATGATTTCAATGGTTGCATAATATTCTTTGGGTTCTCGCATAGAGTATCTTTGAAATGAATTTCTTAGTGGCTAGGGTAGTATTCTGCTTGTTATCAAGATTAGAAATATGATCTATGAATTTGCTATTATATAGATTTGACCTAAGCTTTTAAGTTTTTTTTTAAATGCTAAGTATGGACTTTCTTCTAATTTTTCTAATAGATATCCCATTTAGAATAATACAATATTTAAAAGAAGTTCTGCTATATTTTGAAGATGCTAAAACTGGTTCTATTTTGGTTTGTCCTTCAGGATTATGATATTCTTCTGGATCAATATTTTTTCTCTGTCCAAAAGAGTGTTTGTATTTCATTTGAATGGAGAACACAGAGCCTCAGAAGCTTATTGCGTACAAGAAACATTCATTAACAATGCCATTGTGGAGTATAAGAGCATTAGTTATTTGTTTCAAGCATTATTTGTCTACCTCTGCTCTTGATATTAAAGACTTACTGATATTTAGGATTATGAATAATCTCAAAAGAAGTAGCACACAGAGATTTGGTCACAGCTTTTCCTCCCTCACCCTTCTTTGGCACGGTGGAAGACTGAACCCAGCATCTCACATATACTAGGCAAGCACTCTACCACTGAGTTATGGTCCTAACCCCTGGTCATGGTATTTTAAAAAGAAGACTGAAATAAGAAAAGCTGGCAATAAGCTATATTAAGTGTACTTTTAAGAAAACTGTTTTTATTTTAAAATGTGACACAATTATATGGATAGAAAATTAGACAGGTGAAATGAAACTACTGAGTCATAGAACATGGATGTCTTCATCATTTCAAGAGGAATTTGAAGACACTGGCTTTGACAATGAAGGAATGCGGCCATGAGCCAAGGATGCAGGAAGCCGATAGAACCTGAACAGGCAGGAAAATGAATTCTTCCCTAGATTCTCCAGAAGGAACATAGACTTGCTGACACCTTAATTTTAGCCTGGTGAGACACGTTTTTGGATCTGACCTCTATAGCTGTAAGATAATAAATTTGTGTTATTTTAATCCACTATGTTCATTGTGATTTTGTTATAGCAGAAATAGGAAAGTAATATGAGTTGAGAGACATGGCACTAGAAATCATGGATCTTCAGAGATCTACTGGAGAGACTCCTCGATTCTTTGGCTAACTACTGATTTGTACACGTCAGAAAATAAACTAGTGATATTATAATACTTTACTCAAGACTGAAGAAATAACCATTGGAAAGGAGTAAGACAATTTTCTGAGATCACATAGAACTGGGAATACTTTCCAACAAATTTAAGGAAGAAATAATACAAAATTTTCACAAACTGGTCCAAGAACAGAAGAGGAACTATTTCCCAATCAATTTTTATGGAGCCAACATTGCCCTAATACTCAAACCAGACAAAAACCTTGTAAGAAAACAAGATACCAGTAGTCCTCATGACCTCATATATGCAAAAACCCTTAATAAAATTTTAGCAATCAGAATTTTCACATATTACTGGTGGAAATGCAAAATGATACAGACATTTGGAAAACCATCTGGCAGTTTCTCATGAACACATACTTGCCATATGATCCATGATTCCTAAATCCAGGCATTTACTCAAGAGGAAATAAAGATGTATGGTATGCAAGGGCTTCTACTCAAATGTTTGCAGCAGATTTACTCAAACCAACAAAAACCTGGTTGCCATTTGTGTTAGTCAGCTCTCTGTTGCTATGACAAAATACCTCGGAGAATCAAGGCATCCAAATTTATTTTGGTTCAGGGTTTCAGAGGTTTCAGCGTGTGGTCACTTGGTCTTGTTGCTTCGGGCCTCTGGTAAAGCAGAAGGTAATGATGGGAAGGGCATCGTGGAGCAAAGCTGCTCACCTCATGGTGGCCAGGAAGCAGAAAGAAAGACAGGAAGGAGTTGGGGGTGCCCATATCCCCTTCAAGGGCACACCCCACTGTGACCTAAATTCCTTCCACTCAACCCCACCTCTTAAAGGTCCTACCACTTTCAATAGCCCCACAGGCTGGTGACCAAGATGTTAACTTGGGCCTTTGGGGGACACCCTGGATCTAAGCTATAGCACCATCCAAATGTCCTTCAAGGATGTATGTAGGTACACATTATTGTATATCTAATGGAATACCACCTTTCTATTTAAAAAACACTTTTTGGTACCAAGGATTGAATAAGAATGCTTAACCACTGAGTCACATCCCAAGTATTTTTTATTTTTTATGTTTTATTTTGACACAGGGTCTTGCTAAGTTGCTGAGAGCCTTGCTAAATTGTTCAGGCTGACTTGGAACTTGCTATCCTCCTACCTCAGATTCCTGAGCTACTGGGATTACAGGCATATGCCAATGCATCAGTTGGAATAAAACCTTTCATAAAAAGGACCAGCAGGGTCTAGTGGCACATACCTGTAATCCTAGTGACTTGCAAGGCTGAGAAAAGAGGATGGCAAGTTTGAGGTTGACCTCAGCAACCTAGTAAGACCCTGTCTCCAAATAAAAAATAAAAACAGCTGGAGATGTTGAATAATGATAGAGGACTTCTGGTTCAATTCCCAGCAACAAAATATATAAATAAATAACCATCTTCAGTCTGATTTGGGTATTAAGGTTATTTTGTTTGTTTTGTGGTTCTGGGGATTGAACCCAAGGGTGCTCTTCATCCTCTGGATGTACACTGAGCTACATCCTCACCCATTTTATTTTTTATTTTGAGAAACAGTCTTGCTAAGTTGCCCAGGATGGTGATAAACTTGTGATCCTCCTACTTTAGCCTCGCCAGTAGCTGAGGTCACAGGCATGGGTCACTGTGCCCAGTTGAGTATTAAGATTTTAGCAATAAGCTCATAAAATGAGGAGTTTCCCCTGTAATCTGCAGGTTATGTAAATACAGGATTATTATTTTTAAGTGATTTTGTAGTAACTTTCCTATAAAACTATCTGGGAGTGAATTCTTCTTTCCCTTCCTATCCTCTCTCATTTTTTTTCATTGTTGTTTTTGGATAAATATTTAATCACAAATTAAATTTTCAGATTGGTTATAGTTCTATTCAGTTTTTTTAAAAATTTTTTTATGGAGTCAGCATAACTAAATTATGTTTTCTACAAAATTGATTTTAATCTAGCTTTTATTTATTAGTATAAAGTTGTTATTCTCCTATCTTTTACATTTCTGTTGAATTTAACCTTTTTTATTTCCAACACTGCTTTTTTTCTTTTAACTTCCACTTCTGGTTGTAATTTTAGAACTTTATTGTAGTAGATTATTGTGTGTTTGAAAAACACACTAACCAAATACCTTTCTTTTAATATTAAAATCATTTCTCCTTCAAAGGTTTTTTTCCTTCCTTCCCTTTAACCAACATTGAGTTTTGATGCTCTTCATTTAAAAACAAACTGTAATTTCCACTTTTTTCCCTTTATCCTTCCTTGTTCTTTCTTTGACTTTTCTTGGTTTTTGTTTGAATAATTTCTTGAATGATATTATTAGCTCATTTTCAGTTAAGAAAGGCTCAAAACAAACCCCAAAAGCTTCCTCTTACATATTTCAGATTATAAAATTTCTTCTATGAACTGATTGAGCAGTAACCCGTGTTATCTTTTGTCTTTGTTCTCTTAAATAAGTTAAACAGAATTTTGAATTGACTGTCATGTGTTTAGTTTTCTAAATAAAAGTTTTTAATTTTGGAAATTTTGTAAAATACTAAGCAGAGAAAAAAATTAGCTTTAACACTTACTAACATTTTCTCAGCACTTTGGAGGTATTCTTTTTTTTTTTTCCTGACGCCTATTTAAATCACCTGTCCTTTTGGTTCTTATTCCTTTGTGGAACAATGTATTTTCTCTGTTTTTAAGATTTTTCTGACTTTGGTGTTCTAAAGTATTAATGTAAAGTGTCTACATGGAGAATGAGTTCTATTTAAACTGCTTCATGAATGTGAGCATTCATATCTTTCATCTATTGCAGAAATTTTCCAGTCATTATTTTTGAATATAATCTCCATTCTTTAAATTCATACCTTCTGGGATTTTTGTTAGGCACACACAAGAGCTTCTGTTCTACTTTTTGTCTCTTTCTTCTCTTTTATGTCCTTGATCTTCCTTGCTACATTCTGTGCCATACTCCTCAGATCTAATGTGAGTTGACTACTCTCTAGTTATGTTTCTAAACTAAATAAACATATTCACTGATGTTTTAATTTCTATATGTATACTTTTTATTTATAAAAATCCTACTGATTATTTTTCAAATCCTTCTACTATAGTTTGTGTGCTCCAAAGTACATTGTTGGAAACTTGATCCTAGTGTAACAGTGATGAGGAGTGAACTTTGAGAGGTGATTAGGTCCTGAGGGTACAGACCTCACGAAGGGACTAATATCTTGAGTCAGTTTATTATAAAAATGAGTTTGGCCCTCTCTTGCTCCCTCTCTACCTATCTTTTACCATGTGATACCTTCCAGCATATTGAGGCAGCACCAGGCCCTTCTCAGAGGTCTGCCCTTACTCTTGGATTTCCTGGTCTCCAGAACTGTAAGCCACATAAATTTGTTCATTTTAAGTTATCCAGCCTCAGGTATTGTTATAGCAGCATAGAATGGACTAATACAGTATTTTAATCTTCTCTTAGGATTTTGATGCCTTCTTTTAGTTATTAATCATTTGAACGTACTTAAGTTTTCTTTCAGAATGTTGTGTTATTAGCTCAAATTCTTGGAACTCTAATCCCATTTGTTATTTGCTGCTCCTGGTCTATGGTGGATCTTCCCCCTTCCCATGCTGGGGATTGAATTCATGGGTGCTTTAACACTGAGCTACAGCCCCAGTCCTTTTTATTTTTTGAGACAGGGTTTCACGAATTTGCCGAGGCTGGCCTCTAACCTGTACTTCTCCTGCCTTAGTATCCTGAGTTGCTGGGATTACAGGAACGTGCCACTGTGCCTGGCTGTATAGTGGATTATTTTGTCTTTTTAAAACATTTGCCATTTTTAGTGGGATAGAATATTTGTTCCTATCACTTGAACATGACCTAGACTAGGTATGTTCACTTGAATAGATTTTGCTCTTGGGCCCCCCAAAATTACTAATTTTCAGTATGGATTCCCAGACTATGTGGTTAGTGTACATTGAAACCCAAAATGCCAACTACATCAAGATTTCTAGATTTCTCTCCCATTCACATATGTAAAATAAACCCCAAGCCTGTAGGGGTTATTGTTACTAGTTCAGTGCAATCAGTGCACTGAAAATGTTTCTCTAGGTCCTGAAAGACCTCCTTATCATCAAATTAAGTGGCAATTCAATTAAATTTTCATGCTCTTTGACCTTTTTTGTGTGGCGGTAGAGATAGAACCCAGGGCCTCATACTTGCTGGTAAAGGCCTCTCCCACTGATCTACATTCCGTTTTTTTTTTTTTTTTTCTTTTTGGTCAGTCTTGAATTGCTGGCACCCCAATTACAAACTCCTTTGCTTTTGCTTTTCCATTATCTCCTGTATTAGTCTATAAATTCAGTAGGTATTTATTGTAAAACATTCCTTATACTGATTTCCTTTGCTCCACAAAGGCCCTCTTCCCAAGTCCTGTATTATGAGCTTAAATGTTTGTGTTCCCCTTTCCCTTAAAATCCTTATGTTGAACCCTAATTTAAAAGAGGGCCTTGGGGAGGTAATTAGGCATGAAGGTAGAGCCCTTATGATGGGTTCAGTGCCTTTCTCTCCTCTCTCTGCTCTCTTCCATGTGAGAACACAGCAAGAAGATGGCCATCTGCCAACAAGGAAGGACCTGAATCCAACCATGCTGGCAGCCCAATGATCTCAAGACTTCCCAACCTCCAGAACTTTGAGAAACGCCATTTCTCTTAAGTTATCCAGTCTATGGTATTTCCATGATAGCAGTCCAAACCAAGACATCTTGGTTACAACTCCATGCCTGAGTTACAACTTTTTAGCTGGTTTTCAGGTGGGCCAAACTTCATGCTGATTGTGTGTGACGCTGGGGATTAAACCCAGGCATGCTCTACCACCAAACCACTCCACAGCCCCTTTTGACAGGTTCTCAGTAAACGCCAAGGTTGGCTTCAACTTGAACTTGCCATCCTCCTGCTTCAGCTTTCTGAGTAGCTGGGATTACAGGCATGTACCACCATGCCCAGCTGTTGTGTTCCATTTTGATGTTCCTTTTCTGGAAGTCATAGATTCCCATGCTCTCTATTCGGAACAGCCCTTCTAGGCCCTGTATATTCCTGCCCTTTCTAGTTATGCAGATTCACTTCTTACTCCTAAAACACTTGTCTTCCCATTGTCCTGTGAACATAACACATTTGTTTATCCAAACTTTTGTCTTTAGGTTTGTTTTCTTTCTTTCTTTTTTGGTATCAGGGATTGAACCAAGGGGTACTTAACCACTGAGTCACATCCCCAGCCCTTTTTGTATTTTATCTAGAGACAGGGTCTTGCTTAGTTGCTTAGGGCCTTGCTAAGTTGCTGAGGCTGGCTTTGAACTTGAGATCCTCCTGCCTCAGACTCCCAAGCTGCTGGGATTGGGTTTTAGGTTTGTTTTCTACCCAAATTTCATCCACAATTTGAGGTGAAGCCCAAATTGAATATGATTTATCACCTACTTTACTTATAAAACCTGTTTAATAAGTTGTTAGGTTGTAATTTTTTTCCTGTCAGAAGTGTAACAAATATATTGTCTTCCCAAATGGATTCTACTTGCAGGTAGGGACCTGGTCTTTTTTACTGTAGTCCCTACAACTTAGCATGAAGTAGCACTCAACAGGTACTTATTGACCCAGTTCTTTTCCATGGTCTGCTATTTAGTGGACTAATACTCCTACATACTTTTACCTGTAAAAGAAAGAAGAAAATCTAAGTTAATTTATTTTTTATATATTAAGAATGCTGGTGAAAAATTAGGAAAAAATTTCAAAATGCTAAAATTTTTAAATCATAAATGATTTTTAATTATACATGCCTATGTATTTCTTGACATTTATAGCAAGCATGCAAATCTATTTTATACAAGTTCTTAAATTATTGATCAATGTCATTTTCAAAAATAGCTCACTACCTTCGAGGCACTCAGTTTCTTCATTTAAATAGGACACTTAGTAATGAAAATGACAATGGGAGCATACCTTATTTTCAAAATGTTATCTTGCCACAAATATACTTTAGTCCATAAAGAACTGCGGCCAGTTTCATTTGAATTGAATACTGTCTTGAAGGTCTGAAGAGCTGTACTTGCAATGTTACTGATGTGACCAATTATGATTCAGCAGATTGCCTCATGGTGCTGAACGTCACCTCAGAAACTATTAGCTGAGTTGAATGAATTAAGAGGTAACATAAGAGGTGTTTTCCCTAAAAATGTACACATTGGAGGAAGCTGATATGTTTTTAAGATGCCCACGTAATTATGCTGATAGTTTTATCATATAACTCATTTTATTTGAATTGGTACTATTTAATTTGACCCTATGACAATGAATTTTAATAAACATGCCTCCCTAAAATGGACTGAGAAACTAGCTACATTGTTAAATTTACATTTTTAAAAATCACTGAATAAAAAAAAAAACAAATCAAACAAAAAATACAATATTAGTGGATAATGCAAAGGGTTTATTTTTAAATAATGGCATTGACAGATTTTCTCATTTCTCATAAACATCACAAAGTATTTGTCTCCCATCATGTGAAACTCATAAGATATCTTAAATTCTGCTTAATAAACCACACAAAATAATTTTTTGCCAAATTTTATCAGGCTTTGAAAAACAGCATCTTTTTGTGATTTACATGCTTCTTTAAAAATTGAGCAAAAATAAAAGAAGGGAGCTCACTTGGGGGAACATTCTCTTTTGTGTACTTTCACAGAAAGCAAATCTACTGCAAAATTAAGTGAATAAAGTAAGCCAAATCTTATTTCACATAACTAGAAATGAGATTTAGAATCAGAAATACTTTTAAAAAAAATCGATGTCATACATGATAAAACCATAGCAATTATTTTGTTCAAAAAATTCCATCTCAAGAAATGATGTCTTAAATGTGAAATCTAAAGCAAAACAGAAGAAAAGAAAGGCATCATGACCATGACAAGGGTACAGTGAGGACACAGTGGTGGAAATGAGAATACATCCTTTTCTTGGAAAGCTTTTGGAAGAACTTGTATGAATATTTGAGGAAAAAGAGATACAAACCACTGGTCCACCATTGAGTAACAGAACTATTCTAGTTCTATCGCTGTGGCCATGTTTGATAATTTACAATTAACCATTGATTTGGTCCTTTGGATTGCTATAAAGAATAACTATGATTGCTTTTTCTTTTATTATGGGTTACAATGTTACATGGTCTTTGCTATGTCAAAGTCCTTTCATTCTGGAAACATTTTCACATTGAACTTTTTCTATGGCGATATATATAATTTGCTTAATGAATTTACTTAAATAGTTAAACTATTTATTTAGAAAGGCCTTTATTTTATATTTTGGGGATGTTTTGTACATAGAAGGACACTACCTAGATCTCTAGGATCTTAATGCTTTGCCTTTATGAACATCCAAGCCTCTATCTACCATATTAATACCTGGAAAGATTTCTACTTTAAAAAAATATTTTAAAATCACAGAAAAAGTTCATTTGTATTTATTAAAAGTTTAAAGACATTTTTCATAACTACATCAAACACAAATGAAATTGTATAACTTTGCCTCAAAATTATTGTGGTCAAGATAATATAGAATGATCAGATTTTAAAATTATTTCTTCTAAATGTCTATTTTAGAAGCACTTGTGTTGATAACTGTGTTCTCTAGATATTCTATGAGTGTGTTTGGGCATGTGTAGATTTATCTAAGTTGAAGGCCTAGAAGTAAATGGGATCTTCCTATAATTATAGTATCACAAACAGGCATCAAACTCTATAGTTTCATAGAAGTAGAATTAATAAAATTTTAACAGCACATGCCATAAACAAAAGATTGTTTTCTGTCCTCTGGAATAAGTCAAAATAAACACAAGTTTGATCTTCTAATACATCACTTATTTGTTGAACCTTAGAAATACAAGCAAACCTTGAAGATATCATTGGTTTGGTTCGAGACCACTGCAATAAAGTGAGTCACACAAACTATTTCCCAGTGTACAAAAAAATTGTTTACACTACAATCTATTAAGTGTGCAATAGTATTATGTATAATAAAACAATGTAATAGCTTAATTAAAAATGCTTTACTGCTAAAAATGGTAATGATAGTTTAAACCATCAGCACATGCTGTTGAACAATGGCATTGATCAGACTTGCTCAAACAGGATTGCCACAAACCTTCAATGTGAAAAAAAAAAGCAGTTATAAAGTGCAATAAAATGAGGTATGCTTGCATACACTGTCTTCATTAAACTTTTTAATCTAGTAGCAATCTATCTTCAGCACATTAGAATGAGTACATTAAAAATAGCTATGCAATTGTTTGCATCTTCTGATTGGTTCCATCTGACAGATATGACTAAAACGTCACTCCACTGTTCTCCAGAAAGACTGGTTTAAGTCTGTTTCTTCATTTAGCTCATATCCCTTGTCATATACAATTGACTTATTTATAGATCATTTTTCCCGATACCTTCTGACACTCTCTTTAGAAGGTCAGCTTCAGCAAGGCAGGAATTTTTGGTTTTGGTTGCTGGGGTATGTAAGTGCCTAGACCACCACCTGACACTTGTGGCAGAACATTCACTGGGCAAAACAATGTGGTAGGAGATGAGATCAGAGGTGTAATTCGATGTGATAGGGGAACTGACAGTCTAGGGCCTTGTAGGCCATTCTCAGGTCTTAAGGAACAACTTGGGATTCTGAGCAGAAAAGGACTGTAACCTGACAGGTTTGAAAAGCATAACTTTGGTTGCTGTATTGGGGATAAGCAGTGGTGGTTGGGAATGGAAATGAAGAGACATTTATAAGGCAACGATAGCAAATGAGGGCACAGATCAGGGTAACAGCAACGTAAATGGTGAGAAGTGGTTGCATTCTGTATTATTCACAAGGTAAGGTAAATCTTGAATAAGAGCTGGGAGAGTGGGGCATCAAGAATGACAACAAGAATGTTTTGGCTTAACTGGAAGAACTGCATAGTCATCAACTGATTTATTAAAGATTGTGAGAGGAGTACATTTGAGGGTAGGGTGAGGGAAGGTTAGTGCACTGTTGGATATGGTCTATTTAAGATGTTCTGTTAGGTGGTGAGCAAGTGGGTCTATGATTTAAGTTCAGGGAGTGTCCCAGGCTGGGGACATAAATTAAAGGATCATTGTATATGAATGGAGCTTATGGTGAATGCATAAAAGAGGAACAAGGCCTAAGCACACTGAAGTTGCAAAGTCTTCAAGTATGAATGAGTTTTATCATAAAAGTGGAAAGAATCTCAGGTTCTTCTCAGGTAGTTAAGTGTCCTGAAGGAAAAAAAAGACTTATTAGGTGATGTTATTTTGTGAAAGACAGGTAAAAACAAGCAAATTATGAACATAATTTAAAGATAGAATTTATTCTCTGACGGTTTACTCATGCAAACTGCACATAAAAGAAAATAGTACAGTTTGTGTAACATTGCAAATATAAGGACTTGAAATGCTAGGTACAGAAGTAGTGTGACATCCTGGAAGTCAAAATGGAATTTGTGTTCATACAACTAATAATGATTTTTATTTGCTGAGTACAGACTGATTTACAATGAAAAGTTTTGCTAACCTTGGTAAGCTCATTAACCGTTTACATGACTTCTTACATCTATGAAGTTTTATTTTACAGTTGCAAGAATTGTTACCAAAAACTTTAACTTGCATAAATAAGATGAAAGAAAAAAATCGCAGACTTTAGAAAGTGAAAAATTGAGGCTTTTTCTAACCCATCCAAACTATGATAAAAAATAGCCTTCTTGTAGAATTCATATTTTGTGCCTTGAGATCAACTCCTTAGCAAATTATGACAAAATCATGATTAGAAATTGATTACTTTAAAATTATGAAATTAGTTAAAAGTAAGAAATTTTAGAAGTACAATTGTCAACCAGAATGCTCTCATTTTAAATAAGTCAAACAATAAAATTCCTATTATCGTCATACTTAGAAGTCCTGAAATGTCATTTGTATAATTTGCATGTTTCCCAGTTTGGAACTTAGGCAGGTGGGATACTTCCTTGAATTATCAAGGATATTCCATATAGGCTCTTAAAATGTCAGTCTCATCAGGAGATGGCACAGAGACTTTAGCAAGTAGTGTAGTATGGATGCAGAACAAACTACACAACTTATCAATGCATTACAGATATTTACATAATGGAATCCTGCTTGAATGCCAGAAGGTGGTACTGGGTAGGACTCATAACTATTTTACAAAGGTTTCTTACACACATCTACTACTTTTTAATTTTTATTGTTTAACAACTGAGTCTATTTAAAATATTGTACTGTATTTTGAACATAGGTGAAGAATAAAAATAGATAATGGCACATTAGAAAATTCAGTATCCCACAGATGATTGGATAAGAGAAGTGTACCTACAATCATCTCATCAGAAACAAGCTACATCATGGAATGTTAGTTATCCAAGCCTGCACAGTAATGACATTTTAAACTGCAATCATCTATAGGCCAGCATCACACTGAAGGCATCGTTAAACATTCAAGCAAAGATTGCTGGCATAAACTATTGAAAGATACACACACATACATACACACGTACACACAGTCTCTCTGTCTCTCTCACTCATTCACTCACATTTCCCACATTATAATTACATTGTTCTAAAGATAGATACTGATTTTTTTCCACGAGAAACGTTATCAAAATTTGCTACTAAAAGATGACAGTGCTTTCACAAGAATAAGTACAAGTTAGCTCGCAAGTACAAGACAATGGGGGTAAACAGTCTTAAACTTTCTAAGTAGTAATTTTAGGCTTTTCTGGCAACCATACCATACTTGATTATGCACAAACTTCTGTCTGTAACCTGAAACTTGGCAAAACAAAAAGAAAAAAGAAAAAAAAAGAAAACCAAACAAGAGCTAATTTAAAAAAATCACTAGATATCTGATAACCCTGTATCGTATATTATATAATTTCATACTTTTCAGCCTCAAAACATAGTTTTAAAATACTGAATTTCAGACTTAAAAATAAAGTCATTATTTGAAATGCTGAAGATTCCAAAACTTTTGTCTACTTAAAATCTTAAAAAAAGAAAAATTTATTATTATTAACTTGATTTAACAATGTGCGTATAAAAGCACTGTATGTCTTTTATCACATTTTTTCTTACTTAAAAGAGACCCAGTGTTCGCCAATATTCTTCCTTTTGCAAAATGTGCAAAATAAAAGGCAAAAAGATTAAAAAGCAAATTTCTACTTTTCTCTTGCCTAGTGCTTTATGACTTTGTTCACATTACAAAGTCAATAGGGACTATGCAGAACTTTGGTATAAATGATAATAAGACTACCATCACAGTTGAGGGTTAAGGGGTGGGCAAAAGAAATGGAAGTGGGAAGAGAGATTCAGTAACACCCCCATTTATTAAAACACCACCAAATTAAAAGTGAAATAAACCACAATGAATTATAATACAATTTACACATTGAGCACAGAAAAATTAATAAATCTAACAATATTTATAAAAAAAAGCAAAATCAGTCTTTCCAGAGACTAAAAACTGTTGTTCAGTCTTATCATCAACTGCTGCTACACCAACTCTAGAGCCAAATTTAATTTCAAGTTAAAAAAAAAAAAAAAAAAATTTTACAACCACAGATTTCGCATAAATGGAAACTGGTCTTTCCTTGATTTCCCTTTGAAGTCACTAATGAGTATCTAAAACTGTTGTACTGCAGGTTTTTAATCAACTTCCTGAGGGCTGTGACTGGGAGGAAGGAGCCATGACAATCTGGGAAAGCGCAGGCTCCATACTCTGGTCCGCCATCTGGGTGAGGACTGAAGTGGCTACAGCCTCTGCCTTTGAGGTTGAACTGACTCCATTGGATGTGCTGACAGAACTATGCTGTATAGCTTCTGTATGTGGACTACTTGGCACCGAAAGGTCTTCTGAACTATCATCTTTATCAGCAGCTGAATGGAAAAAAAAAATTAATCATTCATTCCCTTCTTAAAAGTATATGTAAAAGTATTAGGCCAAGTCAACATACATAATAAAAAGTTAGAATGTATTTTACAACTAATTATTTAGGCAAGTCAGTATGAGAAATTAAGTAACTGAAACAAAATGGCTGTCCATGAAGTACACAATTTTACCTGCAACAGGTCAAATGAAGAAACAACCATGCATATGGGAACATCTGGATGCCCAGTGCCTCACAGAATAGAGCCAAAGAGATATTTGCTAAATAGTGTTAAAGAAAATGAGGTAGGAGTTTGGGAGCTAGCCTTTCACACATATAAACAAACACTTATCAAGCAGCACATTTAACAAAACCAGTAGGTTCACCTACATTCATTCCTATTAAAAGATAAAAAAAGAATTTATAACCACATGTATATACAAAATGAATCTTATACACTGATTACATTTTCAAATTATTCCTTCAGAATTTTCCAGAATTGTATTCTGACTTTCTATCTTTTGCAGCCATGGATGATTACAACACCTAATTCTAATGAGGCATACACATGAGTATAAGTAATATTTAGTCTAAATGCCACCAGCTGTTATATTTGCATGAATTAATTGGGATTCAAATAAAAATCCATATAAAACTCTAGATACTGCAATTGAAAAGCTGTTCAGGAAAGAACATTCAAAATTTTTATGAAAATACATCTACCAATATTTATGCCTGAACAAAAATCTCTTACATCTTCTTTATTTTAGCAGAAAGAATCCAGCAATTTATTTAGTGAAAAATATGATGAGAGCAACACATATTTATAGTATCTGTGAATTATAAGATACAAAGATAACATGAACACCTGTGCACTCAGTCCCCAATTTCAGAGAACACTGCCAATGACACTGGGAAGCTTCTCCCCTTGCCACAGCTAATGCCTATTCTGACATTTCTTTAGTCAGTGCCTTGTTTTTTCTTGGTGGAGTTACCATATTGGTATGTATTCCTAAATAATATACTTTAGCTTTGTTTATTTTTAGACATTTTTATTTTTTGGTAGAAAGAGTACCATACTGGAAATACTCTTTTATCTCACTTTTTTTTAAATTGGCATTAAAAACATTTTTTATCTAGTGTTTAAAATGACAATACACAGGTTTTCTGCTGCATCTAAGAATAACGTCTGGCCTTATGGCCAGATGCCCATTCTCAAAGTAGTAAAGAAAAAAAAAAAAAAAAAAAAAAAAGACTCTGGACCTTAGGAAGAAAGACTTATCCAATGGTTTGTAATACAGATGATGAAGGGAAGGATAACCGATAAATACAACTTAAAATCCTCATTTTTGAAAGTGAGATTTATAGAATTTTGACACATCTGCCTCAAATCCATGCATTTTTGAATAGCAAGTTTAAAATATATTAATGACATAAAATCCTATCTTCTCCTGTTATAAATGCAAAACTGCACCCCAAGTCAAACTTACCTCAAGATACAATGAAAGGAATCACAATTAGTAATCTTTTAAAAAATTACATAAAGCATTAAGAATACTTTTTGATCAAGCAATAATAAGTGTTATAAAATATTCGTAATTATTATTTAAGTAGCCAAGACAATAGTTACATGTTCAAAGAGAACACTGGCAATAACAGTTTAACTGGAAAGAATACTAAGAAGCCCTATTTGTTGATTTCACCATTATTCTTCAACAGAACAAAGCTGACTTTTCTCTCAGTGTTAAGTTCTCAAGATAAAGCAGCTTTCAACAACAAAGGGGCTGATGGGTGATGAGTGGTATAAAGAAATGTAAATATAAACTGGAGGCAATGACTCAGAAACAGTAAATTATAATGAAGGAGTACTGATCTCCACTAAAGATCTGCTCCAGGTAAAGCAAACCTTCAGGCAGTTGACAAAGAATCAGTGGTCACTTATAAATTATAAACTTTGCTTAGAAATTATCTATGTCCCGTTCTGGAAGGTGAGGGGAGAAAACTACCAGTACAATCACAAGCACTAGAGAGATAAAAGAAATAATGCTGCACTCAAAGAGTCACTTTCAACTCTTTGTAAGCTGAAAGAAATCAGATGTTAGACAATTCTACAAAAAGTTCTCTACCTATGTTTATACATATTTTCAGTAATGAAATTATTAGTACTCAATCAGGGTCCAAGACGCTTTCTTTCCTAGTTATGATTATAAAGACAATAATACAATCTTAATTTCATATGCCCAAATCTAGAGAATATGAGTTCATGACAATATCACTTTGGTGCTTATTCATGATACTTAAATATTAAAAATGTATTATTACAAAATCTCCATCCTGCTCAGTCCCCAAGTTGAACTGTGATTTCTTGTACTTGGTGCATCCTCTGCATTCTCATCATCATTATTTTTTGGGGGTGGCAGGGGCAGGACCAGGGCTTGAACACAGTGGCTCTCCCACAGAGCTACATCCCAGCACTTTTAATTTTGAGACAGATCTCACTTAGTTGCCTTGAGCTCCAGAGTTGCTGGGATTACAGGCCCATGCCATCATGCCCAGCTATTATTAGTGTTTATTAATTGTACAAAATAATGGGAATTATGGTGATGAACTCAAATGTTTGTGTGTATAATGTACTTTGATCATATATTCCCTTCCTCTATTCTTCCCCTCCTCCCCTATTTTCCATAACCTTTAGGTGATCTGATCTTGTAAGGTATTAGTTCTTACCAGATCTACTTCAGATTCTACCTCCACCCAGAATTGTATTTACAACTGTCTAGTGAATTTTGACTTGCATGCCTTTAAAAATAAACAAACATGTAAGTGAATAAGTAAATAAATATTATTATTATTTTCATTCTGGTTTTATATTATTTAATGTTTAGGGTAACCAACAGATGACTGAAGGGTTTCCTAGGATGTAGCATAGGACTTTCAGTGTTAAAACTGGGTAGGACAGTGTTAAAATTGAGACCTTATGACTGTCACCTTTACCTGCAAGACAATGCAATATCCCTAATTTTTATTAATCTTAGTTCTCCCTCACAAATGTTTTGAAGATTTACAGATCACCACCATTAAAAACTGCAAGTGCTACATGGGAGTATGAAATCTGAAAATTTCTAAGATATATTCTTTTAATCTCTATCACTTCATTCACTGTTAACAAATTAGATATATTCAAAATTTGAAATGTGAAAATAGAAATCACTTTAAAATTTCTACAAATGCCTCTAATTTGATTACCTAAATAACTAGACAGGAACAAAGGCAGGGATATTTCCAAATAATAAAAATATCTTTATATTACTTGCAGTCTCAAAACCTACTACAAAAGATATTCACAAAAATTTACTGATCTTGATTTTTAGTCATTTAACCATAGACAAATCCACGTCTGTGTACGTGAAAATATCTTTATAAATCGTTAAAATAATTGCTTTACATTTGTTGAGTCTACGTTGCCTAGAAAAGAGTTAAAACTGTTACTCATCCAACACATTACCAAAGACTGAAAACTGAATGTAATTTTGAATTTAATATAATTTGAGAAAAGAGTTATTTTCCTTCTAATTTTATGGAATCATTTGTATATTTCCATTTAAACTACCAAAATTCAAGGGATCTTTTCTGTTTAAGAAAATCATGTATGCATATTGCTGAACTCAGAAGCTTCTAAAGGAAATTATGTTGTTAAGTCAGATGGGAACCATAATGTCCTCATCCCTACAGCAATCATTGTTAATATAAATCCCAAACATATTTCTATAAGGTTCCAATTTACTCTACAATGTGTTTCACTGGCCTGTGTCAAAATGACTAGATATCAAATAACTCAGATTTATATTCTTGAAACTGACAAAAATCAGTGTTCTAAATATATATGGCAATTGAGAGTTGCTAAATCTACTGAACCTTTTAAATTAAAAAATATTGCCCATTCTGATGAAACTGCTTACAATGACTACAAGTAAAAATGGTGGCCATTAAGTTTTATTGTGAGCACCTGAGGAACTGTTTGCATCCAATACAAAACATTTTGTTCTTTTGAATTACTGACACTGGCAAATTAAAATGAAGTGGATACATATGGCTGAAACAATCTTCGCATTTACAAATATCCAGAAATATCACTAAATCATAAAAATGAAAGCTGTGGGTTATATATTATGAACGTTGCCTAATGCATTCCCAACTCTGTTATTTGTTACAAATTTGTGTGCAATGGACAAAATTGGCCATTTATTCAAGAGGAACAGCTGGTTCCAA
The DNA here is from genome assembly GCA_020662805.1 of Glaucomys volans. Lineage (NCBI taxonomy): Eukaryota > Metazoa > Chordata > Mammalia > Rodentia > Sciuridae > Glaucomys > Glaucomys volans. The sequence goes on along the minus strand of JAJEJO010000123.1, from coordinate 379,879 downwards.
CACTGTGCATCTTATCTAAAAAGGACATTACAGAAAGGAAAAAGCACAATTAGCCTCTAAAATGCTGAAAACAGAAAAATCTCATTTTTTGGGAAAACATTTAGGAGTAAACTTACAATCAGATAATTTAAATACTGTTCTAACATCTTGTTTCATAACTAACAAGATGTTTCCATATAAAGGTTCACAAAACAAAAACCTTGCACAATGCTGACATTATCTAAGAAAGAATAATAGTATCTAATACTATAAATGGATATTATATATTAAGTGAAGATGGTTAAACTAAATCTCATCATTACTGAATGGGGGAACTACAAAGGAAGCAGTTTGATCCCATCAATTTAGGAAAAAGTATTATCTTGTGAAGCTAAATAAAATATCATCAGTACTTGACAATATGTTTAAAATCTTTAGCTAACACATTTTGTTGTACAGTAATGCTTACATTACAGTAATGCTTAGGAAAAACTAAAAATAGGAAATTCCAAAACTCTCTAGATTCTAAAACATCTACCCTTCACTCCATTATATAATAATCTTGCAGAAATTCTGATATTTAATCTTAAATATAAGAACTGCAACCTCTACTTTCTTAGATAGTAGCTCTGCTCACTCTGGCAGTATTTCACTGATGTAGCCTAAGGCTGTAGGTAATGGAACATTACTCACTATGATAGCCAGATTTCTTCTGCATGGCGGTTACAGGGCAATCTTTATGAGCCAGAAGAAGCTGTTTCAGCTGTGCCACTTCATTTCTCAGCAGGGTGACTTCGCTCTGGAGAAGAAACAACTTATGTACCTTACCAGTAGTAGACTAAACACATTTTTTACTGTTCAAAATGAGTGGTTTAATATATGAAAACTGGACATCATTGGCAGAACATTAAGGAATAAATAAAATATGCTGCTTAAATGTCTAATCAGCAAATGTCATATTTGCTATTTTAGCATTTATACACAAACGGCAACTTGTATAAAAACTTAAATAAGACAACAGCACAACTAGGTAGCATACTTCAAAGTTTTTACATCATCATTTGCCTTGGGACTCTATATATTATAGGCTGCCTATTGAAGGTATTTTTATTTACATATGTTATGTGCTGTCTTAATTATCTGAAAAATTGGAGTTAGGATGAATTTTCAACGATTCCATTCACTTGAAAATAAAAAATTAATCCTGGAAATTCAATTAAGCTAGTTTCTCACTAATAAAGGTTCCATAGGGGAACTACAGTAACTAAAGAATCATGAATATCTATAAAATTTATCACAAGGTTCTATGTTGGGTACCAGAACCAATGAAAGTAGAATGTAATATTTAAATGGCTTAGCTGCCTTTTACCCAGGCAATTTGTGAAACTGAATTTAAAATTGACAAGTCAATGGTGATTTGTCCTAATGCTTACTCTAAATAAGAACTTCAGACTTTGTATAGAATGCATTAATTAAAAGTTCCAAATTGAGTTGAGTCCGATTAAACCCTTTGAGTTACCACCAAGTATTAAAAACATATAAATTAGTGATCATTACCAATATTCAAGAATTAGAAATAGTATGAATTTAATAAATTGCTAACATAAAAAAAAAAAAATCTTGCCAGGTGGGGTGGTGCATGCCTTGTAATCATGGCAACTTGGGAGGCTGGATACAGAAGGCTCCTAAATTCAAGGGCAGCCTCCTTGCAACTTAGCAAGACCCTGTCTCAAAATATAAAATATAAAGGGCTGGGGATGTGGCTCAGTGGTAGAGCACCCCTTGGTTTAAAACTTAATTTATTAACATCTCTAACTCATTTGAACTTAACATTAACTTTAACCATTTAGGTTTTACCCCTAAGTAAATGATAATATACAGCAAACAAGAGTAAATAAAAGCTCAGGTAGGTCTTTTTTACATCCTATTTCTTAACTAGAAAGCTCAATGTAAAATAATTTTGTAGATTAGGGTCATTAGGCCTCCCAAAGTGATCAATGCAGAAACATAAAAATCAAAATAACAAAAGTTAAGCAATCTGGAGGCAAGTCTGTTTAATTAAATAGTTCCTCACATCCCAATAACTATGAACTGTAATACTGTACTAAAAAGCACAGAACAAAATTGAGGGTCATAATAACTCTAAACATTAATATGAAAATCAAATTATATTTAAAATACTGAATTTAAGAATGGGTGAACAGTGATCAAAGTACAAAAGGTAAAATTTAAGTTTTGTTTTTAGAAAAGATAAGCTGTTATTCAGAAAGTGCATTTCCATGGAATATTACAACCACTGGTGTCAATACCACTAGTTACAGCTCATTAGTAACAGCACTACTGATGAGAAACCATGTCACAAATAATCAGGTATCTACCTCACCCTGCCTTGTCAGCTTGATCTGACACTATTGTCTACAAGCTTCTCATTGATTTCTGCAATATGAAATGGATATTTATTTTGAGCTAAAAATATATGCTGTGACCATATTGATTCCTGATTCTCACTGCTCTTCTAAAATACTATAACCTTGAACCATACCAACATACTAGTAATGTCCTCAAGTCTCTCTTATCCTTGCTGCCTTCTCATTAGTTTGAGCCATACGAATAACCACTATCTAATTGTTATGCCTTATAAAAACAATAATCTTAGTGAATAATGTACATTGTTTCTATATGGAAAGTCTTTCCTTTCTTCTTTCCCTTGGTAACTATTTCACTAATCTTTAAGAGACAACTCAATATAATACAATACAAATTTGCAAAGGAAAAGAAGTCAAGTTTCCCTTTCTGGGTTCCCACAGCCATATAAACCTGCATACTTAGATTCATAGGTATCTTACACAGTACTTATCACTCTGGATTGTAATTTTTTATGCATTTGTTTGTCACCTTTACCAGTTTGTGAATTTCCTGAGGCAGAGATTATATTTCTCTATGCAACCTCAGAGGACGGTGTTTGGTCTGACATGGGTTCAGTAAGTATAGTTATAGTTTAGTGAGGACTATAATAATTCCAGGTAATAAAAAAAAAATAGCTCAAATAATAAGAAATTAGTCTGAAGTCCAAATTTCATTATTTATACCAACAATGTCACCAACATAGCTATGTTAATTTTCAAGTTACAAAATGAAAAATCGGCATGTCTTAAGGTATCACCTTGATTATAAAATTTTAAAAATCACAACTGTTTCTCAAATATTCCATAGAAACATGCAACATAAATCATACCGTGAAACAAAATGCTAAATGTAATAAAACAGCTGAAAGCAGTTCTGAGTTCACTAATTAATATAAAAGTTAATTTAAGCAATTCTATGAGGATTAAAAATTAAAACAACATTCCTATGTACTCAAAATCAATATTCAAATTCTCTTTTTAATTAGTAAGGTTTGAAACTGATGAATGAGGCATCAATTTCTATATTTCAGACAGTTGGTGGTAGTATGGCTGTTGATTTAATTAGATTACCATTAACAGACAAATGTGAAGATGCCAACAAAGGGCAATGAATATTAAGGACTGAAGTGGTAAGGCATTTGATTCTTATGATTTGTCTTTGTGTTCACTGAATTTTCATTGGAGTTAAATTTGAAGCAAACAACAGAAAAGACTAATGGAAGGGGAAATTAAAAACTTTATAAGCTGGGTGTAGTGGCACACGCCTGTAATCCCAGTGACTTGGGAGGCTGAGGCAGGAGGATCACAAGTTCAAAGCCAGCCTCAGAAACTTAGTGAGGCCCTAAGCAACTCAGCGAGAACCTGTCTTAAAAAAAAAAAAAAAAAAGCCTTTGTATACATATATCTAAAGATACAAAAGTATACTCTACATTTATTCACCCAAACTTCAAACAACCACTTTTTACATGACAGAAAGGGCAAGAAACCCCCAACAATTTCAAGGTATACTCAAATACTAACACAGGCCAATCTGTTACATTATCCTGATCTAAAATGTTTAACAATGATAGCAAATTTTCCTAATGATCCTGAAGCTTAAAAGTGACTTTTGGGTGAGAGGTTACAAATTAGACATAGTCTGTATTATTATTGTAGCCCAATGATTAATTTCTTTAAAAGCTGGTATAAACACTAGTCTGAAAGCAGCAATCAGACATGTTACTGGTAAGGAAGTGGGACTGAGCTGTACTGAAAAGTAAACACACTGAAGTGCAGGTTAGGCATGAGAATGGGTCATGCTTTGATGGAAGTAGATTTAGTTGAGCATATGCAGTGGTCAAGACCAAGTCAAGTAGAAGTTGAAAATGTGAGTATTATGCAGGTAAAGGTTATATAATGAACTAGGCAGAGGAGGCTAAAGTCAAGTAATTTCTAAGTTATTAATGATATAGTAAAACTCAACAAATTAATGCAAGAATTCAAGAACTGTAGTCTCACATAAGAAAATATTTTATTCTTAAGAATATAGATTTGACTATTAATATATGGATAAAGTAGTTGTATAAATTGTTAATTTTAATTTTGAAAATTTCCTATAAAGATCAGAATACAGGTAGGGGAGCTGTTACTTAACAAATACAACATTAAGGCTTCTACACAGAGACCTTAGAAAGTTAAAAAAAAAAAAAAAAGGAAGAGAATATATACACACCCAATTTGCTTAAGACAAAATAAATCTGAGGGGATGTTTAGATACAAACAGATTTAGTATTAAATGAAAAAAATATTTACACATCTACTATCTACTCTGTGGATTATTTTAGAATACACTTTATTTGGATTCAGCTTCCAAAGCCCTCCTGGTTGTACTCTCTACTATCTGTGAGATGGTACTTGTAGAAGATTCTCAGATCGTTTTGAAGATGAAGTAAGGGGCAAAAAAGCATTTTGAAAATGTAAAAGTCTCATTCAAATGTGAGTAGCTATTATTTTGTCAAAGTAAAACAGATTTAGGAAGAAAGAGAATATGCTGGAAAAAAAACTATTCTTATCTAAAATCCATAGTTAATTATTTTGACATCCTCTATACAACTGCTTTGTTCTAAGAATGTGGTTACTCAAAATTTAATTACATACTAGGGAACAAATAATATTTTTCTACATTGTCTATCTGAAGCAGAAAAGTCTGATGAATCATGACAAGATAGTCAACTGATTAATCAAAACTTTATTGATATCTAATTATGTTTTAATGGCCTGTTACTCCATAAATTTATGATATTTGACCTTATAGGTTAGCCACTACTCCCAAAATTGAAGAAATAATATTGGATAGTTCCTTCTTTTGGAAACTTCTCATTGCTTTAAATGATTTTATTATATTCAGTTTTCACAAAAGCCATTATTAAGTACCAAGATTCTCACCACACAGGCCCAAAAGTTATACTGGATATAAAACCTTATACCTGATAACAAATTGACTCTTTAATTTGTATCTATAATAATAGGAGAAATAACAGTGTTTTCTTTAGAGTTATAAAATATTTTGGAAATAATGAGTGAGAATAACCACTGTCCTATTCTCATATTTAATTAGTTGTTTTGTGTCTGTCTCTGCTAGATCACAAATTCTGTAAATGCAAAGACAATTATTTTTTACTTTTATATCCGGTGTCTAATAACATGCCTTGTACATAACAGATATGTAATAACAGAATGAATAACAACTTGCATTTACATAATGTAGTTACAACACACTTCTATACTTTATCTCATTTGATCTTCACAATAGTAATTATTCTATCAATTTGACAGATTGAAAAGTAAAGGCTCAGAAAAAGTTTCATTAAAGGATATGAATTTTTTTTGGGGGGTGTAACTGGGATTGAACTCAGGGGCACTTGACCACTGAGCCACGTCTCCAGTCCTATTTTGTATTTTATTTAGAGACAGAGTCTCAATGAGTTGCTTAGTGCCTTGATTTTGCTGAGGCTGGCTTTGAACTCGTGATCTTCCTGCCTCAGCCTTCTGAGCTGCTGGAATTACAGGTGTGTAAAGGATATTAAAAATAAGCTGGGCACAGGAGCAAATGGCTGCAATCTCAGTGGCTTGGGAGGCAGACAAGAGGATCACAAGTTTGAGGCCAGTCTCAGCAACTTGGTGACATTCTCCCTCAAAATAACAAACAAAAAGGGCTGGGGATGTAGCTCAGGTAAACTGTCCCTGGGTTAAATCTCCAGTACCAAAAAAATAAAGTAAAAGAAAAATTACTAGATCTCAAGCTCATAATAAAACATATGAGGTAGAAATTAATATAGTTAAAATTCATGAAAAAAGAGAAATTATGTTACAGAATTACAACTTTTTCAGTAATTAAACTAAACAGGCTTTGTACAGCATCTTCCACCTACTTCTATACTCTCCTATTTCAAGTAATAAATACAGAAATCAAATATTGTTTAGGTACCAGGAATAAAAAATTTGATCCCAGTCCCTATTAAGTCATTGAACTTATAAACAAAACCTTTTCCACAGCATTAACTTTTGAGTGAAAAATCCTCATGTATCTAGCTATTAAAGTATGCTTCTATTAATTTTGGGGGCTTCTTCCTCACAATTATTTTACAATATCTAAGTTTTAAAAATAACCCCCCCCAAAATCTGTTTGTCCACAGAATAATTAAACAGCTACTATTAATAAAGAGAAGAATCTTTTTGTTTACAAGGAAACATGCTAAAATTGTATACTGAAAACTAACCTACATGATGAGCATAACTGAAAAGACAAAGCTATAAACAGGTTAAACCCATTTAAAATAAAAGATAAAAGTAACAGAATAGGTATTATTTTAAAAATACTGATAACTAACAGTATTCAATCTTTGTCTAGATTACCATAAATGTAGATGAAACTGCTCTTTTAGGGATGATTTTTGAAAGCTAAAACATGATTCAAAGAATGAGGCAATGAGTTGCATGATAATTTTCTTTAAAATCAAATAAGTGGTAAAAATATGAATAATCACACCTCAATACTTGTTAAACTTTTTATTGCATAAATAACCATGGGTCATTACTACCTACTATACTATACTCATCAGCTTGTATGCCACTTAAGGAATTATTGAGGAAGTATAGAACTGATGAACATTTTCATAAAGAGTTTAATTATTTCTTTGACTTGGATATTCCATGTAAGTCATTCTGTTCTTCACTTAATGGTTCTACTGTTGGCAGACTGAAAGAAATTTTGCTCCCTGAATCCACTCTAAGTGGATTAACACTTCATGTTCTGTAAATAAACTCTGGTCAAAAAACTTTTAAAAGTTGTATATTTTATTTGACAAAGTAACTATAAAACCAAAATTAAAAATCATATATTGACTTGAAACAATAATAGAAAGTAATAACTGAAAGTGCCTTTCTTCCCAAATCATCCATGGTTCTCGATCCCCTCCATCACCATTATTCACATCATGGTACATGTCATTCCTAAAAATTTACCTATATTTTTGGTGATATGTAATAGCAATATATAATTTCTACACCTGTGTATTTATCCATGCATATGTAAACCCTTGATTAATGAAAAAAGAATTGTGTTATACCTTTTAATATGCAACTGACTAATTTGACGTGAAATTCACACATCATAAAGGTAACCATTTTAAAGAGGCATTTAGTAACATTTACAATGTTTGGCAACCATCGCCCTCAATTGTAAAACATTTCCATCACTCTCAAGTAAAAGCCCTTACTCATTAAGCAGCTTTTCACTATTTTTTTCCCACTCCCCGGGCCAATATGTATTCTCTTTCTACTGATTTATGTGTTCTGGATATTCCATACAAATGGCATTATACAATGTGCAGTGTTTTGTTCTGGCTTCATTTAGCAAAATATTTCAAGGTTCTTTCATACACTTCATTCCCTTTATAGTTGAAAATTATTTCACTGTATGTATGTATATACCATAATTTGTTTAATTCTTTCTGAACGTCACCTGGGCTTTTTCCTGCCAAGATTCCTTTGGCCCAAAAAATATATTATGGATATTTTTGCAGGTTAATACATACAGCTGGACCTCAGTTTTCAATCTTTTCTTGAGCAATATTTTAAAGTAAATTCCTGATAACACATTTCAAAAACTAACATAATGCTAACATCATTCAATTTTTAATGAGTAAAAAGATTTTACTTATTCTGTTTATAATGAGAAAATATCCAAAATCATTTTCAACTGTAGAGCTTACTTTAATGATTTCCTGAATCTGACGTCCATTTAAAAAGTCAGATGCTCCAAAAATGATGTGTCAACTAACTTTTATGTAGATGATAAATTCTACCTTTATTTCTCCAATCAAGAAATTTCTACCCAAATTAGGAAATATAAAAGGCACCTTTTGACAACCAGACAAATGAGAAGTTATACTCCATTTTTGTATGATGTGTCAAAATGCATTCTACTGTCATGTATAATTAATTAGAATGAATACAAATATATATGTTTTAAAAAGGTACCTTTCGTTACAATAATGACATTTTTATCATATGGTAGGAAAAAAATAAGATAAATGAAGTAAAGATTACATTTACTTTGAATACTGAATCTTACAAGATTTTCTGAAATAATTGTTACTCTTAATAAGTGGTGACCAGTGCTGCTGCATAACTAGAGAGAGAAATATTTCATTCAAAGTTATTCATGATTCTATAACTTGGGTCAAAGCAGAAAACTGGCCCAAATTAAAGTCCTTGCAAATGATACCATACATTTATATACCACTTAAAAGTATTCAAACACTTTTAATTCTTAAAGTAAGGCACAATAGACCAAGTTACAAACGAAAACATTGATAAGTATGTTTCATCCCTTAAAATTTTCTTTACAGAGAACACTTGCATTCATTTTAATTTGACTTATGTAATGACAGAGAAACAGGACAAGTACTTTTATTTCGATTCCATAAGTCAGACAACGAAGGCTGAAAGAGATTGGTTTTATATTATACAATTATAAAACAGTCAAGTCATTCAGAAGATTTTGTTAGTTAAGATCAAAAACAAAAAGACATATTTAAGTCACTTTATTAATGTAATAAGAGTATTTGAAATTTTAAATAACAGTAGTTATTATTCTAACAGGTTTGGCAAAGTATAGCTATTTGTAATATGTACATAAATTAATACTTATAATCTGTTCATTTAAAAGGTAAAAAAATTCAGAATTTTTTTTTTTTCCTAAAAAAATTGTGTATGGCTACAGATATAGCTCAGTGGTATAGTGCTTGCTTAGCATGCATGAGGCCCAGAGTTTAATCCTTAGCAGTGCTATAAAACAAACAAACAGTGAAGTTAGCTCTAGAATAAAAATTTATGTATCAGATGGTAATGATAATATTTCTTAATAAACCCTAGTTTATATTAGTTAAACTTCCCCACAATGGAAGTTGATGTGGTACAGTGAGTTATTAACATTAAATGGTTAAAAATAGGTTTGTAAGGCAATTTATTTGTTCTAAAGCTACCATGTTCTTACTCAGAGGACAACAAAGATATACAAAAGACATCTGCCTCACATATTAAAATTTTTGAATTATGATATTTAATTTGGTTGAACACTATGCTTAGTGTTAAAAACTTTTTTCCTAAGCATTTAAAGAGACAATTATATGTGCAATATCTTTACAGATAGATTTAAGAAAGGAGTAGAGGGTCTCTTATCATTAATTATGATTATAAAGAAAGATTCATTTTAGACTGGCCTATATTAATAATTCATAAACATCAATTTCTAGTTGATGTTCCTTAATTGGTAGTTAAAAAGATTTTACTGAAGAATGCTCACAATGTTAAGAATGACTGAGTAAGGAGTCTTAAAATCATTATGACCTCATGAGGTTCTAAGAAATGTATTTGAGGCACATTAGTAGGGCACTATGAAATGATATACTATAGCTGTTCTGTGGATAATTAGAGTCCTTTAGTTTACAAAGATGTCAATCTGGCACCTTTTAAGAGCACTATATTCACTTAAAACAACAACAAAAAATAAAATAAAACTTGTAATTCAAAGAATTAAAAAATTTAAAAGTACAAACTGCTGCTGAAGCAACTTAGTTATGATATAATCAAGAGATAAAAAAGGAAAGTGAAATAAGTGATATTTTTAAATTTTAGAATTCTTTGACCTTTCTTTTAAAACTTTGTGAAGTTTAAGCTAGATAGTTAAGAGAGTTGTATTTTAAGAATCTTAATGTGTCAGTGCTGAAAATTTTATATTGCGTCACCTCAGCATTCAAACAGGTTTACAAAACTATGATTTACTATAGAAGCCACCTACATCCAATATTATGTCCTAAAATATCCTGATGGCCAACTAGAAAGAAACAGGGAAAAGCTATGTTCACAATTATTAAAGATAAATAATAAAACAAAATACACATTTATGCACCATACCTGCAGTTGACCATTTAATGAACTTAAGTCTTCTGCTTTTTTTTCTAAGGACTGAACCCAGACTTTCCTTTTTTGTCGGCATCTTGAAGCTGCTGCTCTATTTCGCTCTAAAAATTTCCTCCTTTTTTCATCAGGATCTTCATTAGCAGCTCTTCTTCGACGACCACTTGTATTTTGAGTCTGTGGAGTTGTGTGAGCTGGAGAAGCCTACAGTACACAGAGATGAAAACTTGCTATATTTATGTCTAGTGAGTGAACTGACATAGGCAGTCAAAGGGGAAGAGCTACTAACTTTATTTTCTAAGTCTTGATGAGTTTGTTAGTATTTTGGAACAACATAAAAATCACCCTGTGGTTTAACTGCTCCCTTGAAATAAATGAATCATGCTATAATGGAATTCTTACTAATACAATGTCATTGTGATATCTTCTTTAAAGTATGCATATTTTCATTTGATTAGAAATAAAAAATTGAAAATATACTAATGATCATATGTAGATCTTACATTTTTCCACATGTATATTAAATTGATTTTCTTGTAATATTCAATTTTTTGAAAACTACTGATTATAAGTTACTAAGTTCAAAAACTTAACTTTCTAATTAAACTCATGATAGGAAAACATGTTTTCAAAGCCATTTTTGAAATAAAATATACCATATATTAAATCTGTCAATTTTCTTTATAGGTTTTTCTAAAATTAAGGAATTAAGATAGGTATATCCTTTGTGGTAGTTAGCTTTGAAATTCAGGGTCAGTCTTTTTTAAGGGTCAGATTCTTATAATTATTAGGCTCATTTTCTTGGCAATTAGAATCCCACAGGAACCCTGATTTTCATTTTTAATTGATCCCCTTTCCTCCTGATGGATCAGCTTGAATCCTGATATAAATTTTCAGTCACTAATCATATTGCATAATATATAGGACCAGAGAACAATAGAAACCTCCAGGCATCTTATGAGTCCCCAAATCCATGCCACAAAACAGTTTAATATGGGAGATTGGAAACGAACTCCTAGAAATTGGTGAAGAAAGAGCATTGAATGGTTATGGGTACAGAATTCAAAGGAGAAGGCTGAAAACAAATTTTTACCTATAATTAATTATATTTTAAATAGTGTGAATAAATACAATTTATATTCCTCTAATCAATGCAATAAGCATTTTACATATGTATTCAAGGTAAGTTCTGCAGGTAAATTGCCAAACTATATATTCCTCATTTTATAAACTCCAAAAAATAGTAAGTTATCATTTGATTCCTTTGTTCAAATAATTAGCAGTAAAAATTAAGAAGGTTAGGACTGGGGATATAGTTGAGTACCACAAAATAAATTTAAAAATAAGAGGATTATTTCATTTCTAAAGTATTTTAATTGTAATAAAGATCAAGCATTAAATTAAATTGCTTCCTTTATCTACATATTACAACATAATCTTTTAGAAAAATATTTCTATGGCTAGATTAAAGGACTGCAGCCTTGAAATATTTTTCTTCATCCTCTATCACCTTTTTTATTGAGAATACGTTTTTTTCTTTTATTCAATTGTCTGAATAGAAAGAACAATTTTTTGATTTATTTTTAATTGATTTAACTCATCACAGCAAAGATTAATCACAAGTACTAGTAGAGCAGCAGAAATTATTACAATTACATTCATATATTTTTATGTCTAACAAGGATTTGAGGCTGCTTAAGCATATACTACTCCTTCTCTTCCCAATTCCACTGATTTGTTCATTCTATTTCATTCAGAAAATATTTATGGGAACTATTCTAGAGTCTAGTGACATGGCAGTGAACAAATAGATAAAGTCCTGTACTCACTGGAATTCTATTCGGTACAATAAAATCTGAAGTTATAAATTGAAAAAACTAGTCAGTACATGAAGATAAAGACTTAACACAAATAAACCATATTCTTTTCTTTCTTTCTTTTTTTTTTTTTTGGTACTGGGGATTGAACCCAGAGGCACTTAACCATTTAAACTTTTTTATATCTTATTTAGAAACAAGGTCTCACTGAGTTGCTTAGGGCCTCACTAAGTTGCTGAGGCTGGCTTTGAACTTGTGATCCTCCTGCCTCAGCCTCCCAAGCCACTGAGATTACAGGTGTGCACCACCGCATTGGGCGTTATCTTAAAAAATAGTTTTGCTTGTTGATGGACCTTTATTTTTTATTTATTTATATGTGGTGCTGAGAATCGAACCCAGTGCCTCACACATGCTAGGCAAGCGCTCTACCACTGAGCTACAACCCCAACCCATATTTTTTCCTTTAAAAAAAAACCAAAAACTCTTTTAAGAATGTGAAAATCATACTTAGCTTGCAGGCCATACAAAAACAGCCATGGACTGCAACTGGCCCATGAACCAGTTTGCTAACCCCTGGATTATATTACAACATCTAAAATAATCCCCTTGCATTTCTCTCTCAGCCCCTAAGTAAAGTTGTTTAGTAAATGATAACTACAACTAGATTCCATTTTATCTTAAGTTTTGTAAAGATAAAATATAGCTAAGTAAATACCTATGTTTAGATGACAATCTAAAACTTGCTAACCTATCTCTTTGATTGGAAATTTTTAATGTAAATGCTAATATTCTTCAAGTAGAGAATATAAAAGTTTAAAAAAGTTTCACAACATTTAACAAAAATATAATAACTTTCCAACAGAAATTTATTGTAAAGGCTGGGGATGTAGCTCAGTGGTAGAATGCTTGCCTAGTATATGTGAGACACTGGGTTGGAGCCCCCATACTGCCAAAAGAGGGGGGGTGAATTTATTGTAGACCTAGAGAGATATTAATCATAATAGGCAGTTAAAAACTAGAGATAAGTGAAAAGGGGTCCTTAGTATAAATTGCTGCCATATGGCATATTTATTCTTTTGGTGATGTTTTACAAATTTTAATTCAAAGAACCATTTGACTTATATAATTTATATATGTGTGTATGAATCTATATATATTTCTCTAAAAGACCTCTCATTACCTAGAAGAATACTTACATGAATAAATAAAAAGGAGTAATGAGTAAGTACTACACGCAGAAATAAGAATTGCTAAAGGAAAATATGTTTGCTTCTACATCTGGAACATTAGTTAGCAGCCCTACACACTTCAACAGCTAGAGACCACAGCAATACTATAATAGGCTATGCAGTGTAATTATGGACAATGACATTCTAGGAAAATCACTGACAATTTTGAACAAGAGATCCAGAAAGATTCTTTTGTTGTTGTAGTGGGGATTGAATGCAGGGGTGCTTTACCACTGGGTACATCCATAGCCCTTGCTAGTTTTTATTTTGAGACAGGGTCTCACTAAGTTGCTGAGGCTGGCCTTGAATTTGCAATCTTCCTGACTCAGCCTCCCAAGTAGCTGGGATTACAGGTATGTCCCACTGTGCCCAGCTAGAAATATTCTTTTAGAGATTTTAGTTCTGCTACCCAAAACATTTCTGAACAATATGGCATTCCTTAACATCAAATAAGTTGTTAATGTCTACAGTGTTTACAGAACATAGACTATGTAATAATACTCAAGAGCACAGTTTAATATCAAATCTATTTGTATATATCAGTAAGAAAAATATGTTGATAATTATCGTTTTTAAGACAAGTTTATAGTTTTGTGACAATAATTACAAGAATCTCTCCATTCTCCTCAACATAAGGTTCTAATGTTTTTCTAGTTATAGGACAGATTTTCCAAAGAGGGAAGTCACAACTCTCAAATTCCTCAATCAAGAAGGAGGGGATGAAATAAGTTACCCAAAGTTGTATTCAGTTTCACTGTTCTAGAATCAAAAAGAAAAAAAAAAAAAAGTTTTCTTTGAACGATATTTCTTTAAAAAACTGGATACAGTGGTACACACCTATAATCTCAGCTATTTGGAAGGCTGAGGCAGGAAGATTGCAAGTTTAAGACCAACCCGGGCAACTTAAAATAAAAAATGAAAAGGGTTGGGGATGTAGCTCAGCAGTAGAATGCCTCTGGATTCAGTCCCTAGTGCCAAAAAAACAAAAACAAAAATCCTATTGTGTCGTGTCAGGTCAATATATATAAACACCCACAGAATTATTTACAGTGTCCTGAACAGTAACAACTTATTTATTATTTTTATGTATTTAATTTTGTAAAAATACTTACATACTGACCTGCCTTTAAGACTTCTGTTGTAGTTCTGGAATAACAACATGACAAAAAAAGCTTTTTTGTTTTTTCAAAATATATTTAAAAAGTCATGTAAGTTACGTTGTATCTGTCTTTACAGGTAACAAAAGTGATAAATGATAAAAACAACACACATACCGGAGTTTCTGTAGTGGACGTGGCTGGCTGTTGTAATGACTGTGGGCGAGATTCTTCAGACTGAGTCCTAACCAATCCACTACCATGACCTTTGACAGTATCACCATTGGTAACTGGAGGATGTTGTTGGGTCAAAGCAGCTTTCAATCTCTGAAATGTAAACACTATTTTAAAACGAAGTTTCCTGCCTTATCCTTAAATATAATTCTCAGCATACCCATTAGCTAACTGAAAATACAGTATTTGTTAAGGAACACATTTGGCTAACGAAATTAGCTTTCGTTATATTTCATTGATTATTAGAAATATCAATATGACAAATAGTACATTTGGAAAGCTTCTCTTTTTGTCTAATTCTAAAGCTAAAAAATAAAAAATTAGCTGAAAATAATTAGCTTTGATCAATTAAAATATGCATCACAAGTTAATTATGATATATACTTTTATGCATTCTCTTCTCCCTCATTCTTATATCTCCTCCCCATCCCCAGGCTCTGCCTAGTGTCTTAAGACCTAATTCTCTTCTTACCCAGATTGGGTCTCCTTTAATCTCCTTGGTGCCAAACCAAGTACCAAGGTTTGGTACTTGGACAATGAAGAGATGTTGCATTTTCAGGCCACTATGCTACCTGCCAGACCAAACTTCCTTCTAGAACTTATAGCTGGTTTTCTTTCTGTAGATCCTTTTCTGTCCCTGGTAGGCAGTTGGTTTCTTCCATTACATTCTATTTTTTGCCAGTAAAATGAATTGGACCTGCTGGGTGCAGTGGCGCACGCCTGTAATCCCAGCTGCTCAGGAGGCTGAGGCAGGAGGATTGCAAGTTCAAAGCCAGCCTCAGCAACTTAGCGAGGCACTTAGCAACTCAGCAAGACCCTGTCTCTAAATAAAATATAAAAAAGGACTGGGGATGTGGATCAATGGTTAAATACCCCTGGGTTCAATCCTTAGTTAAAAAAAAAAAAAAAAAAAGACCCGACTTCCAGAACATAAGAGGTCTGGTATTAGAATAAAGCCCTCCATTTTATGGCTATACCTCTTCATGAAGACACAATTTGAATGAAATTTATCTATCACCAGAAGTATGCAATGTCATCCCCCAGTTAGATAGTAAGCTATTCAAGAGCAGAGATTATCTTGATTTCTTCAGTGAAAATGAGCACATGTGCTCTTTAAAGTAGTTTTATAATTTGTAAGTATGCAACAATTAATACAAGAAAATCATAGTATCTCAGCAATGAAAGGCACATCAACAACCTGAGAAACCTGGGACTACTACTATTGTTAATATTGCTTTTAAAAACAGAGACATGGTTCTTGAGCCCCAAATAAATTTTATTACAAAGATGAGTCAAAGACATATACATATCCTTAAGATTCACACTCAGGTGCACATCTGAACAGAAGGTAGGAGGCTACCAAAACCAAACAAAAACACACACAAACCTAGTGTGAGAACTATGTTGTAATCTATCCAGTATTCGCCAAAACTTCCTACAAGTAAATTATTATCTGGGGTGTTAACTTTTTTTGAGGGGGGGTTACTGGGGATTGAACTCAGGGGTACTGGACCACTGAGCCACACCAGCCCTATTTTGTATTTTATTCAGACAGGGTCTCAATGAGTTGCTTAGTGCCTTGTTTTTGCTGAGGCTGGTTTTGAACTCATGATCCTCTCCTACCTCAGCCTCCTAGGATTTGGCATATGCCCCCGCACCCAATGTTGAACAAATTAATCTTTAAGTCTTAGTTTCCTTATCTGTAAAACTGGGAATAATAACTTCCTTGGGAGCTGGGGTTATGGGTCAGTGCTAGAGCACTTGCCTAATACGTGTGAGGCACTGGGTTTGATCCTCAGCACTACATATAAATAAATGATTAAAACAAAGGTCTATCAACATCTAAAAAAAAAAAAAACTCCCTTGGAGAAGTTGAGCAAAAATTAAATATAATATATACAACTATTTAATTCTTATAAGGATTTATCTAATGTTAGTTTCCTTATTTCTTCAAGAATAGTTATGAGCCAGGTGTGGTGATACACCCCTGCAATGTTTTAACACATCCCAGCAATGCAGGAGGCTAAGGTAGAAAGATTCCAGATTTGAGGCCATTCTGGGCAATTCAGCAAGACCATGTCTAAAAATAAAATTTTTAAAAAGGCTTGGAATGTGGTTCTGAGACAGAGCATTTGCCTACCATGCATGAAACCCTGGGTTCAATATCTAGTACCAAAACAAACAAAACCATATCATATCCTGCATCTTTCAGAATACAAACATGATTCCTAATTCCTTGCTTGCCCCACTTCTTTTTTTATTTTTTATTTTTGTTCGAATTAGTTATATATGACAGTAGAATGCATTTTGACACATCATACATAAATGGAGTATAACTTCTCATTCTTCTGGTTGTACGTGATGTAGAGTTACACCCAATGTGTAATCATATATGTACATAGGGTAATAATGCCTTCTTTCTTTTTTAAGCAATCAGAACAATTCTATTTGTAGTTAGGACACAGGAAATTAGGACACTAATGACTGAGAATAATGTTGAAACAGATACATTAAAAATGAAATCAAATAAGTGACCTAACCAGTAACTGGCTGGAATCTCAGGAATATTTAGGAAAAATGATTGATAAGAAGTGAAGGAAAGATAAAAGTTCGAGAAGAGTACAGGTCACATAAACAGAACAAAGGAGGAGAGTTGATCTGCATATTTATACCTTTTATAAACAAAATGTTAGAGATCAAAATATAACAAACAGTGCCCAATTTATAGTGCTAAACTGGAGCTTTTGTTTCTGGATATAATATGTGCAAAAAACCCTTAGAATTAGAACTGTGAGGCTTGGCAAATTATGTGTTGATAAAACATTTTTAAGTCCTTAGGTAGAAAACATTATAGAATTGAAGAGCATTTAAAGTTTTATAGTGAAGAGCTTAACTCTTAGAATTAATGAAATACAGTAACTGCACATAGGGGAGTCTGAAGTACATAAACATCACTCTCTTGAATAATCTTTAGTAGGGCAAGTTACAACCTTATAGAGCACTTAAAAGCAGCATCAGTATTCATTCATTATCCTCCCTTGACTGCCCTAGGGTATACAGCACTCATCCAGTGAGGAAGCTCTAATGTTTGCTCCATGCTGTTACATTGATTACAATGGGTCTGACTTGGAAAGTATGCCAGTGGGTATAAAATATAAGAAAGAGATTTTAAGGGTTAATTAGCACTGCTCTCAACTACTGATTAATTTTATTTTTACTTTGACAATACATATGTATGCGTTATGTGTGTGCACACACACACACATATATATATATGTGCTAAAAAATTGTAACGAGTTAGGTGAAGAAAGCAGGCACCAAATATTCATAAATTTTATAATTCATATAAGGATACCTATAATTTACCCTTATATATCTGTTAGGAGTACTTTAAAGACCAAGTATCTTGGTTTTAAAAGAATTAATGAAAACAAACATAAATAATAGACATTTATTTTCTAATAGAATTTTGGAGCTAGCAGAAATAATGGAAATCAGAATACAATCATCATCTTCCATATAAAGAAACTTCTCAAAGACTCAAGTTACTTCTCAAAATCATAAAATAAGTTAGTAGCAGAGGTAAACCCTGAAATTGTTAAATACTCCTCCTCCTCAGTTCACTTAACACATTTTTAACAGAAGTTTTGCCAAAATCGAGTTTTGCCCTAACATGAAGTATTCTAGCACCAGCCTGCCAAGGATGTCCATACCAGTGTCTACATCAAGCACCCTGTATCTCTTGAGCAGTACCTGATGGAGGGCAGCAGTACCTGATGGAAGGTAGCTACAACAAGGTGTTCCTGGCCAAAGGCAACATCCCTGCTGAAAGCTACACCTTCTTTTTTTTTTTTTTTTTTTTTGACCGGGGGTTGAACTCAGGGGCACTCAGCCACTGAGCCACATTCCCAGCCCTATTTTGTATTTTATTTAGAGACAGGGTCTCACTGAGTTGCTTAGGGCCTCACTAAGTTGCTGAGGCTGGCTTTGAACTCGTGATCCTCCTGGCTCAACCTCCCAAATCGCTTGGATTACAGGCGTGCACCACCACGCCCGGCTACACCTTCTTCATAGACATTTTGCTGGACACTATCAGGGACAAAGTTGTAGGGTTTATTGAGAAGGCTACGAGAAAATCCTTTTGACCGAGGCCACCCAGATCCTCTTCTTCAACACACCCCAAAAGATGATGGACTATACTAAGAAGCTAGGGTGGGTCCTTGGCCCCCAAAACTAGTACAGTTTTGCCAGCCAGCAGTAGAAGCCAGAAGACATCATTATCCCCTCCGTGGAACTAGCGAAACAGGCCATTGAGTATGCCCAGCAGCTGGAGATGATTGCCTGAGCCCACTGGCCCTGGGGCAGGGCAGGACATGGTTATTTAAAACAGTCACAGGGCAGGTTGTCCTCCAATAAAGGTGGAATGACATTCTTTCTTCCAGACCCTTGTATCCCCAGTTGGGATGGCAGAAGAACAATTATCATCTCTGGAGAACTTGGCCTATGGGGGTTGGAGATAACACTCTCCATCAAGTCCAGTGACTATTGCTCCTGGTCTCAAACACAGATGCCCTGTGGCCCATGGAAGAGCACAGGTCGCAAAGGGACACTCTGCAATGTTGGGCCAAAGCACTGGAATGTTTCAGCAAAGGGTGTGAAGTATCCCATTTTTAAAATGTTGGCAGTGGATTAATTTTACAAAAGAAAAAAAAAAGTACCCTAAGTATATCAGTAATCAGATATTGGCCAGTCCATTACTAAGATCAAAGTTTCTCTCAACGAACTTAATAAGCAAATAAAAGTTGAGTATTCAGAAAATAAAGAATGAATACTCAAAGAAATTTTTAAGTGATCTATAATCTCCAATATGTACAATAAATCCTAGGCATAATTTTAAAGGAAAGGTAAACACTGCTTGAAAGAAAACTAAAATATTTTATTACTATGTTTCCAAGAAGCAGACTAGTGTTTCTTTTTGTTTGTTTGTTTTTCGGTTTTGGGGATTGAACTCAGGGGCACTCCACCACTGAGCCACATCCCAGCCCTACTTTTTGTATTTTATTTAGAGACAGGGTCTCACTGAGTTGCTTGGGGCCTCGCTAAATTGCTGAGGCTGGCTTTGAATTCATGATCCTCCTGTCTCAGCCTCCCAAGCCGCTGGGATTACAGGCATGCGCCACCGCACCCTGCGCAGACTAATGTTTTGATGAGTTAATTTTTAGCAATGTCAAGTTCAACACCTATATTAAGAGCTTTTTTCTTTGAGATATAGACTGTGCCAATGAATTAAAGGGTGAATAGTGTGTCTGCATATTTATACGTTCATTGATTGTGATGAACAATCTGATATATTCATCTTTACAGGTGATCTGATAAAAATAATTTGTTATTCAAGTTCTATGTTCTTTTCTTATATTGCATTCTTGAAAATCGATTGCATCACATCTGTCAGAACCAGATAGGAACAAACTATTCTATCATAGCTCAAAGAAAAAAAGATAATGTTCTCTAGAAACAATTTATGAAAAAGTCAGATCCATATTTCATATGTGCCACAAAAACTCATCAGAGTAATAACCCTCCTTCTCCTGGGTGTTATCCTACCATCTGCTGCTCTATTACTTATCTTTATTTTTCAACTAATTAACAGCATAATCTTCTAAATTCAGCAAGTTAATTATCATTATTGTGGTCTTTGCAGCATCATCAGTCCTCATGAAGTCTTGTCTCCCCACCCCTAGAGAACATATGAAAATGAAGTAGGTTCGTAGAGGGTCTGTTTCTTTGGTGTGGGCTCATTAGGTGTTTGCTGATTAGCTTGGCATGCAGAGGCAGGTCAGAAGAATTCTGCTGAACATGAGGTTCCATGCAGGGCCCATCCAAGTTAATGTAGGTTTCTGAACATTTGCCAAGATGCCCTATGTCAGCTCTTGGTAGAAACCCCCTGCAGAAACCCTACTGGCTACCCACTGTGTGAGAAGATATTTCTCAGTTTGTCACAAGTCTTAAAGAAATTATTCTGAAGGCTACCACTTAAATACTTTACTAAATCTTCCTAAACAAAACTCCTACATGATCAACATCTTATTTAGAAGAGTCAGTATTTTACTACAAATATTATACAAGAAAGCTTCTTTATTATAAGAGTAATAGAAACAGCAAATATCTACTGTTTGTGTTTAATGACAAAACCAAAACCAAAACCAAAACCAAAACCTCCTAAATCTAAATTTGATGAGATCTGGTAAAATTTTGTAAAAAACAGCAGATCCTGAGAATTTTTCTATGGTGTTAAAAAACACTAGATAATCTTGTATTTGTGGACCCCTTAGTGGATTTCTTTACCACATTATTACGTCTCCCAAGACTAAGAAATCATCAAAATTTTTTCTTTTAAAGTTTACTTTGAAGACTTTAACAGAAAAAAAAAGACATTATTTCAGTCTTTGTAGCAGACACAAACATGATACATACACAAATGTTCCCTAAGCATTGGGCATCTGAAAATCAGGTTGGCTACCTTAGGATACAAAGTTAAGTTTCTCTTCAATTGTGGTGTGCTACATTCTTATTCTTAACTGTTCCAATTTTGCCATTTCTCTTAAGTCATTTTCTTAACCATAAGTCACATGAGCACAATCACTACTATACTAAACTATATAGCATGCCATCAACATATTGTGATCACAGGATCAAATAAGTTCTTGAGAGAGATATGGAACTGGAAAAGAATGATTTATAGCCAGGTGTGGTAATGCACATCTGTAATCCCAGCTACCCAGGAGGCTGAGGTAGTAGGATTGCCAGTTCAATGCTCAGTAACTTAGTGAGATTCTGTCTTAAAATAAAAAATTAAGGACTGGGGATGTAGCTCAGTGGTAGAATGCACATGGATTTGATCTTTATTACCACAAAAGAAAATTGAAAAAAGATGTTTACATATTTTCAAAGAGTTGAAAACCACCACCACTAATACAACAAAGCAAAATTCAACTGAAAAATATAAAGAAATAGGTTTTACTGGCAGTTGCAGTCAAAATTATGTAACATATTACATGACTCGGGATGTGAGCTGGGAACCACCCATTTGGAGAACATGGATGTGGAGCTCTATCTTTGTTGCAGGAAAAAAGTCAAGTGCTGTGATCATTTATTTGGTCACTGAGAAACCTCCATGCACTGATATGAACCCAACTTCAACATTCATCAGGTGATAACAGAATTGTTTATTTGGTAAGTCTTTTTATCCCTTGAAGCTTCCTAATAAATATGTGACACTGACATTTTAACATCAAATTTAGAAATCAATTTGCACCTTTTTGCTACTTTATGTTCTAAAAGTGTCTAAAATAACTGGCTACACTGAGTAACCCATTACCTTTGTATTTTAGTTAAAAATGTTTAATCTGGAGATTGATTTGGACCTGCAATTTTAGCTTTAAGTAGTAAGATAGTCTTAACGAAGCTCCTAAATGATAAAGGTATATCAAAGAAAATCCAGCCTCATCAAATCTACAAGTTTAAGAGTTACTAAAACACCTAGTTAAGTTTGTTATATAACTGAGTTAATAACAGAAAAGATAAAGTTATGGAAGTAGCTTAATGCATTTCAGATGCATTATATTTAAAGTCCTTCAGAGGCAATTATAGCATACTTATATTTGTAAATTGCTTTGAAAACTTAAGAAATTAAGTTTTCAAACCCGTAACTTTGAAAAATGTAAACATGGTTTAAAAAAGTAGTCCCTGAATAATCAGTTTTGGTCACAAAAGTCACTATCAACAGCATCCAAAAAAACAAAAAAGAACCAAATAACTTCACTATGATAAAACATGCAAGAAAAATCTCAAGATTTAAGACTGTGCTGAATTTCATAGTATCTGAGAAAAGTTTGTGAAGTAAATAAACTCAACAGAAATAGCTGTTAAAGGATGTTGTTAAATACATGAACATGAGCTAACAAACTACAAAACCCCAATTATTTGTGGGTTAGTCTCTAAGACTAGATTTGTTTTGTACACATACAATTATAGTGTATGTTGATGATAATGATAATGCAAGTACTGAATATTCCTGAACTTAACAGATACGAAATATCTGCTTTATGATTCATATTGAGATGGGGGAAAAAAAACTAGTAATGTTAGCTAAAGATATAAAAGCAGGGCTGAGGATATATCTCAGTGTTACATTACATGCATGAGACCCTGGGTTCAATCCTGAATACTACACCCCTCCTCTAAAAAAAAAAAAAATGTATATATATGTGTGTATATATATATATGTATATATGTAAAACAATATTGAAGTGTAAAATAAGTTTGAACAACAAAAATATTCAACTCATCAGAATTCCCTTAATATTACAAACAATAGCTATTTTAAGTTATCAGTTCATGTTACTTGAATAGCATAGCAATATCTATCATTTTCACAAATAAACGATCTAACAGAAAAGGGAAATATGTAACAATCAAATATATCAGAGATGATAAGTTTTCAAGCCACAATGTAATTAAACAATTTGAAAAGCCCTCAAATACACAGAAATCATATGCTTCTAAATAATGTTCCAGCCAAAAAAAAAAAAAACAATGGGAAATTAGAAAATGAATGAAAATAGAATGTGAAAATTTGTGAAGGGAAATTTATAACTTTACATGCCTATATTCAAATACAAAAAATTTAAATTAATAATTTAAGTTTCTAATTTAAGAAACTAAAAGATAAATTAATGTTAACTTAGTTAACAGGAGAAAGAAAATATTAAAGATAAAAGTAGCTGTCAATAAGAGTACAAATACACCATCTTAAGAAAATAAAAGCAAGCTACAGGCTAACAGAATGTCAGGAACTCCAGTGGCATAATCTATTATTATGCAGTACTTGTTAGAGAAAAATATTCATTTCATACACACACACACAAATACATGTGTATAGACATTATGTATGTTACACACACACACACACACACACACACACACACGTGCACAGAGCTAACAAAAATCTTGTAACCAATACATATACAAAGAATTCCTACAATGTAATAGTAAAAGAAAAATCACACAACTTAAAAAATGGGCAAAAGACTTTGCAAGGTTTGGCCAAAAAGGAAATGCGAATCACAAGAAATTGTTACACACTCCTAAAATGTCTATCATTAAAAAGAGAAATCAAAGGTTGGTAAGAGTGTGCAGACATAGGGAATTCCCACATTCTGCTGGAGGCAATGTAAAGTCTTGGAAAAAGAAACAATTCCTTATATAGGTAATTATCCCTCTGACTCAGCAATTATTTCTTAGGAATTTTCCAAGAAAAAAAAAATTATGTTCACAAAGATTATAGGAGAATGTGCATAGCAGTGGAAGCTTGGGGTGTAGCTCAGTAGTAGAGGGCTTACCTAGCATCCTGAGGCCCTGGGTTTGATCCAACAAAACAAAAGAAAACAAAAGAAAACAAAAGAAAACAAAACAAAACTGAACTAAAATAAAACCAAAAAGGAATGTGCATAGTAGCTTTACTCACAACAGCTAACCACTGGAAACCAAGTGTCCATCAATAGGAGAATGGGCAAAGAAATTGTGGTTTATTCACACAATGGAATACTACTCTGCAATAAAAAGAAGCAAACTGTGATACACTCAACAACATGAACAAATTTCAGAGACATTCACTGAGCTGGACACAAGACAGTACATACTGATCTCATTTATATGAAATTTTAGAACTATGGAGACAAACAGCAGAGCAGCTGAGGAGGAGAAATGACAGGGAAAGGAAATAAAAAACTTTCTAAGTAGATGTCAATGCTCTATATCATAATGGGGTGGGGGTTCCATGAATGCCTTTAATTATCAAAACCATACAGGCATAATTGGCTCAGTCAGTGTACATAAATTTTGAATTAAGAAGAAATAAAAATAATGGAGGTAGGGAGTGGACTGAGGTAGAGAGAAGAATGGTAGTATCATATTGCTAATAATATAAACTGGGTGATGAGTACATGGAAGTTTGTTATACTATCCTATTTCCTTTATGTATTTTTAAAAATTTCCATAATATAAAGTTTAAAAAGTAGAATAATTTCCATATTTTTATTTAATAAAAAAGAGGACAATCTTATTTATTATCCAAATTAAAATAAGCAATCATGAAAATACGGCTATTTTACATTAGCAAAATTCTAGTAAGAAATTTAAGTGGAACAATCTGTGACTACCCATGCTATTTGTTTTTTTTTCTTTTTGGTACTGGGGATTGACCTCAGGGGCACTTAACCACTAAGCCCTTTTTAAAATGTATTTTTTTATTTAGAGACAGGGACTCATTGAGTTGCTTAGTGCCTTAATGAGTTGCTGAGGCTGGCTTTGGACTCTTCAGACTCCCAAGGCACTGGGATTATGTGTGACCCAGCATGTCTGGGTCTATTTTTTGGGTTTTTAAACAATGATTGTTTTTCACATACGAAAGTTAAATCCTTGGTATTTTTTAACATATAAATGTTCAAAACACTTTCATTCTTTTAAATTTAGTTTCCTAGTAGCCTAAAAGAAAAAGTTATTCAGGTTAGTGTTTAAATTTAAAAGCTGCTAAAAAATATGGCCTACACTTGTGGCCAAATGAATTTCTTTAAATTGGATGTTTTCTTTTTGAATACATCTGTAGGAAAAAAAGTCCACTGAATGTGTAAGACTATTTTTTGGTGCAGTGCATAACAATAGGATCTCTTTGACTTCCATTTAAGACTTCTCACTGCATGGAAAATTAAATTGAATTTTCCATTAATATAGTATATTTAATAGCAAGTATAAAAAATATCCCCAACGAATTTCTTCTGTATCAAGTTCATTTTAATATTTCAAAGGCTCTGACCCAACATGCTATGAAGAATTTTACCTACTAGGTTTTTATGTTCTTTCACCACAAACAATAACCAGTTAATTTTTACATTCTTCAACCAATTGCTGTGCATTCAAATGATGTGTTAACTTTTAAATAAAGGTTATCATGTGCAAATTTCAGACTGATTATTTGCACTAATGGAGAATAGCTGTAAAAAACTGTAAGCCTTACAATATGCAATGATTTTTATGTCTACAAATTTATATCATTAATGTATTGCCTAGAACTGATGCAAATAAAAGTATCTAATAACTACTTATCTATTGATTTTCTAAGAATACACTAATTAATTGACCTTAAGAATTAGTCCTGCATTGTATCAGAGTATAGAAGGGAGAATTACATTGATTTTAGAATAAAGAGAAATCTCATGTCTTCTACCAGGAAGTTAAAAAGTTTACGGGAATGTGGGCTAAGTAACTCCAGAAATAAAGGCTTAATTCTTTTATTTTAAAGATAATTAAAGAGAAACTCAGAAAGTTAAACTGGCTTGATTTAGGGTAGTGAGTAGGAGTTAGGATTAAAATTAAAATATATATCTCATCCCTTTAAGTGAAACTAATTTCTCTCTTTTTCTTGGTGCTTTTTAATTAGACATAATAGTGGGATTCATTATGCCTTATTTGTACATGTACATTATGAAATTTGATTAATCTTATTCCTCAGTAAAAACAATACTAATTTCTTATGTCTGAAGCACAATAGAAAAAGATATACTTTTATTTATCATGTACAATATTTCTTAACTTGTATATTTCAGCATTGATGATTAATCTAGTCTCAGCTGTAATACTCCTAGCCTCCACCAGGAGGAGAGTTTGTATAAAAGAGTCAAAACCAGACAAATTACAAATGACAAGAACCAGATCTTTATTCCCAACTCACCTATTTATTTTAAAGTATCCCTAACCAATTACTATGCTAATAGAAACTTTCCTTTGCCAAAATTTCTGGTTCTTCTACAGTGGACTATAGTCTATGACCTTTTTTTTTTTTTTTTTTTTTTTTGCGGTGCTGGGGATTGAACCCAGGGCCTTATGCTTGCAAGGCAAACACTCTACCAACTGAGCTATATCCCCAGCCCATAGTCTATGACTTTTTAAAAATGGGACCTAAATTGTACATTTGAAGCAGGTTTTAATAGAAAAAAACAATTCAAAGCAGGTTAAAAAAATGTACAGTACAAACAAAGTTTTGCTCACCATTTTTGCTTCCGACTGTTGTACTGGTTGAGGGGAGGAAGGACCTGGAATTCCTGGAACACTAGGCACCATGGTGACTGGTCGAACAAGCTATGCAAAAAAGATATTGAAAAATACTTTCTACAGAATACTTTCAAAATTAGATTTGTACCTTTATTTGTACAATGGCTATTAAAATTTGAAATTTTAAAATCAGAAAATTATAAAAATGTATAAAATTTGTCTCTAGTTGATTATATCTCTATACCAGGATTATATCTCTATCCTGCTTTACATACAGATTTATCCCTCAAAATGTGTCAATTTCTCTTAATCTTCAATTTTCACAACTTTTTTAATGGTTTCTTCTTATAGAAATTTATAAGATTGGAAGTGATTAATGCAAAATTTCTTACGGATCTGTCACTTTCATTTTGCATTTGAAAGGACAGAATGTCAAAACTTGTGACAAAAGGCCTAAGAAATAATTTCAACAATGAACTCTCCTTTTCTAAAGTATGTATTTGTATATGCAAATTTTCTACCACATAATTTCTTTGATGTAACAATATACTACATAATGACAAAGAAGCTCATGCCCTCTAACAACTCAAATAATCTGGAATAGATTTTACCAAATTGTTTTTTGTCTGGTATTATAAAGTATATACCTCTTTCATTTTCAAGTTGCTGTCATCACAGATACATTTAACAGGATAATCATATAATCTCAAACACAAGGCAAGAATGCTTTCCATCTCAAAAATATCCTCAGCAAAGTAGAACTTAAATTTGAGTATTTACAAAGTCTTTCCAATAATGCATTTTGAACAAAAGTTTTGTTTGAAGAAGTTATATTATTTTAAAATTAACTTAATCAATGCTAATTTTGGATACTTAGATGACTTGGAAGAATTAAAGTATTAAGCATTTAAAGAAAATATACACATAATATTAATCTTAGTAATATTCCTGAGGATGTAACTGTACCCAAAGTTTCTGTTACTGTAAGTAGTCTTTAAAAAATAATTTAAAAAAGAAATATAGTAATAACATTATACTGATTAGCAACATGTAGCTTCAAGGTAAAATAAACTTTTTATTATATAAATGAGTATCTAAGGCTTTGGGTAAGATTTCTAGGAAACTACATTCAAAAACTGTTATTAATAATTCAGGTGAAAATGAAAATGATATACTTGGAAAACTTTGTTAGATGTTTTAAACAGTGGTTCTCAGGATGAAAATGTGAAATGTTGACACATTTGGAAAGCATGAATTAAATTGTTTATTAAATGTGAGAGTAGGGCAGTGTGTGATGGCCTGTAATCCCAGCATCTTGGGAGGTTGAGGCAGGAGGATTGCCAGTTCAAAGCCAGCCTCAGCAATTTAGCCAGGCCCTAAGAAACTTAGCGAACCCTGTCACAAAATAAAAAATAGAAAGGAAGGGCTGGGGATGTGACTCAGTGGTTAAGTGTCTCTGGGTTCAATCCCTGGTACAAAAAAAAAAAAAAAAAAAGTCAGAGTAGGAAAAAAGCATTATTTCTAATTTAAAGGATTTCAAACAATGAGTTTTTAAATGCTCACCAAACTAGTAAATACCAAGTAGCTATTTGACTATTTTGTCCATGTCTTCTGGGGGACTACTACTTCAGCACATTTAGATTTTAACATGTTTGGGCCATCAAAAAATTCTGTAAAACTAATTGGATTGTAAAGGTTCACAGAGGAAGTTTTTATAAAGAATTTTTATAAATACAAATGCCACTGAATTATTTGACAGCTTTCTAGTATCTTTAAAATTAGAAATGTAAGGTTGAGGATATAGTTTCATTGGGAGAATGCTTGCCTACCATGCATGAGGCCCTGTGTTCAATCCTCAGTATTGCCAAAAAAAATGTAGAAATCAGAAGTATCTGCATTCTACCCATCTAGTCCTATTGAAATGAACTGGACAAAGGGTGGCATTTGTAGTATTAAAAAAAATAGGAAATCAAGATTTGAGTGGGAAGAAAAACTGTTTTCTATACAATTATGTTTACCTACAACAGTATATTCTAATTACCATAAATAACAAGTAAATATTACCCACCACTAATAAGTGTTTTGTTAAGTTTAGTTTCACAAACCAATGAAGCAGTTTCTATATTTTCTAATTACTTTACCAAGACCAGTTTGCTACAATAATTAGTCTAACATTCCAACTTACTGGGACTGCAGCTGGAACATGCACATTAGAACTTGTAATTGATGCTGGAATAGCAACAGGCATGGTTTGTCCATTAGGGAGATGTAACAGAAGAGGAAATGGGCCTGGTACAGGGCTAAGGAAAAAAAAACCAGGGAAAATTTAAAAAGATCCATGCCAATCATCCCTTTAAAAAACAACAGTACTCTTATTCCTTTTAATTAAAAATCTTAAAAAATTATTTAAAAATAAATTTTCTAATCACTGGAAACCAAATTATAAAATTAATTATTTTTAATTGTATCTTAAACACACAATTTATGTAACAGTGTCAAAAAAGGAAATGATTATGGATTCACCTGGGGCAATCTCCAATCTATAAAATGCGAAAATTCTCATCAAAAAGCTCTTAAGAGCTACTTGTAAGAACCGAACAAAATGTAATCTGATAATTTTTTTTTGAAATAGCATGAAAATAAGAGACCATCTTAAATTCACATTCTATGATAATTTGTTTTGAACTAAGTTTTAGATATTTATTTTCTAATGTATTAGAAAACATTAACAGTTAAAAAAAAAAAAAAAAAAGAACACTCAAGTTTTCCCCAAAATCAAAATATGCAGATCTCACACACACATACACACACACACACCACTAAGGTCACAATTTGAATAATTAAATGTCTTAATAAAAATCAAACAACACAGTCAATGATCAGCCAAATCACTTACACAATTGGCCTGTTGGAGGATGGTGCCTGGGTGATTACAGTACTTGAAGTTGGTGAAGGTACTGCCTGCTGAATAATAACACTGGAGTCAGAACTTGTGAGCAACACATTGGGAACCTGTAATGATGCTGGACGAACAATAGCTGATGTGGGTTGTGCTGTTTGTGCCAATGGTACTTCCTGTTTAAAATGAGATAAAGAAAGGGTGTGGATTAAAATGCAAATCAATTTATGTATCCTATTAAACAGAATGGAACACATTTCTAAAAGCATCCACAAGATAATACTTGAACACTTAAAAGCAAATTAATTTATAAAATTCATTAAAAGCTCATTATAGGGGCTTGGGATATAGTTCAGTGGTACAGTGCTTGCCTAGCATGCATGAGGCCCTAGGTTCAAATTCCAGTACCACAAAACGAGCAAAATTTAGAGGAAGCTGTAAAGGTTCAAATGCAGTGCTCAATAATTTAAATTTTAACAACTAGGTTTTTTTCCCCTGTATAATTTGTGTTTCTATCAATCTATAAATAAATTAGGCTGGACAACTTGGTTATAAGTCCATGAGAATTTCGTAAAATATGCAAATACAATCCATTCTCAGGAATCACAGAACACAGACTGCTTAGAATAGACTGTTTAGTCCTATTCCCTCATTATACTATATAGACAGGAAACCAGTATAGGGAGACTATGTCATCATTAATAAAAATTCAGTAATAGAAATATTAAAAATATTTTAAAGCAATACAAATGTTTGCTAATATTAGGTAGCTACCCCTCTAATAGCAATAATTTCTCAATATCAAAAGGCCAATATTGAATATCTTGAATGTAATTAACTGGAGTAAGACCTTCTATATTAAATGAAAAAAAGACTCAGCCAGAATCTTAAAGGTATTCTTTCCCCTGGTTTCACAGATTAGGAAACAAAGTGATTGGGGGCTTTACTTACAACTCCTTAACTAGCGGGTATAAAAACTAGGTACAGTACGTTCTTTGAATTGGTCTCTATGTTGTCATTTATTGTGGAAACCTTATTAAGGTACACAGAAGAAGGATACAATTGTATTACTGTAGCTTCATTTATTCAACAAGTTTGAGAACTTGTAACAGGACCTCAAAGACTGAGAGGCAAAGGAGGTAATAAACTAAAACAAACAAGAAAATTTCAGACTGTTAACGAGTTTGAAGTGTTATAGAATAATAAATGCAATATAATAAATAATGGAAGATCTAACTAAGAGTTAAGGTAGAACTGGATATATTAGATAGAATACCAAGATAAGGTAAGCCATTTTGCACAAAAGTATCTG
Organism: Glaucomys volans; assembly: GCA_020662805.1. Classification (NCBI taxonomy): domain Eukaryota; kingdom Metazoa; phylum Chordata; class Mammalia; order Rodentia; family Sciuridae; genus Glaucomys; species Glaucomys volans. The sequence continues at coordinate 348,837 of JAJEJO010000123.1, read as the reverse complement.
AACTATATTGAAAGGATAAGGAGGAAAGCATGCTAGGAAGAAGGAAGTAATATCACAAGTAATATCTTAAGGCAGGAAAAAGTTTACTGTACTTGATGAACACAATAGAGGCAAGAGGTTGAGAATGAATAAATAGAAAAGTTCCGATCACAGAGGGCTTAGGCTAAGGAGTGTCAATGATCATAAATACAATGGCAAAGCACTGAAGGATTTTTCAGCAGGGGAGCAGCATGATTAAAAAAAAATTTTTTTTAAGGTGCTGGGAAATGAACCCAGTGTCTCCAGCATGCTAAAGCAAATGCTCTACCACTGAGCTACATATGGCCCTAATGTATTTTTTGGAAATCCCAAAATACTATGGAAAATAGACTGGAGATGGAAGCAGGAAAATCAGTAAGAAGTTAGCTAGGGATGGTGTTAGAAGCATGGACTTGTAGCTCAGCAACTTGGGAGGCTGAGGCAGGAGGATCATGTGTTTGAGGCCACCTGGGTAAACACAGTGAGATCCTGTCTCCTGTGCGAAAAAAAGGTGGTTTGGGGAAGTGGCTCAGTAGTAGAGTGCATGCCAGAGGTTCTGGGTTCAAGTCCCAGCACTACACAAGAATGCAAATATTAATAATAATAAAGAATGATAATGGCTTGGCTTAAAGTGGTGACAATGAGCACAGAAAGAAAAGATTCAGGATATAATCTGGAAATAGGTCTGATAAGATTGGCTGTTGGTTTCAATGTGAAAAAGACAAAAGAATTAAGAATGATCCCTAGATTCTTGGCCTTGAGCTACTAGATGAGTGGAAAAAATTCATTGCAGAAGAAAACTAGCAAAAGAATTAGGGCTCTGATTTAGATATATTAAGATGCCCATCAGACATAAAAAAGAAAATATCAAGTGGAGATGGATATGAATATGGAAATCTCAAGAGAGATCTCAGTTGATAAATCAGAACTGATTTTTTACAACTTGACATGACTATGCCCTACACAAGAGGAGCTAATGATTGAGGAATTCAGGAAAAGCATCTTTAAAAGACAATAAAGCAGTAATAGAATAGTGAAGGGACTGGAATTCAGAAAGAGAAAAAGATTTATCATCTTAAGGATTTAACAACATTTCTAATAAACGTGATAATGTGGAAGCAACTTTATATCCAAAAAGAACAGGATAATTAATCAAGATAATGATAAAACAAAGTATAACCATTAAAAATTATGATTTTGGGAAATCTCTAATGACAAAGGAAAATATTCATTAGGGTTGAGTATGTAAAGCACAATATAAGGTCAGGTGCATGTACACATACTGGTAATCCCAGCTACTTGGAAGGCTGAGATAGGGGCACCTCAAGTTCAAGGCCTATCTCAAAATAAAAAATTAAAAAGGGCTGGGGACTTAGCTCAGTGGAAGTGCCCCTAGGTTCAATCCCCAGTACTGGGCAAGAGAAAAAAATGCAAACTACCCTTCTACGTAACTCTGCACTTACACATTTGTATGTATAAATGTACATATATACCTAGGAAAAAAGCTTCAAAATATTAGTAATTCTTATCATTCCAATTATGGGCTAAGAGGTGATTTTGGTTTTCTTTTTTGCTATTCTTAAAGTTTTTATAATGAGAATGTACTTTTACCATCAAGAAAAGAAAATTTAAATAAAACAAAAAACAATCAAAATCTAGACATTTATCCTAGGATAAAAGTTACTTTTTCTGAAATTATATGCTGCATAATGACATTTGGGTCAACAATAGCCTGCATAAGATTATTAACAGAGCTAAAAAAAAATAGTATTACCCAGGAAACACATAGCTGAAGAGAAGACAAAAGGAAAGGAAACTGAAGGAGAAGAAAAAAAACCACCACCCCCGTCCCTGCCAAATTCACAGGGAAGGGTTTAACAGAAGTGTTTGCAAATCTAAACAAGTTCCTTTAGAAGTTTGAAAATTAGGATCCCAACATCAAAAAGGTTTTCATTAATTTCATTAATGGAGAGGAATGATCAGGGTAAAATGAAAAAAGTTCAACAAACCGCCCTGGACATATTTCTGAAAAGAGTGATATCTCTTCAAGAGCCTCAGGGAGATCCTTCAGAAAAGATTCCAGAAGAAGGCATTGCTATCATAGGTAATACAGCTCCATGTGTGTTATTGTTCCTGAAGACCTTACAGAGGGACAAAATGTGGAAGTGGAAGACGGTGACATTGATGATTCTGATCCTATGAAGGCTGAGGCTAATGTGTGTATTGGTGCCTTAGATCTTTAAAAAAGTTAACAAGAAAAAGAATTTTAATAGAAAAAAAGATTATAGAATAAGGACATAAAAAAGATTTTTGTACAGTTATACAATGGGTTTGTGTTTTAAACTAAATATTCTTACAAAAAAGTCTAAAAGTTGAAAAAAGAAATTTATAAAGTAAAGTTATAGTAAGCTACAGTACTGTTAAAGGAAGAATTCTAAAAATAAATTTAGTATACTATAAGGCAAGTGTATAGTATTTATAGTCTACAGTATAGTAACATTCTAAGCCTTCACTCACTCAGCACTCACTCACTGACTCACACAGAGCAAATTCCAGTTCAATAAACTCCATTCATGATAAGTGGACCATTTTTTATCATTTTATAGTGTATTTTGAACTCTACCTTTTCTATGTTTAGAGACACAAATACCATTGAGTTACAACTGCTTACAGTATTCAGTATAGTAACATACTGTATAGATTTATAGGTTAGAGGCAACAGATTGTACCATGCAGTCCAAGTGTGTTACTATGCTATACCATCTAGACTTGTGTACAATGATGAAATTGCCTATTGAAGCATTTCTCAGAACGGGTCTCTGTCATGAGATATATGACTGTATTTCCTATTTATACTTCTATCAATATGTTATGGTTTTAGAATAACATATTTAAAAATGACCATTGCCTCTTTATATGTGTCCTACACTCTGCTACCAAATATATGTTCATTCCATGTGTTTATGAATGAAAATGTGATCAAGAAGTATCTGTAACAATGCCACTCAACATATAACTACAGCCCAGATGGCCCTAGGTTAACAGGGTATTCAAGATAGTATCATCGCCATCTTGTTACTTATACCAAAGATCCACTGGGGAGTAACTAGTTACCTTTTATAAGCTCAAATAACCATTCTTCAAATAATTTTTAGTTGTAAAAACTTTTAATTAACTGTTACTGTATCAAAATAGCTAAAAATAGCAAAACTCAGAAAAATTCAGTTAAATTTATAAATTTACGTTTTAAAATAATGCACTTTTCTAAAATGACTGCTATTCTAACCCATAATTTTTCAATTATTGTAATGTAAAATAAAGATCTATAAAGGTGGAGTCTTCCTTTTCCTGAAATGTTGGTGTATTCACAATTAATTTTATATAATTTAATACAGTGACATTTTGTAGAGATTAAATAAACTTTATTTGGAGCCTTAATTTTTTCCCCTTAGTTTGTATTTCTACCACATAATCATATATATTCCTAACCTTTTCATCACTGGTAGTAGACTCTGGATGAGGTAAGGGGCTATCCTGGTGAGTTGTTTCTACAACAGAAGGTTCCTCGATTTTGCTTCTTATGATGGGTGTTGCAAGAGGGGACAAATCTAGAGGCATCTAATACAAACAACAAAGAAAATGTTATAAGTTCAAAAACTACATCAGTATGTCTAGATTAAGAAAACAGGAAATTCATACTATCATTACTTTTTCATCAGAAGTATTCTTTAATAACATACTTTTTTAATGTCGTCTTCTGAAGCCTTCTTGAATTCATTCTCAAATGGACTTGCCAATTCATTAAACAAACCCACTTCTTCACAGTTTTTCAAGAATCTTGTTGGTGTTGGTGTCTGATCTGAAATAAATGTCAAGAAGTAATCACACAGATTTAAATATGTTAAGACTCTCTAAAATATAGCTAGTAAATTAACAAATTAGCAGGACTGGTTCAATCAGTTGTTAATTCTCTTTGAAATCTCTTCCTTTAAAACAAAATTTGGTTAAGTTTTTGTTCTACTTCAAAATATTTTCTCCAACTTCATGAACCACAAAAATATGAAAGAAATTCTTTTGATTCCTTAGTCCACTCCTCTCTGAGTGGAGTGGTAAAATCATACTCTACTCTAGAGATAAACTATTATCATTATGTAAAAGATATTAGAGCTTTAAATATTTACATTACAATTGTAAATATTTAAATACATGCAATTTGAGAAGAAGTAGAGTAAGAGCATCTGTATTTAACTTGGCCCTTCTCCACTTGTTTATAATTTATTCTTAGCAAGCTTAAAATAAAACATAATCTTTAACAGGTGGAGCAAAATACTACAAGGAAGAAAAATAAAGTTAAAACAAGAGTCCTAAAAACAAAAGACAACCCTCCTCACTATTGTCAACTGAAGTTAATTTTCTATTTTAATGCACTTTGTAAGATTGGTATGAGGAGTAAGAAAGAGTCAAGTATCAAAAAAAGTTCTAGCTTAATTTTTATAATAATTACTTTCTTACAAGTTGTACTTAAGTACTCAAGTTATGTACATTAACATATGTACTGATTCTACAGAACAACCTCCAGTTAAGGCCCAGGGTGAATGAAAAACAGCAAATTAATAAAATTTACCCATTATTTTCAAGGCTCTTTATTCATATAAATTAGAATTGGTAGTGCACTTAAATTTCATTCATTCACAATTTACATACTTTAGGGCATCGATTTTACAAGTTATGTCAGGAATCTAGTCTAAACTAAATAAATGTACTAAGGACAACTCCTGGTTTAAGATAAAAATACTCAAAAAAATCTTTCGTGAAACTAAAATTCACAGACTTGTTAACTTCTGTTTTCCCAAAGTGGGCATTACTATTTTATCTTTATCACCACAGGTATAATATTACATACAAATAATATTTAACAGTAAAATGACCAACTTGTCACACACATTAGATATAATATAGACCTGTCTCAGACATTTAGGAATATCAGAATTACTTCAGGGACTCTACTGTGTCAATTTTACTTGTAGTTAATCTTTAACCTATGTCCTGCTCCAACACCCAAGACTTCCAAAATCATTTTATAGTAAGGGATTTGCATACATGCATCAGCTTAAATCCCTCATGACTGAATTAATAAGTCAAATATAACTTTGACTCTTCTGTTTACAGCCAAAAAGATTTGTCTACCTAAGCTCATTAGAAGTTTCTTAATTTATGTTAAAGGTATAGAAAAGACTTAAAAAATGCATAAGCATAAATCACTTTTATTGATTATTAGAATCATCAGACTTGAGAAAAGTCAAGATGGGCACAATCATTTAACACGCAGATTTGGCTACTGATCAAATATATACCACACACATCATGCATCTTATACAGTAATGTTAAACTAATATCTCAAGATGTCAGTAAAAAAATGTTCAAGCACTGTTTGTTTTACTTTTGTACTGTATGAAATATAACAAATAGGAAAATAATTGCTGGAAACCAATTTCAAAACATTTTGTGAATTCAGAACTTACCCAGAGAGAGAGAATACTCTCAGGGAAACAATATCTAGGAATAAACTTTCCAGGTTGTTTTGCTCTTTTTTTTTTTTTTTCCCCTAGCTCTTAATATCTCATCTATAACATTACAAAGAAAGGTATATCTCACTCTTTCTTTTATTTATAGGACTGAAGAAAAGTTGAAAGTTTCCCTACAAAAGTTGTTTTCAATAAATTACCAACTTTTTGTTACCTCCAATTTCTTCATAACAAAAACTTTAATACTGAAAGTACAAGAGCCATCCAATAGTGTTTTATTATCTACCCAAAACAGTATGCATGACAATTTGATCTCACTACTCAGAAATAATTTAAAAATACCAATAGTCTTCAGGCATAATTCCAGAATTGCAAACAGTATAACCTGAGCTTCACAAGAGAAAAGAAGAATCTAGAGTTAATTTTGAATACAATATTTGAATATTATGCAAATCTGTGATTATGACAGAAAAGGTCTAAAATTTATATAAAGTATGATATAAAACTTGTTGCTTAGGGCCTCACTGGCCATAAGTTGCTGAGGCTGGCCTTGAACTTGTGATCCTCCTGCCTTAGCCTCCCAAGTTGCTGGGATTACAGGCATGTGCCATTGCACCCAGCTAAAACTTATTCTCATCACAATACACAATTAGAAAATACACAAATGTACTGAAATTATACATAGTGTGTACATATACATGACTGTGTGTGTATATACTTAAACACCAAAAGGCAGTTAATACAGCATGCAATGACAATAACCAATGCATAAATTAGGTTTCTCTTCTCACATATAATGAAAAATAAACTGTTTAAGTGATACTGTATGATCAACACACCAAAAAAAAGCACTGACCAAATTTAGGCTCCTTTACCAAGAATATTTTATTAATTCAAACGAAAAAAAAATTTAACAAAATCATAATAAACAAATCTGCTAATTGCTCTTTCTCCATCAGGAGGAGCTTGATCATTTTTTATCTTCATATAGCCTTTTAAACTGATGTAGGAACACTAACTAAATACCATATTAATTCAATTATCAATTAAATGTAAACTTTGTAGATGGTATGAATATTCCCAGAATTCCAATCAACTTACATAAAATTAACATTGAAATCTATCTTTGAAAACCACACAAAAAAGTGAAATGAATGGTCAGAGGAACACATGGAAATGTAATGGGTAAAATGCATGTTGCCAACATTTACTGTAAATGAAGTCATTGGAGTATCACCAGACTATAATATTTACAGAGAATACACAAAAATTGTGCACATTCCAGGTGAAATATGTATATAAGCTATTAAAAAAGCATATACTAACCAGCCACAATGACACTGTCATTACGTGCTGGACCAAATTTCAGTGTCATCTCATGTTTATGTTTATGGACAGCCAAATGATCCTCGTTGGTAAAACGCTGTGGCAAAAAGTTTTAAAATATAGTTAAGATTTTCAATTTGATCAAATAAGTAAAATGATAAGGAAATTCATTTCCACAACATGTAAAACCACTACTAACAGTGACATAGCAGTTTGTCAACTATAAAAAAATCTACTGTTAGTATAGACAACCATACTATACTTCAAATAATCATAGAGAAACCCATTACCCAATGAAGAGTAATAACAATATATTGCTAAATCACATAATTCATTTGAGAGCATTTAAAAATAAAATCTAACGCAAAGAAACTTTATATAAATTTCATTTGGATACTAAAAACAGACCATTACAATATTTTTTGTCATATCAAAGTAGAAATATATACTCCATGGTACAATGACTTTTAAAGAAAGTTCTGTATTTATTTAGACTTAAGTTTACTTACCACTTTTTAAATGAGAAAATTTCTTTAAAAATATTACTATTGGACATACAAAAAATAAATCAGGCGTTCTGGTACCACATAGAAAAGAAAGTCTTTGTTACAATCCAATAAAGAAACAGCAACCAATACAATGATAAATCAGTTCATCATTAAATGTTTAACTTACAGTAGCTGAAATGAATTTTATTAAAAGTGAAGCAAAACTATTTTTAAACCTATCTATCACATTTTTTTCCTACACTCAACCATCCTGCATGTTAAATGTGACATTGTAAGTATAACATAAATGTACTTTAAGTATCTCTCATGTCTGAAAATCAACCTTTATGAAGATGCTCCTTATCTAGCAATATTTATACTATCCTCTTGTTATTTCAGAGCAATAACTTTTTCCTGCCCACTTCCTGGTTCAGAGAATTAATTTTAAAATGCTTAGTTAATAGATCTAAACACACTCTTTAGTCTATAACTTTGCAAATTAAATATATATGAACTTGATTTGTCCAAATCACCAAAATGCATCTCCCCCTATCAATTCACTACATCCTTTCATGCAACTAGTAACAGTAGCTTTAGGTTAACCCTAAAACAATATAAAACAATTAAATGTTTTTTCCCCTATATATTTTATTCTAAAAAAATTTTTAAAGCATGCCATGGAGAACCTGTATCATCATTAGCCCTCAGCCTGTAGATATTAAAAACCCTCATCTACGTCCATTATGCTCTGTGTAACACACTGGTTACAGCACCGATCATAAAATCATACTGATATTTTCATATCTGTCTTTTCAAGTAGGCTAAGTTCCTAGTATAGTCCTCTCAACATAGCATGTGCAGTAGTATACTTTAGCTATATTTTATCATTCAGTCTTTACATTACTTCACACACATCAGTAGAAAATTAACTATTATTTTATGACCTTCAGACTTTTCTGTATTTCCATTACAGCCATCCGCTCAAAATGTAGTCATTAGGAAAAGATTAGCTACACAAACAGATGGACAGATGTCCTTTTTCACAAATACTTATAAAGTATAATAAAAGAAAAAATTTATTTTTGCAGAATCTGTGTGAACTATTTTCCAACTAAAAGGTTTATTCTAAAAGGTTTTAAAAAAATTTATAATGATACTATAAAGTGTTCAGATGCAACAGTATTTCCATCCCTTGCCTTATTCATTTATTAACTATTCAGATATTGACTGAGCATCACCTTGGGGCACTCAGACAATCTAGCTCTTCTCCACTTAGGAGCTATGATCCTGTTACTTTATCATAATAAGAATCCCTCTCAACTTTGTGGGAATAAAGTTGACAAGAGTGGTGGTGGCACTTTTCACAAGACTGGAAAATAACAAAGATCCCACAGAATGAACATTATCTGCAGAGTTTACTAATATCATTTTATTGCTTTTTATACTTTGGATAACAAATTTAAATATAAGTGTTTTATATTCTCCACTAAAAGTATATTAAAGCAAGATTGATTTTATGTTTCAAAGAATTACAATGTGGCTTTTCCATTGAAGGAAATCATTAAATATTTGTGAATGAATCAGTTTGGTATAGGTTTCAGATTTTAAACTGTAAAGTTGGTAAAATTAATAAGATAAGACGAACTTGGAAATTGTTCTCCTAGGAATTTTATTCTATTTGTATCCTCTGCTTAGATTAATTTGACCACATACATCCAAATCAAAGAGCAACTGAGGGGCTGGGGTTGTGGCTCAGTGGTAGACCTCTTGCATAGCATGTGTAAGGCACTGGGTTTGATCTCAGCACCACATACAATAAGAAATAAAAAAATAAAATTATATATAAAAAGAGCAACTGGGGCTAAATAGCTTAGGGAGTGGGACTGTAGTTGAGTAGCAGAGTGTTTGCCTACTATGCTCAAGGTCCTGGGTTCAATCCCCAGCACTTCAAAGAGAAAGGGGAGGGTGGATGGGAGAGAGAAACTACCTATAGAGTAAATAACACTGTTCTCTACCAAACATATATGATAGCACTAAGCTTTACCCTAAGTGAAAAGGAATGAACAGAAGGACTCTAATACCTAGGATCATATGAACTAATATTAAAAGATGGAATACAAGGAAGATGCATTTATAAACTCTCAGAGAGGATCCACAGATCGAATTTACCTAATGTTATTTATAAAGGGATTAGTGATCATAAACTGGTATTTATATACACAGATATCAACACTTTCTAATGTGAAGGACTCAAACTGGCCCTTGATACAGGTGACTTTGACCCTGGCTATATCTGCAAACATTTACTTTTAACAAGAAACTTAAAGGCAGAGTGAAGAGGCAATCTGGTCAAAATGTGTGTGTGTGTGTGTGTGTGTGTGTGTGTGTACACATACATATAGTTATTCTTTTTTCAACTAATACTTATAAAGTAACTATTACATGCTAAGATATATATTTTGTGAACTGCTTTGATACTAGAGGAAGGTAAGTTTTATAGAAAAATTACAATGATATCACTAGCAATATCAACAATGAATTCATGTAATTTCTTTCTTCTACGCAATTCAAAGCACAACCCCAATGCAAAATGCTATAGAAATGCATAAAAATACAAGTATTTTTGTTAAGCAACAGGAGCTTGAGCCTATTGCTTATAAAACAATGGGAAAGGCAGTAAAGAAAGGATTTTTTTTTCCATAGGTCCCTAACTGGATAGGTAACCATCTTTCTTAAAAGGTTAAAAAGGAAGGGTAGGGCTGGTGTTGTGGCTCAGTGGTGCCTAGCACAAGTGATACACTGGGTTCAGTCCTCAGGTACCACATAAAAATAAAATAAAGGTATTAACAAAAAAGGAAGGGTGTAGGGCG